>JAFMSR010000009.1:3762242-3971714 GCA_022818135.1 Saxidomus purpurata
CCATAAAATTTACATTTTTGTCATCCTCTTTAAATGTAAAACCAATGATAAAAACTGATAGCCACTATGGTTTCCTCAACAGAAACCAAGGTCTTTCAAATAGTATGGTCCGGAAACGAGAGTAATACGATAAATAACTTGCCTCGGATCACGTGACAAACATCCGGGTACCCGCCATTTTGGAAAAAGAAAGAAATTATTGATACTTTATATCTACGTATATCTCGATATTTTACCAATCAATTTGACCAACAAAGTGATCCTTAATACAATATGTGCATTCCCTTATCATTACATAATATTATATTTTACCGATGTTTCGTTTTAGGTGGATTTACGCATTGGAAAGTTGACCCATACGAACGGGTTTTTTCACAAATGACCAAAAGCCGAAAACCGACCTAATTTTAGCGCTTCTTTCCTACTTGCATAATGTTCATGGGATTGATGTAACATCTTTTTCTCATAGATTTAAGTCTAATGTACGTCTGTTATGTCTTAGATTTTCGTATTTCACCCGTATTTTAATTTTCTGGGACGGTTAGATCCGTTCAAAATCTAAAAATGGCGTCAATGGTGATTTTTTTGGCGATACGGTGATATTTTGTGCACAGGTTTTCACTATATATTTAGGGTCAAATGATGGAAAATTGCTAATTAAAATGTAAATTAAGAGTTATTTTTGAACGGATATGAATTAGATTTTCGTTTTTTTTATTTTATAACATAATAACGTACAGTTTTGTAAGACCAGTATCGCGAGTCAAATTACCATCCCAAGACGGAATAGCATGGACCGTGTTTAACTCGCGTTAAAGATAATAGTTAATTATATATAGAGGTTTTAATTTCACAGTTTTACAGAAAATTTCATCAGCTTTCCAATTATACCATTTTTTAAATTAAATGTGGTATTTAAATGACACAATGACGGGCAGTTTTGCATACAACTATCGGACAAATACCAGTTTACTCGCTCGGCGTGATAAATGCACGGCGTGATAAACGCTTCCAGGCGAGACAAGATTATCAGTACGATAAGACATTTATAGAGGGCGTTTCCGGACCATACTATTTGAAAGACCTTGCAGAAACATACTATTTGCGTCAAAATTTTCCAAGACCATTACTATGGCAACAGCGATTTGAAAAGATTCTTTTTTTATATTTTGGCTATACCCTATGAAAAAAGGCATATCGTGGAAAGAAGACATGAAAAAGTTCACCAGATATGATATATATTGAAAGAGTATATAATGTTGCAACCAAAAATAAGTGATGCTGTTAGGAAATGATTACCGGAATAGTCTATTGCCCACGTATATTGAAGTGAGTTTTGATGTCAAATTGTGGTATATGACGTCATTTTTAGAGTGAACAATGACGCACTAGGTATACTTTTTCAGTGTTGTAGTTTTGTATGTACTGGTCGTAGGTAACTGAAATTTTCCAATAACGATATTGAAATATTGTGTGTTCAAAATATGCAAGAAAGCCAGATTTCAAGTATTTTGTCCGAAGGGCCATTTTCCCCTGTCGCTGGTCAGTAAAACAAAACATCAAGTAAGACTCGAACCGGCATACGTTGGATTTGTAGTCAAAAGCCTGATCCACTACACCATTGCGGAATGCGATATCTCGACAGTACGAAATTGATATTTTATATCAATCCCTTGTTATATTTTTATCCGAAGATTACCGACCACATATACGAAATATTCATGAGTGACAGTTCAATATTGTCGCAGAATACACTGTACATTCGCTACTGTTATTCGTAAACACACATTGCATTCTCACGTATGCGTTTTGATAGTACATATGTCTGGGAAAGTAATTTTGATTACAAGAATCGACATATTTGCCATTGGATAATGGCGGATAGTTTGCATGTTTTCCAACAAGAAAATCAGGAAAAAGGTTAATACATCTCACATTTTATATCAGGACTTAAAGGGGCATACCCTATAACTGATGCCGAACTAAATAACCCCCTAAACCTAAATAATATAATCTTTGGAAGTATTATAACTTAACTTAAATGCTTCAGCTATATATTCCCAGTCTTTATTGATAAAATCAGCGGTTTAAAATACACTGCAGTACCGTAAACCATTCATTTATCTATGTAGAGTTGTTGTTGTACAATTAATGGCTGGATGCGATTTATTACAGAAAGCCTCTTTATTGATTAATTGTGGTACAATGAGGCATTTTTCGCCATAGGTTCTTCTTTGTAATTGTATTTATTTATCAATTTACGTTCATTGAACACATAATCTTTGTTTCGAGTATATAATCTGCTAGATGCAGGGAGTGCCCCTTTTAAATATGAGACATCATTTACTTGAAAATTCATAAAAAGTAGCTTTGTCAGGGCAAATGCATCTTTTATGGCCAATGTGTAGAGGTACAGTTTTACATTAAATATTTTTACAGTGACCCACCGGACTAGTGCAAGCTATTATTTTCCTGCGGCTGACACAATTAAATACAACTATTTAGAATAGGCTTCAATTTTTGTAAATACGATTATGAATGTCATAAAATGTATAAGATTTTTCTTCATTTCTCTCTCTGTTATCACATATATAGAGTAAACACTATTAATATAATGTCTGCATATTAGACACGCAACAAACTTTAAGAGTTCCAGCGTACACATAATGTATCAGCATTTGCTAATGTAGTTTTCATTTTTATTATTGATATAATACATAAAATTAAAGACATGTAGAATTACAGTTTTGTATTGATATATTTTCAAGAAATTTCATGACACATATGACTGCAACTGAAAGATTTTTTAAGTCATTTATAGCAAATATAAGGATTAATAAGGACGGTGATATATTTGAGAATAAAAAATTAAGTCATGTCACTTGTCAATGACAAGAAATTATGAACGCATCTGATTTATGTTAACATTTGACAGCATTTATCTTTATTCAGTTATTACAGTCAAATAAAAGCGATCGAAGCCCAGTAGTTTGAGAGCAGAACTTACTATGGTCGAAGCGGAACATTGCTTCTATCGATGTAGAACATATTGACAACACGAGTATCCTTGTGACAATATTCCTGCCTCCGGTAGACTTTTAAGACAAATTCTACCGACAGTAGAAAATATAAAGTGTTGTCGTGTGTAGCATCTTGAAGATATATATGTTCTGCATCTATAAACGCCGGTAACATGTGTAATTATTGCTAAACAGCTTCAATACGAGTTGATAACCTCGGCATAGTCTTAATTTTCACGAATTTTGAATATTTATTTTTGACCATGCTTTGATAACAACCAAACTTTATGTCCGATTACTGTATGACCGTAGATGTACTGTAGTTATTTAATCATGCTTGAAAATGGGGTTGGGACTCTAAATTTCAAGTATCTGTGTTCGTATTAGGTTTACGGAATCGCGACGGTGACAGTAGTTTGATTGTCCAGTATCCAATATCCATCGTTCGTTGTCAATACTCCACTTAAACTCTTCTTCTATAAAACTGCACATCAGACTGTAACCAAACATTTCATGTTGCATCCTTGCATTTAACCGTTTCAAAAGATGTATAATTGTTTGGGTAAGTTGTTAACAGGAACCACTGTTACTAAAAATAGAACAAAATATTGAAATGGCTTCGTCTCACGATGGAATGGTTAGTAAATTTCCAAGCTTTTTTCGTAGCATCGATGCACTTAATCTAAGAAAACTGAGAATGGTTTCGGTCCGTTGAACACAGTGGTCACTGTTTCTTAAAACTGTTTTCAAAGAGCTACTATTCATGAGAAAATGGTAGGAAAGTTACCAAACCTGTTTTGTAGCATTCTTGCAATGACTCATTCAAAAGAAAAGGAAAGATAAAATGGTTCCAGTTTGTTGAACACAGGGGCCATTATAGGTTGTCCTCATGAATAATGGTAGGAAAGTTATCAAGCTCTTCTTCTATAACACTGCATATCAGATTTTAACCAAACTATCCATGTAGCATTCTTGCTTTGATCCCTTTCACAAGGTATTAAATGGTTCTGGTCCGCTGCTCACTTGGACCAATGTTTCTAATAAATAAAATCTAGAAAAAGTGTCTATTTATGAACAAATGGTATGATAGGTGCCAAAATTGCCTTTTCATAAAACATTGACCTCTTTAGAAATATATATACTTTTGGCCTGTAGCACACAACAGGAGATACTGTAAACAAACAAAACGCTGTAGCATCCTTGTATTACCCCTATTGGAAAAGTCGAAAACTATTGTCGTCTATTTCATACAGTGATCATGTTTCTTATGAACTACTGGTGTTCTTGTATGTCACCAAGCAAGTTCAGTAATATACCTGTATTCACTTCTTCATAGAAAGAAAAATATTACCAGTCCATTGAACATAAAGATAACTCCTCCAAAACATTAAAGTTCTTTGAAGTGCTTCCTTTCGTGAACGAATGGTAAATATATTATAAACCTTGCGCAATAACATCCTTACATTGTCTTCTACCTGCAAACATAAAATGGTTCAGGTCAATTGCACAGAGGAACACTGTCTGTTACTACTATACTAGTAAGGGTACTTCGTAGTACCTGGTGGTATGAATTACAATGTTGGACACTTCATAAAATGCTAACATCGATGATCGACTTAGGTCCAACTTGACCCTCTTGTTTAAGTATCTGAAAGTAAGTATTACTATGCTAAGTTTGGCACTGCCCCTGCATATGAAGACTGGTTTTGTGCTACAGACTGGTTTTCTGCTTTGGCCGAATACGATTAGTGCATTTGGGTTTCGTAACTTTATAATGTGCACATCGTTATTGTATGACAATATTAATCAGATAACCAAGATATCTAAAATTGTAGATGTAATTATAAATCCGTAAACCGGAAAAAAATATCAATGAACAAATGAATCGATGAAACATATAAATAAAATATTTAAAAAATGTGTTTTTCTTTTGGTTCGAACTTAATTTGTCTTGAAGAAAAGACTTGTGAACAGAAACAGATATGTTATCGCAAAACTGAGCCCAAATGTACCATAGTGCTACATACGTAATTATTCATGATTGTTATATTGATTTTTTGGAAATCTTGAAGTGTGTACATCTACACCTTATCATCCGTGGTACCGTTTTCCCGCGTTTCCTTTTATCCATTTCGGATTTATATTATTTATATTGTCCAAAAGGACGAGATCAAACCAAGGCAACACTTTAGTTAACGGACGTGTAAACATCAAATTAAAGGGGTCACCGGATATTTACATTTGTTTTATTTCAAATATTATGACTCAACTGAAAAAACATTATGCAGTAGTAAACTTAGGCACAATAGGAATATTTTAGGTCAAAGAAAGTGTACATTTTTTGAGAAAAAAATATTTTAACCTCAAATTTTGTGACTTACCCGACACATTTTGCTATATGCATATAAATTTCTAAAAAAACTGTCTAAGATATTTACTTAATTCAAACTTTATTACAAGGCGAATTGTAAGGACATAAAAATACAGTAATAACAAGATCCTGTAACAGTTCTTTTTTAAAGACCTATATCGTCATATCTCAAATCTCGTCGAAATTAAAAAAAACACATCTTTTGTCAGTTTTTATTGCATTTCTTTTTTATATGCACATTGACCCCCATATCATATTTTTTCATTCTAAAACAGATAATTTAATCAAACTGTAGACAAAATATCTCAAAAACCTTGTTATTTCTTTATCATAAAAATATTAATTGATCAAAAATTTAAAAAATGAATTTTAGTAAAGTGGATTGGCTAATGATAATAGGTGTAATATTTATTCAGATGGTGATCTCTAGTTCTTCATCCTATAGTATGACATATTAGTACATTAGAACAAATTGAAAATTGATAGCTATTCTGAACAATACACAACATACATAAACGTTTACAATACCTATTTTATTTCTATATATAATTCTATTTAATTTTGCATTTAGCACATTAATCTAATAGACTGTATCAGTAAAGATTAATATTGCGAAAAGGTTAAGTCATTGACCCATCATTAGTTTTCCAGAAATTAACTAGCAATATGTTAGTCTCTATAAAAAACAGGGTCAATACGATTTCTTGTTATTTTGATTTTCAGCAGTGACCCCCCTTGAAACTCTCTGTCATATGATTTGTAACATTCGAACGTTTTAAAAATCATGTATCACTAACAAATTTAAAGTATATATCCAGTGTCTTCATAAATGCAAGACATGATAGCGTTCGTGAATCAATAGCGCAAAATAAGCTTGCAGATATTTGGAGGGTTGATAATTAAATAAAGATGCAAAGGGAAAAGTGGTACGTTAGAATATATTAAATGCACCCAATACGCATCTAGAACTTTGAATATGGTTAAACGTTTATTGTGTTTTACTCGCATTCTGCTTCTAATGACATCTTGAACAATTTAAACCAAACTATACATGAATAGTTTAAGGCTAGTCCTGTTTATGTTATATTGCGTATCATCCAAAACTACAAGTCCAGAAAAAGCAAAGACTATTACTACTAAAGTATTTTCATTTATGCACTTTTGCTTCCTTTGATTTGGATGAACAACATTTATTGTATTTGCTATCACAAATGTAACTGCAACCTTACAGTTGCCAAACGGAAGCACAAAATGACTGGCTGAAAAAAGACAGAAAATATGTTCTTACGTGTATAACAAGAGCTGTCAATAGGATAGCGCGCTAGACTTTTCTAAGTGCTTGCCAATAAAGCAAAACGTTGGCAGTAAAACAAAGATCTGTATAAGCAAGGGCCACAAGTAGCAAAATGTTAAGTCAAGAGTTTTCGAACTTAATTGTGTCATATCTCTGAATACTACAGCAAAGTTTTAGATAAGTACTTTAAGTAGTTAATGGTATATGTGCATGCCAGTAATACGGTATTCGAGGTCATTTTCTGGTTAAGTTGCCTAACAACTCTTGCCTCTATCTTTATTAATGTATGGATTCAGAAGATCAGTATTTATTACATACAAACAAACTTACCACACACCACAAGGACAGTAGGACTCATTTATTTTGTCGGTTCGAATCTCAATATGAAGACTGTGTAGCTTTACACGTTTAGTCATCAATCTCCAGCACATCGATAAAACTTTTATTTGTCGGTTTGCTTTGAGAATATAACCTTGAAAACTATTAAACCCATTTTCGTGTGGTTCTGTAAGCTACACTAATGTGACTCTGTAGAAAGATTATCGATATGTTGTTTTGGATATCATCATATTTGATCATTTGAGCATTTTCAAGTTTGCCATTGAAGGGTTATGTCTTAAAATATTTTGTACTGAACAAATCATCTACAAACATGAACACTTTATGATGTTGTACTGTATCAGTCAGTTATAACCGGACTTTTACATAAACACACAATAACACGGTTCTAACATTTGATTTCTTTTGTTTCTTACAGTTTGTAGAGATATGGTAAGTTTTATCAACTTTTATTGATAAACTTCAAGTTAATTGTATATAGTAGTTGATCTTATTTAGCGAATTCTAATACATGTATGTTTTCACTTAAAGACCTATTAGCGATTTGAATTAAATAAATTGCAGTTCTTATGTTACCAAGAAGTGTATCTTACCGGCGGAATTGAACTTTATTTATTCGAAAAATTCTCTACATTCTATAGATATAGTGCTGTCTTAATTAGATAAAATTACAGAAAGTAAGAACCGTTCTCTGAACACGCTTTTTCGTGAAAGAGCGACAAAAAAAATGAAAGTATCTTTACATCAACACTACTTTAAAGTAAATAGGAGGTAGCTCTATCATTGGTCTACCATTATTTTTTTCTTTACATGAGTATTCAAAGTGCCAGTGGGACTTTGAGTTTAAACAAGTTCCATTAACTTACATTAATTTTATTGCTCTGCAATCTGGAACAGCGACCAAAATGAAACCAGGCATCTGGCAGAGGTAACACTCAATAAACATATCTTATGTTTGCCTAATCGGTCGGACCTGGGTAAGCAGGGTCATTAAATACGCCATTTGGGCTCACTGAATACCTGCGAGTTACATAATTTACTTATAAAACAAATTTCAACAAATGAAGTCAGATGAAGTGGGTGAGTAGTAAACCTACCTTAGAAAACGTTTTAGCTTTTCGACATTTTCTAACGGCCAAATCTTGCAATGATAGCTAAATTTTGAATACCAATGACATCTATAAAATCGGTAAAACAAAGGTATAATAACACTGTTATAAGATGATGAACACGCGATACCAACATTTATATTACTATAATAGACAAACGGACCTATGTCAGCTTGTTATACCTTAAGGTTCTCATGACCGGTTCGAGTCAGGTTTGTGCTGTTGTATCCGTCTGTCTATTCGTCCGTCCGCAATTTCGTTCCGGTCTGTATCTTCTACCGATATACCGATTACTGCTCATACCACAGGGAGATCTCTCAATTTCAGTCTAAAATAATTCTACAGATTGAAAGCAGTTCACATTTATAAAATACCAGAAAAAAAGAAAATTAGGATTTGCTGTCGACATGATTTGAAAAAATTGAGTTTGTTTCGAAAAAAATATTTTGTTTTAGAATAGGACATGATTAAAGAAAAATTAACGTGTTTATCTGTTCTGGACAGAAATATTTTCTAACGCGGACGAAAACAGTTAATTTTTATCACGTGGTTTTCCGCGCTAAGAGAAAAAGAATGAGTTCCAGTTGCGTAAATACTAGTAGTCCAAAGAATTTAAAGTCTTATACTCAATATTCCGTGTAAACCTAGTATTAATTGTTTTTGTGATCATAAACTGCCGGAACACCGTATTCACTATGGATCTATTAGGTTCTTTTGGTTTATACTAATGCATTTTAGCTCGACTGTGAAGAAAGCTTGCAGCTTATCGAGTCACTCACGAGTCTGCAGTACGGGTGATGTGAGAAGGTACGGTCATGACCCTGGTGGGGCCCGAACCCGCAACCTCCGGGATGAGCGGTAGACATCTTAACATCCAGACCACCGCTCCCTTTAAAATGTAAATTACAAAACTCGGAATTCAACCTAAAAACAACGGTTCGCTGAACTTCTTAATGCCTCTATTATTAAAAGTGTACATACCTTTAAATCGCCTATAGTCTGTTTGCTGAAATGCTACACTATAGTCTATATTTAAATTCATTTTTTTTTCGTAATTGGCAATAATAATTATCGTCTTGAATGCTATATCAAACTTGCTTTAATTCATAGGTATTTTTTCATTTTGTTTAAAATATTGCGATAAAGCGACAAAGATTTATATAATCTACAAACATAAATCGTTGTGAAAGTGTGTACGCAGTTTGTTTGTTATTGTGCTTATTAGGTCCACCATCCTCTAAAGAGGCTATAATCGGTACGACCCGATTGTGTACGCAGTTCCAGTGATTTTGTATATTTCTACAAGTCTGAAATGTGCGTTTAGGTTTCTAACTGTAAACTATCAGTAAATTAATTGTACAGAGGCACTGATAGATTTCTCTTTAAAATGTGACAACACACCTCTTTCAATTCCCTAATTTTGCCGATGGTCGGTTCTTACCTGGGTACGAATAACTGTTTTGTTACGTGAACCTAAATAACATATACCTACATGTCTCGAGTACGATTTTAGAAAAACACTATAGACAGCAATGCAACAATCTAAGGGGAAAATCAAATGCATTTCCCTAGATCGTGCTGCCATTTACAAAGAACAAAAACTAACTAAAACTTTCAAACTTTACTATGATTCTTTTGCTACACTTTAGCGAGTACACATATACATGACTGATATTGTTATCATTATTATTATTATTATAAGTATTACTATAAGTGCTTTTACTATTTGTTTCGAAATACTACTATGGCCTTTGTTGAATAAGGACGATTATAGCCTGCTATTAAAACATTCAGTTGTTTTAGACAGGCTATGCATATTTAATACAGCGTGGTAGAGAGACTGGTAATGACCACTCCTAGACCGTACATATGTTTAGTTCTATAGTCAACGTCGACCTTAGGTCAACCAAACAAAGCTTAAGCTTAGGTAATACAGTCTTGTAAGTGATGCTGACCATGACAATTGAATGGCAGAGGTTTGACCTTGGGTCAACAAAACAAAGCATATGTTTAGGAAGTACAATCTTGGTAACAAAAATTTAAATAAAGATATTGAAAATTGTTGCCATAATACTAAAAGAGAAAAAATACTTTTAAAATGCGAACATACTTCTACAACTGAAAGTATATTAACGGGTGTACGGGCAGTTTTTATTCATTTATTACCCTCATTTTCCGTGTAAATGTATATGTTAATCGTTAAAAATATCAATTTAAAATTATGCTGTTGTTTACACAAAACGATATTATTTTCAGAAACAAGGAAATAATTATCTTAGTTTTAAAAAGTGTCGTCATATTTCCAAATAATGATACTAGTATTCATATGAAGATACAAAGTATAAGGAAAAGACGCGACGCGGTCGTTTTCTTTCTTCTGACATGATGCATATAGATCTTTAAATATAATAAATATCTATTAATTTAACATTGTATCTTCCTTTTACTAAAAGTTTTAAATTCCAATAAAAGAATTTTAGTAGATTACCTTAAAAACATCGTCATAATATTTGAAAGATATTAAGGCAGAAGCAGTTTTATTTCAGTTAACATGGACCTATATACACATGTATATTTAGGTCCGTACAGTTAATATTTACGACTGCCCCTGTGTATTAAAACTACTAATCGTTGCAGAGATTATCATAATTTTGAAATCATACCCCCATTTAGACAAAAAGAGATAAATTAAAAGTTTAAGTAAAATATATTTAAAACTCTTGCCGTACCATTTTATAAAAGAAAACAACCGTCGAGTAGATGTGTCTGCCGTTTACTTTTTCATTGACCGTTCTAAATACTCGCTTTACATATATTTGAATGATTAAAAGAATGAAATATAATTAAACATAATTTACTGATGGCATTTAACAATCTCGTTAAGTATTTTATAAAACAAATATAAATGATAGATCAATACTTATATATCGCGTATACAGTGGCGTGTAACTGCCCCCTCATGTGCTCACGGTCGATATTCATTAATGTCGCGCATGCGCAGAAGTCTGTGAACACCCGTGTTTAGACCTTTGGAAGTGTGTGTGCCAATAAACAAAAGTATCTGTCATATGATAACTTATAATTTATTTATAGTAAACTTGAACAGAATCAAGTTTATTTATTAACACATCATTAATGTAACATTAATGTATCAAAGTGAAAAAGACAAAAGCTCGATTCTAATTCTGTAACTTGATAAAGCTAAGATTAAAGAGATGACGTAAACAAATAAAATTTATTTGATTATCAATATATATGAAAGCACAACGCAATTTAATGGCAACTATCTTAGCCTAAACTGTATGTCGGGCATCATTGGATTTTGTAACATAAACAATAAAAAAGTTTTTAAATAATAAAAACTATTTTACTTCATAGAGTTATTTCTTTTGGCCGGCAAATAGGACTATAAAGCTAAAAATTTAGACCTATACCTGCAACCATCTATGATATATTAAAAACGTGACTACATCATCCACTGAAATGTTGCATATTTAATCAATAGTGGTTTACTCTGTACAATCAAAGAGAACAGCTACCTAGGCAGAATTTGCCAAAGCTCTGCCTTATATTTTGAATACAAAATTGAAGTCTTTGGCAAACAAGAGTGTTGAATCTCCTTCTAAAAATCTCTTTTAGGCATAGAATTCAAATTTAACAGCATTACGAGAGTTATGCTGGGGTCGGTCATGGCCGCCAGTACATGGTAAAAATACATTTGTATGTAAAGCGATGTTAGCCGGTTTTTTAAAATGAATACCTGGACATATGTACAAACATTTAGTCGGTGAACACCATAGCGTCAAGCTTATTAGTTTCTTACATGAGCACGCGGTCCAGATGGAAATATTCGTCACTGAGGGTAACTGTTTTGGCGGGAACGAAGTGACGGATATTTCCATCTGAACCAAGTATATCTTGGTAGAAACTTTTTCTTGCATACCGTCTTGCAATTTAAAATAGATATTTAAATACAAACTTATCGAAATGATGCATTTTGATATAAAAACAAACGTAATTCAGATGCTGTGTATCGGGAAGTGACGTCACATTGCTATTATATAACGTTACGTCACAAGTAATTCACGCGAGCCGTCTTACATTGGGGGGTGGGGCGAGGGCTGTAAGGTGAGATTTTCCAGCACTGGTAGATATCCCCATCTGGTATGCGAAAATGTATTGTCCGTAACAAATTAATTGAAGTGATAAATATTTTCGTAAATAAATGCAAATTAGTATATTATTCTCATATTTTAAGTTCTCTAATCTATCAAAATAGTTGTATGTCCTTAATGATTAAATATGTATCATTGATCGCTTGTTCTTTTTATCAACGATTATCTATATATGTACTTTCTCTCATGCCCTATTTTCCATATACGTGCCTTTTTTTAACGACCCAGTCTAGTGCCGAGGACCCTCCCTTAAACCACCGCGATTACTCCCTAACGCGAGTGAGTATGGCCGCTGCATGACTTAAAAACTATGTTTCTGTATATATTCAACCTGGCCGTTTCTGATGTGAAATCATAGCCGCGCGTGCTTAATCCGTGGAGTTAAACCGACCAGTATGCTGCTTCAATATGTTAATCATTCAAATTTTGCGTGTCCGTAAGACGATTTTCTTGTGTATGCATGACGTGCTTAGAACGCTTAATATATTTACATTCATTGGCATTTAAGCCAGCTGACAACTTTGCAATAATAGATCTACTTGAATTGAGACACTTCATATAAATATAGATATTTGTTGAAGAATGATTATGGAAAATATATTTTTTTCTAAGAGATATGAGTACTTGAATTCGCCGGTGTTCGTCCAAGGTCCACTAAAGTGTATTCCTTTATGAAAGTATAATTATAATGCCTTTTTCCTCCGTGTTCGTTTTCGTGCAATATTTTCTTTTGTTTCATGTTCAGTCGTTACAACGATCAAATGTAGGATATCTTATTCACAATATAAGTTTCTATGTCACAGTGTCGTGCGTATGGGTATTCCAGCATACCTACTAGCAGATAAACATTTGTATACAGATCACCGGTGCACTAACTTTGAGGTCTTCAAAGTTTTAAACAGAAAATAATAAATCTTGCATTTTCTATTTACCTCATCTTTTCACATGTAATGCATATTATAAACAAATATAATTTCTAAAATCTTCTCGCCTTAAAATACTATGACCTAATTCTCATGACCAACGTGTTCACCATATTTGTTTTGCTCTGTCACATTTTACCGGTATACACATAGAATATTACCTTTTCAAATAATACGTGGCAAAACTTCTTACCAAAAGTTAAAACATATCATACAACAAACATAATGCTTTGAATCTAGTGATCACTGAGTTTAAAACCTGAGACTTAAGTAAATATTTCATATGATGTAAAATGTATGGAATATTTTGTCTTTAATGGTTTTGTTTTCTGAACTTAATGACGATGTCATGCATGTCCTTAACACAACAACATCATTATCACAGTCGGGAAATTAAAAGGTATCGTTGTCTGTAACATCTCTATATGCCCTCTCAAAAATATTAAGGTTGTAGAGTCTTCTAAACTAAAAATTAAATCAAACATACAAAAATATTGGTCGGATGTTTAGGCCAGTACCTGAAATTAAATCGGACACCACGTGTTCTATGCCGTCACTTTTTCTTTACATGAACGCCGAGCACTTGTTTACCTTTTTAGTTTTGGATACTTTTCCACACAATCGGCAATACTGAGACAGTTTATCAATTACTGTCATTATTTTGATTAGTCTTGTTTAGTGATAAAATCAGGATAGAAAGTAAACTTACCCTCAGAAAGGACATTGTTTCACTTTTTTATTATGAAAGATGGCGAGAAAAATTGTCAACACAGTAAACCGGAATAGATAAATGCGCGTGAGTAATTTGGATATTTCGGATTGCAACAACGTTAAAATTAAGCAAAAACTCTTTTAGGCACCTTTTATGGACAATACCGCATGAAAACGGTCAATAATAAACTCTTGCGTTTTCAGTGTTTCGTGAGTTTTATATTTTTAGTACGTAAATAGTTCATATCTTTTAACATAATAAGTTATTACCGCTAAACTAATATTCATTATGGGTGTAGAGTAATTATACTTTCTCGACAAACATGAATAACGGTCAATATTTCGAGTAAAATAGTTGATAAAAAACAAGAATTTAGTGTGTTTCTTGGATTCACATGTCACGTTTCGGACCTAAATCGGGATCAAATGTGCAAGCGGCCAGATAATACAGTTGGAAGCTAACTACACACCCCCTTTCATATGCTCAAAATCTCTTTTAAAAGATATTTTTTTGGTTTAGAATATCTAGAGATAAAAGTGTTAGTTATGTAAAATATTAGCATTTTCGAAGTCAAAAGTTTAGACGACGATTGAAATCCCACAACGATGTAAAATTTCGAATCATTTTGTGTCAATGTTTATTTTAAATGAAATAAGTAAAGATAAGTTGATTAATTTCATTCTATACATTTTTATGAGTAAAAGAGAAAGAAGTTGTTGGCATGTATGAACGTTGAAATTACAAGCGGAATTCAAATATACATTTTCGTATAAATTATATGTAAAGTAAAAGTTTTAATTTTTGCTTACAAAATGACATACAAAACGTCAATTCATGCACAACATTCAATACAGTTTTAAATGAAAGTGTGTACATTTTCTTTTATGTTTTTACTCTTAATCAAAACTTATTTTAAATTACAATTGTGGTTTCCTTTTCAGCCTTGGAACCGTTTTGGTAAGTAATTACCTTTCATAAGCATCACGTTTTCTTTCCAAAGTACCAACAACCGCTAATGTCCTATAACAAACAACGGCTTTAGCTTGTGTTTTTCTAATTTATCAGAACTTGTTAGCGTTTATGGAATTGTCAATTTTTTTATGAACATTCTCTATGATTACAATGTGTAATTCAATAGGCAAGTCATATTAGAAGCATCAAACTTTTCATAGTTAATCTGAATAAAACTGACATTTAGCGAATGCGGAATATTTCCATAATTATACCCCCAAAACGAAGTTTAGGGGGGTATATAGGAGTCACCCGGTGGTTGGTCGGTCGGTCGGTTGGTCGGTCGGTCGGTCGGTCTGTTGCATTTTCCTTGTCCGGAGCATAACTTGAAAACTACTAGTTGGAATTCAATACAACTTCATACAATGGTCAAGCACATTGAGAGGAAGTGCAGTGCACAAGAACTATAACTCCATCTTGACTAATTACAGAGTTATTGCCCTTTGTTACTTTTCCTTGTCGGGAGCATAACTTGAAAACTACTGGTTGGAATTCAATACAACTTCATACAATGGTCAAGCACATTGAGAGGAAGTGCAGTGCACAAGAACTATAACTCCATCTTGACTAATTACAGAGTTATTGCCCTTTGTTACTTTTCCTTGTCCGGAGCATAACTTGAAAACTTCTGGTTGGAATTCAATACAACTTCATACAATGGTCAAGCACATTGAGAGGAAGTGCAGTGCACAAGAACTATAACTCCATCTTCACTAATTACAGAGTTATTGCCTTTGTTACTTTTCCTTGTCCGGAGCATAACTTGAAAACTACTAGTTGGAATTCAATACAACTTCATACAATGATCAAGCACACTCAGAGGAAGTGCAGTGTACAAGAACTTTAACTCTATCGAGTATTTACTGAGTTATTGCCCTTTGTTAGTTTTCCTTGTCCGGAGCATAACTTGAAAACTACTGGTTGGAATTCAATACAACTTCATACAATGGTCAAGCACATTGAGAGGAAGTGCAGTGCACAAGAACTATAACTCCATCTTGACTAATTACAGAGTTATTGCCCTTTGTTCCTTTTCCTTGTCCGGAGCATAACTTGAAAACTACTAGTTGGAATTCAATACAACTTCATACAATGATCAAGCACACTCAGAGGAAGTGCAGTGTACAAGAACTATAACTCTATCTTGAGTATTTACTGAGTTATTGCCCTTTGTTACTTTTCCTTGTCCTAAGCATAACTTGAAAACTACTAGTTGGAATTCAGTACAACCTCATACAATGGTCAAGTACATTTAGAGGAAGTGCAGTGCACAGGAACCATAACTCCATCTTGACTCATTACAGAGTTATTACCCTTTGTTACTTTTCCTTGTCCGCAGCATAACTTGAAAACTTCTGGTTGGAATTCAATACATCTTCTTACAATGGTCAAGCACAGTGAGAGGGAGTGCAGTGCACAGGAACCATAACTCCATCTTGACTAATTACAGGGTTATTGCCCTTTGTTACTTTTCCCTGTCTTGAGTATTTTTCGCAAACTACAAGTTGGAATTCAATACAACTTCATACAATGGTCAAGCACAATGAGAGGAACTGCTAAGAACAATATCTCTTTTTAGTTTGTTTGCAAGGTATTATGTTACTACGAACTTCTTCAGTTTATAAAGCAATCCTTTTGGGGGTATTAATCACATTTAGTGATAGCTCTAGTTTAATTTGATTATATAACCATGTAATATCATCATTGCCTTATTTTATAAAAAATTGTTCTCGCACTGAAAGTTTTTTCTGAAGTCTTATTAGACATTTGCGAGGTAAGTCGGAAGGCCATAGTGGATGGCAGATTGTGAACATTTTATGGGGAACATCTCAAAATTATACACATTTCAAATTGGTGATCAGTTGTCGTATAAAACATTATGTTTGCAAACAGCATCATTTCGGAGACACATTATTGCAAATTTATTTTATAATTGCGTAAATTGTATTTAATTTATAAAACCGATTTCTTTTCGCCTGCAAACAAGAGATGCGCATACTCTAGTCGTCTGGGGAAGTAATTGTCTCGTGTGCGCCAAATCAGAGCTGATGCTCCTGCAACATTTCATTTCAAAAGTGGCATGTTCGCCCTTATGTCTATAACGGGCTATATACCTATTCAAATGATGGCACTTTCTTCTATCTTGACCAGGTTTTCGTCGCAACTGTGACGCAGTATAAGGAGTCCCAACAGGTCTTGTGGAAACAGTAAATCATTGGCATTTTGACGCATAAATTAAACTGTTGGGCATCATTTTGATACCCAAGAAGCCAGATTCTAGACACAGATATTCAAGGTTTGGACAGAAAAAATAATTGAAACTCTTTTATACTAAGAAGTCGATTTCTCTGCAAAATTACCATAGTATATCAACTTATAGGTCTCATCTGAAAGGGAAAACTATTGTCTTCAAGATTAAGTCAGGATATACATCGAATCCGGCCGCTTCGTATCAAAATTCTACAAAAACCTGCAAATATGGTCTTGCCACATCTCTAATTGACTAGTTTACATGAATTCGTATACTTCAACTTAAGGCGTGTGGAACCAGTACGTGTTTGTAATTTACATGGTTAAAATACGGGACGCATTTTAGGCGATCACGTTCTGGTTCCCCGCGCCTTTAGTTGAAGTATAAAGTGATAGCGGTACCGATAAAGTCACGTTAGTGATACTTGTATATATATTTTGTATGATTGCGTACATAGAATTTAAATGATTAGTCATAAAGTATAAATCTAATAAGTATAAATGAGCTCTGGCGTGTTGCATATCTTACAGGATAAAAACGAGAATTTGAAAAAAAGAGTTTCAATTATTTTTCACTGTCAAAACCCCGAGTATCTGCGATTATAGATACGAAATCTGTCAGTGTTATCTATAATTTACTTTAATGAATCCATCTATGTCACGCCTAAGTTTTGCACGCAAATATCGTGCGGATTGTTTTGACAGTCTAAAAACGTTATACTGTAAACAGTTTATATTATGCGGGCAAATAAAATTCACAGTAAAATATTACACAATTTTTATGTCTGTCGAAAGAATCGTGATATTCAGTAAGTTTGATGAGAAATTAATCATATATAAAATTAGTATATAACCCGTTATAGACATCAGGGAGAACATGCAATATTGTGACATGAAGTATTGCAGGCGCATCAGCTTTGTTTGGGCGCACCTAAGATAATTACTTCCACAGACGGTTAGAGTATGTCATCTCTTGTATGCAGGCAAAAATAAATCGGTTTAATCATTTAAATTATATGTACGCAATTATAAAATAAATTTGCAATAATGTGTCTCCGAAATGATGCTGTTTGCAAACATGTTTTATACGACAACTGATCACCAATTTGAAATGTGAATAATTTTGAGATGTTCCCAATAAAATGTTCACAATCTGCCATCCACTATGGCCTTCCGACTTACCTCGCAAATGTCTAATATGATTGACAGTTAGAGATACCGGTATAAGTTGTGAATCTAATGGTGCATTACACTACATGTTCGTGCTCTGGACCAATGCTTCTATATAAATCATGTAATTAATATTTATATGTCGGTATAATTATCTGAAACTTCATACATCCGGGCGTTTATGAATGAAATTAAAGTATTTTTCTGTGCCAGTTTCAAATTGTAAATGTGCTGTCTTGTGCCAGAAGTGAATTTCCAGAAATGAAAAAAAATCAGTTTTCATGGAAATTAGTTGTACTTAGTTCCGGCAAGTTGGAACGTGTAAAAAGCAGTTATTTGTAGGAAATTAAAACTATTTTGAAACAAATGTGGAACTATTAGGGTACTCCAGCAAATGTAAGTTATGGTGGCATATTAATGTCACACGTTAGTTAACTGACTTTCGTGTTAGTTACTAGATACCTACTTACTGTCTGTGATATATATCTGGTTATCTAGTTATATTTTTTTGAAACATTTCCAGATTAGATCAATATCGTAAGACAAATTATGTTCTTCCAGCTAACGTCTGATACTATTTATCTACTTAGCTTAGATACACTCAACAGATTAAGAAACGCAAAAGTGGCAAACTATTTATTTTAACAGTGTTATCGTGTTTCAAATTTATTCAAATTTAATACATAACAAAAACAATATAAAATTGAATTCATGTAAAAGTTTCAATAATTCATCGCAAAAAATGACTTAAATAGAAATAAAAACAATAGCGTCATTCAAATAAAAATGTTCAACAGGGGAAATCTTTGTGTTTCTAAACCTGTTAAGTGTAATAAGACATTTTCGAGGTAAGTCGGAAGGCGATAGTAAATGGCAGATTGTGAACATTTTACGGGGAACATCTTAAAATTATACACATTTCAAATTAGTGTTAATTTGTCGTATAAAACATTATTTTTGCAAAGTGCATGATTTCGGAGACACATCATTGCAAATATATCTTATAATTGCGTACACAGAATTTAAATGATTAGAGCGATTTCTTTTCGCCTGCAAACAAGAAATGCACATACTCTAACCGTTTTGGGAAAGTAATTGTCGCGGGTGCGCCCAAACAAAGCTAATGCTCCTGCAATACTTCATGTCACAATATGGCATGTTCGCCCTGATGTTTATAACGGGCTAAATACTTATTTTATATATGATTAAATTCTCATTAAACTGACTGAATATCAAGATTCTTTCACCAGACATAAAAATTGTGTAATATCATATAATTTATACTGTTTACAGTATACGTTTTAGACTGTCAAAACAATCCGCACGATATCTGCGTGCTAAATATAGGCGTGGCATAGATGGATTCATTTAAGTAAATAATAGATAACACTGGCAGAATTCGGTATCTAGAATCGCAAATACTCGAGGTTTAGACAGAAAATTATTTGAAACTCTTTTTTTCAAATTCTCGTTTTCACCCTGTAAGATATGCAACACGCCAGGGCGCATTTATACTTATTAGCTTTATACTTTATGACTTATCATTTAAATTCTATGTACGCAATAATAAAATATATATACAAGTATCACTCACGTGATTTTATCGGTACCGCTTTCACTTTATACTTCAACTTAAGCCGCGGAGAGCCAGAACGTGTTGTACACAGTCATATCGCCTAAAATGCGTCCCCGTATTTGAACCGTGCAAATTATAAACACGTGCTGGTTCCCCACGCATTTAGTTGAAGTAGACGAATTCATGTAAACTAATCAATTAGAGATGTGGCAAGACCACATTTGCAGGTTTTGGAGAATTTTGATACGAAGCGGCTGGATTCGATGTGTATCCTGACTTAATCTTGCAGACAATAGTTTTCCCTTTCAGATGAGACCGATAAGTTGAAATACTATGGTCATTTTGCAGAGAAATCATCTTCTTAGCATAAAAGAGTTTCGATTATTTTTTTCTGTCCAAACCCTGAATATCTGTGTCTAGAATATAGCTTTTTTGGGTATAAAAATGATGCCCAACAGTTTGGATGTATGCGTCAAATTGCCAATGACTTACTGTTTCCACCAGATCTGTCCAAATCGAAATCCTGTTATGACTCCTTATACTGCGGCACAGTTGCGAATAAAACCTGGTCAAGAAAGAAGAAACTGCTACCGTTTGAAAAGGTATATAGCCCGTTATAGACAAAAGGGCGAACATGCCATTTTTGAAATGAAATGTTGCAGGACCATCAGCTCTGATTTGGCGCACCCGCGACAATTATTCCCAAAAACGGTTAGAGTATGCGCATCTCTTGTTTGCAGGCGAAAAGAAGTCGCTGTAATCAGTTGAACACTATGTACGCAATTGTAAAATATATTTGCAATGATGTGTCTCCGAAATCATGCTCTTTGCAAAAATAACCTTTTATACGACAACTAATCACTAATTTGAAATGTGTATAATTTTGAGATGTTCCCCATAAAATGTTCACAATCTGCCATTCACTATCGCCTTCCGACTTACCTCGCAAATCTCTATTAGGACTAACAACAATGCTGAACTACAGCAAACTGTTTCACAGGCATCTCCAGTTTTCTGTCACTTATGAAAAAAGTAAAACGTTTTGATAGAATTTCATTATTATGTGAAATAGTGCTGGTTACAAATGCAAATAGTACCTCTCTGACGACACTTTATGCGAGACCAATATTAAAGATATATCATGGAAGAATAAATTCAAATATTGCCAATTTAACTTCAGTAATGATTGCCATGACAAAATTGAAAATGCATAAACATACAAAGCATAACGTGACGCTTTTTTTATGGCCCTCAGATAGGTTTGAGTACTTGTATTTCTGTTAAAATTCGTTATCAGCTTGTGAGGCGATCTTAAATGTTACATGGTCGTTTAAGACATTTCCGATACAGTACGAGGGATCCGGACTGTATTTGTTGTATTTTTTAACTATTCTACACTTTAATTTGATTTTTCGTAAAACAAAAGCAAACGTTTTTACATTTATACTTTTCCTAGAAACATGGAAAGCAGTTTTAAAAGTTGCATGTTACTTTCTTGATTTTTAAATGTAGAGAACAATCAACTCGCGAATTGTTGTTGTCGGAATCACAGTAGTTTTCAAGGAGGTTTCAGATTTAAGATTAAAATTTAAAAAATAAGAACGACATCTAATAAAAGTAATATCATTAGGCCGTTTCATACTGCAATGGATATTTAAAACGGGTAAGTGCAATCAGTTTTCTAAGAAAAATACCTTGGCATGTAGGTCTGTCATTGTCCTCAAAGCCTGTGAAGGTTACCTGCTCAAAGAGACTCATGCAATCACAAAAGCACAGAAAATTCTATATCACCTGTATACGTTACGAAAGATAGCGGTTCTACCTTCCATTCTTTGTACAACATAATTTTAAAAAGTGAATGATTGCTATTGACATTCAAATATGTTTGATAATAAAATTACAATAACCAAATGTTCAAGAGAACAGGATACGATGCAAATTACTTGCGAAAAACGTTCCGTGAAGAAGAAACACGTTCAATATCCTTTGTTGTTGCGTTCTTTATTCACAAATTAAGTGCTTACATCACATAATTCCTTTCAAGAACTAACTGTGATCTGTATTTGTTGTCTTAACTTTAGAAAACAAACTTATATATTGTATTAAGTGTCGTAATAACTTTAAAGTGACCGCAAACTTCAAGATTGATAACTTTATGTCACAGTAAATGTTGGTTATGATTGTCGTTACGTTCCTTAATTGGGATCAATAGTTAAAACGTTATCAATGTAAAACTTGTTTTAATTTAAATAGGAACTAATTAATGTTACAATGAACAGTGGAAACATTATTTGATTTTTTTTTTCAGTTGATGTACAAGTAGTACAATTAAAATAAATGTGTTTGATAAATATTCATTGACTTTATTAATACTTTCTGTGTTATTATTTCATTCTCAACACTGTTTGCCTTTAAGAAAGTAACAGAATGCAAAAGTAATATATGTTCATTCCAGATAAACATTTTGTGTATGTACAGTTGAAACCTTATTCTCTGATAATTGTCTTTCTTATAACTGAACAGTAATAAAATACTATTTGTTGTAACGTTAGTAGACATAAATCTAAATTAATATATTGAACTGCAAAATTGTAGATAAACGGACGTAGTGTTACACGGAACCGGACATCGCAATCAACGGTGTCCGGCATAACTGTCAACACAAGTAAAAATGTAAAACAAAACTCGTGGCTGTGGTCAAACTCTGTCAAAATTAATGAACATGCAGACCAAAGTTCGCAGAGATGGGTGTACTTTGAACAATACCACATGATACCAGCATCAATGTTTTGTCGACTTAATTAGAGCGCAACGTTTTAACATTTTAGTTCTCTTTAATAATCGAATACATGCATTCCATATTATGCTTATAAAAGAGGTAAATCTGAAGTACAGTTATATGTACATTATGTACATTTTTATTTAGCATTCTTATCCGGTTCAATGATTTGATTGAGTTTATGAACCTTTGAGTGTTGTGATGTAAGTATATATAGAACCAATAATGACCACATTATTTCCATGAAATCAAATTCTACTGGTGTTTTGAACATTCCGTTTCCGAAAATGTGCTGTTAAACGTAACTGATGGATTATATGTTCTATGAATGTAAAATGATAAATGCAGACCTGCAGACTATGCATGGTATAGTCTGCAGACATGCAGAGTATGCATGGTATAGTTTGCAGCCCTGCAGACTATGCATGGTATAGTCTGCAGCCCGGCTGCAGACTATGCATGGTATAGTCTGCATACATGCAATTACAGAATATCTGTACTTTATGGTTGTACATATTTTGCTTCAGGCATGCAGAGTATGCATGGTACAAACTGCAGGCAGACAATGACTTTTAGAAGTAAATGCAGTCACCTATTTCTTGTGTAAGGGATCTGGTTCATCAACTGCAAAATTGTATACTACATAAAGTAGTTGGACTATTGATGCAGTGTATTATCTGCTCAATGTGACCAACGGATGTGCTGTTCTAAAATGGTCTGTACACTCCACCTGGTTGTCAATGAATTTGGAAATGCAAGTGGCTGACATAAGACCCACAGTGCACCCAAGGCACCGTGTCACAAATATAATATGACGACAGGCACTAAGGATTGCAGAGCCTTGTCCGACAAACACTCACATTCTCAAATTGCCGTTGCCTGAAAAGACGAGGCTTTTCCCTTTATGCTGTCAATTATGGCACTTCTAACATATATAGAGAGTTACAGACAGAGTTAACCTCTTCATATACCTTGTCCACTAGACACCAGTTGATGGAAATAGTTTTAAACATTTTAGTAAAACACACCTAATCAAGCAAACTCAAAATTTGGATGCATTCAACAAAGAACAATTGTCCCACAAAGTTGTCATTTTAATGTTTTTTATTCCATACTATAACACACACTCCATTTTGTTCACTTACATTTTTCCCTCATGTATAATCCAATCAAATGCCATACAATTTATAAAAAAAAATGTAATGCCACTAATTAGTGATATTTGTTTTTGTAGGTAGGACTGTGACCTAAAAGGGAGAAGCCTAACCCTCTATTTCTATTTCTTCAATAAAAGTACTGGGGTCGGCCGTAGACGCACTTTCATGACTAAATAGCTCATGACTAATTAACATAGTAAAGCAAGATATATTATGGTCTGTAGGTGTAGACTAGATGGGTGTTCAGTAGAACACTTGTGTCACCCTCTTACGCTTTGTCAGAATAACCAATAATTTTGTGACAAAATCTAAGTACAAAAAGGGGCATAACTCTGTCAAATATCACCCTGACCAACAAAATTTGGCGGCATCACAACCCTTTTGACATAAGCAATACAATTTAAAAGTTTGATGAAGAAATCTTAAAAAATGGCAAAGTTATAGCCAACATTTAGTTTTTGTGACAAAATCTAAGTACAAAAAGTGGCATAACTCTTTCAAATATGACCTTGACCTACAAAATTTGATGGCATCACGACCCTTATGTCATAAGCAATGCAATTTGAAAGTTAGATGAAGAAATCTTAAGAAATGCCAAGTTATAGCCAATGTTAAGTTTTCGTGACAAAATCTAAGTATAAAATGGGGCATTACTCTGTCAAATATGACCTTGACCTACAAAATTTGGTGGCATCATAACCCTTTTGTCTTAAGCAATACAATTGTAAAGTTTGATAAAGAAATCTTACGAAATGGCAAAGTTTTAGTCAACTTTAAGTTTGTGTAACGGACCGACAGACCGTCAAAGAGATCCCAATGTATTGCCTTTTTCCTAAAGGGCGACACAAAAACTGTTAGTGATTTATAGGTTAATATTACAGGTATTCATTTTTGTAAACAGACTTATTGTAGTATTGGCATTTCAAAGATTAAAGTTCATACAAAGCAAACTACTTATTTTAAACATATCATTCTTGCATCTGCCTCTTAATTCTGAAATGTCTTTTTTCACACTTTTGTTTTACGTTTTATTGACAAGCTTAACGTTTCAGTTCATTTTGCTGTAAACTTTTAAAACACAACTGTCTTCCTAAACAATATTTAGGAACTTTCTTCACTCCCACGATATGACAATGGCTCCTGAAATGAAAAAAAATATTATGTGGTAATAAGAGAATGTATGTAAAAAGAAAGTTGAACAACACATGCTATCATAACATGAGACTCAGTTGGCAATATGTTGCTCATCAGAGCATGCTGTATCTTATTTGGTCAACATCCAATTCTATGAAGTACTGTTTTACTTTAGAACCAGTTAGTTACTGTTACTGTTTTGAGAGAAAAGTGTTAACCTATTAATGATTTGATTAAAGAAGCACCAAATCATCTGACAGAAGAAGTGATGATAGCGACCATATGACCCACATTCAAATTTGGCATTGATATTATCATGAAGATAATAATTTCTACAATTTTTCCTGATGATTGCTGGTCAAATGTGACCCATGTGCTTATATTATGGTAAGTGTAGTTACTAGTTAGACTCATCTTCTGCAGACAATACATAGAGCTAATGTGAGCTATTTCAGCTAGAGTAAAAATGGAAGCAAAATCATTACATGAAATATTTAATGGAAGAGACAATTTAACTAAGAGAGATAATTAAAATCAAGAGCTGTCATTAGGACAGCACGCTCGACTTTTTTAGTACTTGCCAAAAAACAAAACTTAGACAGTTAAAGGCAAAACAAGGATCTGTATAAACAAGGGCCAAATGTAGCAAGATATTAAGTCAAGAGTTATCAAACTTAAATGTTTGATATCCCTGAATACTACAGCAAAGTTGTAGATTAATACTTCAAGTAGTTAATGATATATGTGCATGACAGTGCCAGTTGCACACAAGACTTAAGCAAGGAATGTCTAAGTACAAATCAAGAAACATTTTCACAGAGTTATCTTCTCTTGCTTACAGATAGGTCTCATGATGGTACACAAGTACTCCAACTTTCAAATTAATATCTCAAACAGTTTAGTCAAAAAGTGGACTGGTGCGAAAAACTTAACCAAGATTCTAAGTCGATAAAGGGCCTTAATTTTTAAAACAAATCCCTGACAGAGTTACCTTCTCTCTCTTGCCTACAGATGGGGGTAATGATGTTAACAAGCATTCAAAGTTTAAAAGCAATATCTCTAAGGGTTAAGGCAATAAGTGGATTTTACCCATATTCAATGTATTTTCTAAGTAAAAAAGGGGCATAATTCTGTCAAAAACCTTGACAGAGTTATGTACTCTTGTCTGTTGGTGTAGGTAATGATGGTAAACAAGTATGGTTAGTTTCAAAGCAATACCTCCAATGGTTTTGAAATAAAGTGGGGTGGTACGAAAAACTTGACCAAGATGTGACACTAACGCCGACGCCGGGGCGAGTAGGATAGCTCCCCTTTTTTTTCGTAAAGTCGAGCTAACAAGAGGGCCATGCTCACCCTATATTGCTCACCTGAGTATCAGTGCACTTGCCTAGTGCCTATGGGTAATTTGGACACCTTGGGCATGATTTGAACAATAATGTTGGTAGAGGACCACTAGACACTCTTACATAGCAAATATGTAAGCTTTAGGCCTTGCAGTTTTTCTTACAGAAACCTATGCAAAATTAAAAGGTCGGGCCAATTTGACCCAAAGGTCATCATTTGAACAATGTTTGTAGAAGTCAGCTAGGCAATGATACATGTATTCTAAATTTTGTGTAAGTTCTAGACCTTGTGGTGTCAAATAAGAAGAAATTTTGTTGTTAGCTTTTTCTATTTAGGCCTATTTCAAAACAAGTGACTCCCTGTCATAGTCAATTTTGACCTAAGGGTCATAGTTTGAACAATCTTGGTAGAGGTTTACTTGACAACACCACACACAAAATATCTAAGCTCCAGGCATTTTGGTTTGAGAGTAGAAGAATTTTAAAGTTTTCCGTATAGACATAAACATGTTAAAACAAGTGACCTCCCAGGCGGGGTAAATTTTGAAAAATCATACTGACAAAGTTTCAAGAATACCAATGAAAAATGCAAACTCAAATGCATACACAAGGTTTTTCTATGGTTTGACCTTGTGGCCTAGTTTCTGACCCCAGATGACCCACATTTGAACATAGTGTTGTGCATGACACACCCTCATCAGTTCAGCATTGGTAAACATTATTAAAGTTATGTCAAAATTGATCAATGCATGTGGAAAACACAGGGTATGGGTAGCAATTGTTTCAAGCTTTTTCAAAATATTGACCGTGACCTTGACCTATGACCAACTCAACCAGAAAAACGAAAGGGATTACATGTATTTACATGTTGCAAGCAATATTCTGAGCAAGTGTGATGAAAGCTGAATGAAAATTGTTACATGCAAAGTGCTATCAAGGAAAAGTTAACAGGCTAAGGGTAGATTTAATTGTACATTACCCTTATTTTATCAATAATTAATTTTACCACATTGGAGAATTTAGTCATTTACAAAAAAATATCGCAAAATATTCAATTGACCAGACTTAGTATTGACCACAATGGGAGAAAAGTTTCAATAAACCACATAGACAGTGGCTAGACAAAACAACCAATACTGATGTTTATATAATATTGACCACTTTGGAGGTATTGACCAGGTGATTTAGCTGAACTTTCCTTTTATGCTTAATACTATCAATTTGAATTGTTAATTCATTATTCATATTAAGACAACCAAAAGTGATCACAAAACATATACATTTGACCACCAATCGGCCATATATTGACCACTTTGGGTTTATTGACCAGGGTGGCTTTGACCACACAACATTGCAAATAAGACCATGTAGATTTACTTTTGTTCTGAAAATCACCATCAAACTTGCTGTATGTAACATAATGCATTATATCAATTCCGAAATGAACGAGAAACAAATCTTCAATTGTTTTTACGCAAGTTAACTCACATACCAATGTGTTTTCCATGCAGCTGCAGAATATTTGGCTTCAGAGCAGCAGTTGTTAGGCAGGGCAGGATGTGAAAATGGTTGCGATGACACTACAAGATGCATGCTTTCCTGAAAATTTAGTAAATAATTATGTAAAACTTAAAATAACATACATGTAGTTACAGAAACATGGTCTGAGTATAGCAATTTTCTCTTCTTTACATATATCTTTCCTATTTACATTTTTCTCCCCTGAAATTGGTACACAACATTATCTTGGTACATCATATCTAAGAATATTTCTTTTTCATGTTACAGAGCAGTGTTGAATGTTGGAATGGACAGTCTTATAAGAAGTGTCAAAGTTGCAAGGTCAATCAGAATTCAGGCTTTGAGTATACAAATTTACAGTATAAATGATTGAATGTTATATTGCCAATTCTTACACAATCCACATATAGGTGTATAACAAAGAAAAAGTTTACTCTTTTGTTTCAATATACAAATGTATCAGTATGTGGGAGCTGCCAGGTCCCTGTGGTTAGCATCAAATGTGACGGCAAATATGTATATATAGAAATAATAGAACAACAACATAATAAAATATATGCTCAAATTAACTAGTGTAACAATTTATTAATTACATGTATATTTACATCTTTATCATAAAATTCTTCAAAACATTCTAAAAAGCTTGAAAATCCGTATCAGTCTTTTAACATTAACTGAATAATTTCTAAACCTTCTGTTTCTAAGTGCATGCAACATGTTCTGTCATCATGGTGACTGATGACTGGTCATGGAGGTGAAATGATTTACGATATTGGGAGGTGAAATGACTGGGGTATGCACTGGCGGATACAGAGAAGGCATGTCTGGTGGGCTGACTTGGGGTGGGTCAGGGAAAAAAATTGAACTGTGTCTATGTAATGGTAAAATTTCCAGCATCATATTTCACCTACTCTGAAGCACCAAACTTGCAACTGCAAAGTGTTCAGGTGGCTGCAGCTCTAAAGCCCAGCCCTGAATCTGCGGCTGGCATGACACATCAGTCAGTCTGTTGGCCTTATTCGTTTGGCGTTTCAGTGTGACCACTTTTACAGATCTGCCATCTGATATTTCATAACTGTCACACCTTTGACATTGTAGAACTGTAGAAGGCGGAACTCTAAAATGTCAACCTGTAAAATCGGTCTACCTTCGAAGTTGAAACAGTAAGACTAAACTTGCAACTATAATGCAAACTATGCATAATCATGATGGAAATCCTAGTTTAAAACACACCTCTTTGGGTCTAACTAGCATTTATTGTTACCAGCAGGGACCTATATACACATGGATTGGCAACTCAGGTATCTTCTATACAAGTTCAACCTTTTTATCGCGGATGGCGAGATTTTATGCGAGATTTTAGCATCGATGGACAATATCCGAGGTTTGCCGAAATCGGAAACTCCGAGCGTCCACCTGTCCTCCATCTTGAAAATAATCAAATTTAATCGTGTCTTCTTCAATATTTATGGCTCAATAGTTTTTTTTTCTTTAAGTAACATCAGTCTCATTGCAACCTATATCTGTTTTTCGTAATGCGTACAGTAAGTTTTATCGATTTTGTATGTTGAAAATTTTGTCAGCGTGATGTAGAATGAAGCTTCTCGCCGTCCTCCATCTTGGAACGTATCGGGGAAAAACGTAAACAATAAATCAAATTGAATCGTGTCTACTTCAATATATATGGCTCAAAAGTTTGTATTTTTCTTTGTTTATGCAACTTTTGTCTTATTCCAAGCTAATCTTTTTTCGTAAGGCGTAACTGTTATCGATTTTGTTTGTTGAAAATTTTGTCAAGTCTGGCGGCACCTGCCGAATATCACAAATCGGAAAATTTCCGAAAAACACCGAGCGCGCGCAAAGCATGATGGGTAACATTTACTCCGATATCGCATTATCGATTTTCGGAAGTTGCCAATCCATGTGTATATAGGTCCGTGTTACCAGGTACAACGTCTAAACCTTAAACGTTTACAAATGGCGCCAGCAATTCAAAAGGGAGGTAACCATCAGAAGAGTAGATATGCCTTCGTACATAAGACAGTTCGTACTCCATCGTCTTTACAGACATAAAGGCCTTTAAGGGGACGACAGACACCGTCAGTCATCTTCACAAAATACATTGAGAATGTAGATCTGGTTCTGACTTCTCAAACATTAAATGCCGCTAGATTCTCTATTTTTGATTTGATAAGGCGGTCGGAAAATGATGATGGGACAGTGGCCGACCAGCCTTCTACGGTAGAAGTCATTGATAAATGTTTTCAACTTTTCGATTATTTAGTTTTGATAGGAATAAGGCATAATAACTTTGATGGTCACATCAGACGTAATAAAACAGAACAAAATACAACTATTTCTTTGAAATACAAATATAACCAAATTAAATAATTACATGTGTCATTATTAATACAAGCAGTTTGAACTGCCAATTCACAAAATGCAATTAAAAAAATAATAAAATTAGTAAATAACTTTTGTCGGGGGACACATGTCGCGGTAAAACCTATATAATCTTTTCATTTTTCACTTAAAAAAAAACATCAATAAAACTTAAATCTTTGTCCCTACCCTACCTAACATTTTTGGGACCGTTGCCCTAAACACAGATATTTTAATTTTTTTTTGCGTTATGAATTTCTTTTATCAAAGGGGCTATGCACATTTGATTTTTTATTTATATATACTATGTTTTAAAAAACTCAAGCATGCCTAGCCCCTTTAATTGTCTTTTGTGGCAGTGACTGCCAGTGAGCATCATACATGTACAGTGTCATATCTAATTTGTGATTGTATATTCTTCAACAGATTGGGTTGACAACTGATGTCAGAGCTGCTGTGAAAGAGGATAGCTAAACAAGGAAACTAAAGGACATGTAGCTGATATTTAGACTGTAGCGGGGTAATAGCAGTTTCGTAAAAAGTAAAGATCACATTCAAATTATTAAAGGTAACTTAGTACTAGTGTTCTATTCAGAAATCGGGTTTTTAATATTATTAATATAACTTAAGTCAGTTCTACTACAAATATAAAAATTACAAACAAAATCCTCTAATATAAAGTTGTTTTTCTACAATTCATTTATGAGTGTATAGCGATCTATTAGAGAAGGCCTCTATGTTGTTTATTTGTGGAAAAATGAAGCATTATTCGACATAAGTTGCTCTTAAATATATCATTTATTTGCCATTTTACAATCATTGAACATGGTATTTCTCTTTTGAGTACATGTGTATAGAATATATGTGAGATGTAGGGAGTGTCTGCCTTTTAAGGTACTGTCGGTATTGAAAGATGAGCATGTCTGTTAAAGGTCCATTACTATGACCAAATTGAATGTTCTTTTTAATCCTGAATTGTAACAGCTAGGTGTCTTCTCAGAAGGAAAATAAGCATGCCAATTTTTAAATTAAGTTGAAAGAATTGCACTTCCAGCATAATTTCTGACTTTGCAACATGCAATAAGGCGAAAGTAGGACAAAGAGACCACCCAGGTCAATCTAAGGAAATACAAAAACATTCACTCGTTTTTCTGCAGCAGTACTTCAAACAGGGAAATACTCCACGGCTGTTGTAAAGTTTAAGAAGCCTGTTTCAGATTGTATTTCCCTGTTACAATTCCAGAAAATTTGCGAATATATAATACTGATAGAGCTATGCTCTATTTTATATAGTATAAACCAATGTTGACACCCGTAACCAATATATATTTTGTTCATTTTTTGTCGCTTGACGTCACAAAATAGAATTTACTGTTACAATTGAAAAAACTACAGCTATTTACACACATGTATGTTTTGCATGTACATTTATGGGGGGTCACTGGTGAGTTTTTTTCGATTTTTGCACTTCCGGAAATTTACATTCAAAAATGATGATTTAACTGAGAAAAAAATTATGCAGTAGATCTAGGCACAACAGGAATATTTTAGTGTAAAAAAAAGAACATTTTTGAGAAAAAATATTTTGACCTCACATCTTGTGACTAAATTGACAAATTTTGCCATATGCTAAAATGGGGTTAGGGGTATAAAAATAGCCAATTCTCAAAAATTGTTTATTCAAACTTTATTACAAGAAGAATTGTTAGGATATAAAAATCAATTAATGACTACACTACATGTATGTAGTTCCTTTTACAGTTCCTTGTTACAGACCTATGCCGTAATATAAATGAAAGCTCGTTGAAATCTAAAAAACACTTTTTTGGTCAGTTTTTATTGAATTTCTTTCTTATATTATATGCACATTGACCCCCATTTTTTATGTTTGCATTCTAAAACAGAGGTTTTATTCAAACTGTAGGCAAACTATCTGAAAAACCTTGTTATTCCTTTATCATGAAAATATAATTTAAAAATGATTTATGAAACAATGAATTTTAGTAAAGTGGGTGGGGTAATAATAAGGATCGTTATATTTATTCAGATGATGATAGAAATATCACTATCTCAAATTTTTCATCCTATAGTATGACATACTACATTAAAAAAGATTAAAAATTCATACCCATTCTGAAAGATACACCAAATACATAAACATTTACAACACCAAAATTCTAGCTAATTCTGCATTTAACACCTTGATCTGATAGTGTATCCCTAAATATTAATATTGCAAAAAAGTTAAGTCATTGTAATTCACCTATCATTATTTTCCCAGAAATTAACTAACAATATGTTAGTCTCCATGAAAAACAGGGTCAACAAAATTTCTTGTTATTTTGAATTTCAGCAGTGACATTATGCTCATCTTACTGCACATAGTGTATTTTTGGTGACAGTTTTATAAAAGCAATTTTCGGTAGCTGTGCATTTAAATGTGTTAAACTAATGATAATGCCGCATTAATATTTGAAGTTTGTGCTTTAGAAATTAAGGAAATAGACTAATAAAATAATAATTCCTTCCTTGGCAGTGATCTCCCTTGTGTTATTAGTATTGCTAAGCAGTGGAAGAGAAGCAACCCCGACATGCATTTGTTTATTTCTTAAATTGACTCTCCCAGTCAAAATAGGAAAAGTAATATTTGGAAAGTTATTATTTCGTACTGGTAGCAGGAAACGTTTGTTATATTTGGTCAAAAGTTATTATTTCCTCTACCCTTTTCACACACACCTATTTCAGCTGGAATTTTACTTTAAAAAAATGTGCATAATGTCACTTTAATAAAAAAATCATGGAAAAGTTTTGAAAAGTTTTTCAAACAATGAAGGGTCAGTTTAGCTGGTAAGACAGCAGCTGTCTTGGTAACATAATAGAGCTTCATATAATTTTACATCCAGCTTGCTAAGGCGTAAAAAAATATGTTTGTTTCAGGTTTCCCGACCTACCCTATTTTTTTGCCCCGACCCTAGAACTTTTTTTGCGTGTTAATATTTTTTAGCATAAATTCATTAAAATCTATGTTGAATTTGGTTTGTTTGAGAATAAAAAAATCCCCCCCCAAAAAAAAAAAAAAATTCCCTACCTACCCTATATTTTGGGGGCATGAAACCTGAAACAAACATATTTTTTTAAAGCCTAATGGGACTTTAACCAATACTATACTACTTACAAGAAAAATTTATAGTTTTTGCTATAAAATTTCTGTATTTCAGTGTTGTATCTTTAACAATTTCTTATGAGGCTTTTTTATTCATTTCAGGTAAAAACAACAAGACCGTGACTGAAGTGATTTTTGGAGTAAAGGCATTTTTTTAACTTAAAGCTAAATACTTAATTGAAAATAACAATGTTTTGTGAAGAATGAGCTGGTTTCGGGAAACATCATTGCACATTTGACCAATTATTCTTCTTGAAAGGACTGGTGGATATGTATTTAACTGGCAACAAAAAACTGTTTTGCGCTTTTGTAGATAACAGCAAAGCGCCATTTGACTCTATGAGTCGTATTGCCTTATGTCGTAAACCATTAAGTTGTATTTTATCGATGGTGTATTTTTTTAGCTAACTGTTAAAGGTGGTCAATCACATTTAAGCAACATTTGATGACAATTTTTACTTTTTGTATATTCTGTTAGAGATTTATCTAAGGAACAAAAAGACTCATTACATAGAGTTAGATCCCTATTAGAAATTTACATTTTATTTACTTTTATACAATTTTGTTATTACTCCCCTTTAATATGAAAGTATTTAAAAAGTTGAGTATTTCTTTTTTATTTCAATATAATTTGTACTTTTACATTTGCATTGGATAGATATACAAACATTTTAGCATTCTGAACCAAAAGGCAAGTTTTAAAACTATGTGTAGCTTCTGAATTCATTTATTTCCAATCGATCTTGGGTGCGCAACCAAGATAGGTAAAGGGAGTTAATTATAATTTTTCAAACTTGCATTTCTAATGAATTCCATCTAAATATATAATTTTTAATGCAAAAATTTTACAACTATAATACAATAGTGTTAAAGTTTCAAACAATTCTGTAACATGGCCAAAATCTTATTGACCACCTTTAATATGTATGATCAGGTTTGTCATGTGTTCAAATTGATTGAAAGTGTTTGATTTTTTCTAGTCGAACAGGGTGGAAATCTATCTCCTGTTTTGATCTAATACTTAGCTCACCTGGCACTTTGCGAATAATTGTTCGTCTTCTGTCAACATCTCCTCTGAAACCACTGGGCCAATGGCCAATGTTGATGAAACTTGGCAGGGATGTTCCTTGCCTAAAGCTCTACCAAAGTTGCTCAAAGAATTCCATTTCATGCAGAACTCTGGTTGACATGGCAACAGTTAATGTTCCTCTATTTAGTTTGTTCAAAGCAAGCCCCTTGGATCAAAATTGACCACGCCTGTGTGTGTGGGGGGGGGGTCCCTTTTCTTTGTATATAGTTATAGGAAAATCCAAGCTTCCAGTTAGTTTCTATAGCAACCACTAAATTTCCAAACAACCACTGACTCTCTTAGCAGCAGATGCATTTGTACTCAGATGAGCGATATAGTGCCATTATGGCCCTCTTGTTCTTAAATGACCCAAATGAGTTTATTTCACAAGAGCACGATGGTCCATAATTTCTGTCCAAGAAGTTCAATTAAGTATTAAGTGATTATGATGTAGAAGTTTTCTTTAGATAATTATGCTGACATAGTTTATTCAGCTAAAATGCTCATGGTTTATTGTGATCGCCCGATGTCAGTCTTCTGTCTGTCTGTCTGTCTACACTTGACCTTGTGTATGCAATAGAATCTGCTTATTTTCATCGGATCTAGGTGAAACTTGGTCAGAATCGCTGCCTTGATGAAATCATTTTAGAGTTCGAATAGGGTCATCTGGGATCAAAAACTGGGTCACGAGGTCAAACTTAAGAAAAACCTTGTCACTCACATGTGTATGCAATAGAGGTTGCAATCATCTTTGAATTTTCATGAAACCTAGTCCGTATGATAACCTTGATAAAATCTAGGTCGAATTTAAGTATTGGTCATTTTGGGTCGAAAACTTGGTCATGGGGTAAAATCATTGAAAAACATTGTGTATGCAATAGAGATTGCATATTTAATTGGATCTTCATGAAACTTGGTCAGAATGACTGCCTTAATGACTCAAGGCTACATTGCACTATGGATCATCTGGGCTAAAGATCTAAGTCATGGGGTCAAATCATAGAAAAATCCTGTGTATGCAATATAGGTTGCATAATTCATTGGATCTTTATGAAACTTGGTCGGAATCTTGATGTTTTCTAGATAGAGTTTGCATATATATAGGTCATCTGGGTTCAAAACATAGCAACCACTTGTGAATGCATTGAATCTTCATGAAACTTGGACATAATGGTTATCTTAATGCAATCTAGATCAAGGTTGAATGTGGTTCATCTGGGGTCAGAAACTAGGTCACAGATTAAAAACCATGTGTATGCCATACAGATGACATTTACAACCCATCCTCATGTATATTGGTCAGCAGTCCAGGTCAAACAGAATGTTTGTGTTAATGATATGTAGTTTATGGCTGAACTAACTTTAGTCACATATTGTCATAAGTAGGTCTCTGGTGAGCGATTAAGGGCCATCATGGCCAATATTTCATTAGATCTTTATGAAACTTGGTCAGAATGACTGTCTTAAAGAAATCTAGGTTGCGTTCGAATATGGGTCATCTTGGGTTAAAATGTCACAAGGTATAATCAAAGAAAAACCATATGTACCATGCAATAGAGGTTGCATTGTTCATCGGATCTTCATAAACTTTGAGTTGGATGTTTTCCTTGATAAAATCATACTGTAGAATCAAACAGAAGATACATGTATACTTTAAATAATTGAACGCACACCAGATACAGGTACACTAACGCCAAATATATGTGTTACGGTCTGTCCTTGCTAAAAAAAATTAAGGTTGGTTTGCAGCTTTTTATACCTTAGATACTTGAAAATTGGTATTTTTGGTCTTATTTTGTTCATACACTAGAAGAAATTATTGAATAAAAGGCCTACGGGGTATTCGTTATTTGCACTTTTTGTATAAACTACACTGTTATCTTTTGGAAATAAAGAAATTATTACTGTAACAGCAGTTGTTATTATTATCATTACACTGTAAATTGTGTGCACTGTAGTATGAGTAATTGAATATAGCGTAAACAATGTACACTGTAGTAGGAGTAATTGAATACAGAGAAAGCAATATACACTGTAGTATGAGTAATTGAATACAGAGAAAACAACACCTTTGCATTGAATTAACACAGCTGTGCAGACACTATATGCCAAGCATGCAATTAAAGACCGACACTGTATACAATTTACCATACACAAACTACAGAACTGTCAAATATACTGCAGAAATTACCATGTATACTCTGCAGACTATACCATGCATACTCTGCAGGTCTGCAGACTATACCATGCATAGTCTGCAGGTCTGCAGACTATACCATGCATAATCTGCATGCCTGCAGACTATACTATGCATAGTCTGCAGACTATACCATGCATATTCTGCAGGTCTGCAGACTATACCATGCATACTCAGCATGTGTGCAGACTATACCATGCATAGTCTGCAGGTCTGCTTGCATCTGCTTTCATCTGTTTCAAGGCAGAGATGCATTTGTTTATCTTTACCTTGCTTATAGTCAGAATGCGTGCGAAACTGTTGAGGTGCTCTTTTAATGGACTGCGTCTTGCCAGACCTTGATTCATTGATTATTTGATATGCAACACTTTGGATTACAAACAAACTCGTGAGTTATACAGGCAGAAAGGCTGTCCTCCTAATTAATATCATCATGACCGCTGTCAAACTGCTACTATGCGACTGGTTCAAGCAATCTGGACATTTTTTCTTATTTTCAAGATTTTTCTCGGAAAAAAAATAGCGTGTTTGTAGTAAATCGCATCCACCCATTAATAGTACAACAACAACTCTACATAGATTATTGAATGATTTTTTTCTAGGCAGTATATTTAAATCCGCTGATTTTATCGAAAATGACTGGAAATGCATAGCTGAAACCTTTAGGTTAAGTTATAGTACTTCTAAAGATTCTGGTATTTATGTTTTGGAGCTTATTTAGTTTGGCACCAGTTATAAGGTATGTCCCTTTAAAGCTGCTCGCTCTCAGTTACCGTTGAATTTTAGTTTTTTTTAAATTTCACATACATATTCATAAATATAAAACTAAAGGCTAGAATCATAATATAAGCAAACATCTAGGTAGGAATTTGCAGAAATCGATTGAAGATGTCGGTTACACGGCACCGCTACACTATATGTTTATATTGAAATTTCAAAAACGTCTGCAACGCTTTTGAATTTGGTAGCGTATTTTTTTAATTTAGAGATAAATGTGACAAGAATTTATACTGGAGCTTTTTTGTATGACCATATATTCTGAAATACCTTATTTACATACAGGTTGAAGAACTAAATTTATTTACAAAAACCTGAGAGCGAGCAGCTTTAATGTCTGTGCAGCGATTTTGCTTGATAATCGACCAAATAGTGCAATAATTTTCCGACTGCATTCCAAAGAAATCAGCTGATAGAAATTGACGGCGGCAGCGTTTTCTTCAATGAAAACAATGCATGCGCTCGCGTGTGAGTAAGTAAAAACGTATCAGAAATACATGATTCATAATGCTTTAGTTTGCATTGAATAAAAAGCATAATGCAATATCCATATAAAAGAGAAATGTGCCGGTTTTTGTTTTTATTTCTGGGCAAAAAAAGTGTGAAGTAAAATTAGAGACAAGTTTATGAGTTTCTAGTTGAATTGCAATAATACCCGATTCTGCGAATGAGTTGTCGCATTTAAAGATATTTTTTAACCTGTAGAAAAAAAAAGAATAATTGTATGATGTTTTTCGGTGATTTAAACATACTTCCTTGTATATAATGTGTAGGCTGATAACGTATATATTGATTTTGAAAAAAGTGACCCTCAGGAAATAATATAGATATATCTTGAGCAGTCAAATAAGCTGCGTCCAAAGTGAAACGACATGGCACTTGTTTGAGAAAGAAATAATTATCCGTTCTTTGTGGAAATAATTTTATCTAAAATGTGTCCTTTCCCCCACTTTGGTAACTCAACTTTACCTACGATGAAAAAGCTTGTCATGAACATTTCTTTTAAAGTAGGTACTTGTTTACGACGACTTAAAACTATTGTAACGTGAAGCAAAATACTAGATTCATCGCGGAATTTGAACAAGAAGCATAACTCAGCAGTGATTTAACCTTCTATGTTTACGTTGTTTAGATTTTCCGCAATATTACAATACTGGTACTTTACTTTTAATCATACGATCCTCGCATATTCATTTTCAGTAAAATTGTTTACAAAGAGTTAGCTGATGTAATTTCAGGCAGGACATACAAATGAAACGCAACCATTTCACAATGTTCGTAAAGCATGTCGCGATATGTCCCTGAAGAATTTCTTTAAAAACTTTTAAAACTTAATCTATCGATTTCTCAACAAATGACCTGTGTGAATTTCGAAACATAAAACCTTGTGACATTTAGTATTCAACCTTTTTACGCTCGTGACATATATATCTGATGATTCAACAGCTTTTCGTCACTAATATTTGGCGTAAGAGCAAGGGATGTAAGGGGGTGACCATCAATATAATTTAGCAAGCGCTGAAATGCCAAAAGTTTTATGCAGCTGTGTACTGCTATTTCACAGCTTAAACTTATCACAGAAACCTCTCACTGAGTGAGGGTCATAGGTTTGAGCCATGTACTATTCCGGTACTGATTCTTCCCAGAAACAATGGTGCCGCACACATTGACTGAAATACGGTTGGAAGGGACGTTAAGCTCATACACAACAGCAGATACCGTGAATGCCTTACAGTCCACTGCATGCAAATATGAAGGATCCGGTGATCTTTCGTCTATGATCGTAAACTTGACCTTCATTTAAGAGACAGCGGGACCCGCGTCATGCCCGAGACACGTTGTCATCGTGCGCTGAACATATTTGACAAGATTCTTCAAATCTAACTACTAATATAAAAGTTTTAATACGAAATCGTAGACGCACTAAGTATTTGCTTACGCTTCCATGGATAAAACGCTTAGATATATACATAATTATCTCCGCCTTGCCAAAATACATAACTTACGTAAATACGGCAAGCCTATGAGAAGATGATTGAAGAACGTCGTAACATAAGATGATCAAGTTGTACCATAAAATGTGCATGAATTACACACGCTTTAAAAGCTCAAGACAATAAAATTTCAATGAGAGTTGCAGCAAAGTCTGAATTTGAAAACCTGTCACAATATTTTTTTCTGGTAATAGTAGTAAGGGTGGATGATATGGTACCAAGGTATTGGCAGTATGGTACCGTGTGTAATGGAACCGTTATATGGTACCGTGCATGGGTAGTATGGCACCGTCTTTTTTTAGCTGCGCTGGTTTAGAGAGTATGGCGCCGTATATAGATTAGTGTACTTTTTGGACTATATTTCATCTTGTTTTTTAGACAATCACTGAGGTAATTTCTATCTTTATTATTTAGTTGGCCCTGAAAAGGGCTGTCGGTTGATTTTGTTATTTACTCGTGCTGTTGCTGTGGCGGTGTTGTAACAGCTGTGGTCACCTCAGTCTGTGACCGTTTCGTCTGTGTTGGAGTAGGTCGTACTGTGATCGGGTAGGTGCCCGTGATTGTTATCTTTCCTAATCGAATATGCACTGTGGTTTTCTTTTTCTCTGACGAGTGTCACTTCCCTGTCCAGAAATTGTTGTTTCTCCTGCTCTTTCCTGTTTTCATCTTCTAGTGTTTTAGCTTTGTCCAAAGCTTCTTTCATCATGTGTCTTCTCTCGTTCCATCGCTGTAGTTGTTGTTGTTCAATGTGTCTGAGTGTCTCCTTTGTGAGTTGTTCAGCTCGCCAGATTAGCGCATCAATATGCTGCAGCTTCATATAGTACATGTAGCCATCTTAAGGCGTGACTCTTTGGTGACGGTTGCTTCCAAATAATCGACCCTTCTCTTGAGACATATCGATCTTGACCATTGTGGTAGAAACATGATTTTATTGATAAGTGTTCTTGAGTTTCTCTGTTTTTAAAGCATATGTAAACACAAAACTAATCGCCTGTTTTATGGTTTGAAGTTCCTGTTTCTTCTTTAGTGATGAGATTTATTATCTACTTTCGAGCTATTTCTAGAAATGGAAGAGCATATGGTCCTTAGGTCAAAAGGCGAATTAGCGTGTTTTTAAAAACTCATGGACGTGACGTCATCGGTCGGCGTTTTCTTTCATTGAAAATACGTGTCCGAACGCGTGTGAGTAAGTAAAAGGAAATGTCAGTAAAAATATCAAATAAACATGTAGCATACTAATATACGAGAACATTTGCTTTGAACAAAAAGCATGATTAAATATCCATGAGATATCAATTGCAATATTACCGGATTTTGTTTTTACATATAATGTGCAGCACGATAGCAAGGAGCTGCATATATTTCCGGAAAAGGTGACACTTTCCAATGTAAAATGAGTTAAATGATCCCGATCAGTCAACTGAGCTGCGTTCAAGGTACACAAACAAACTGGCACTTGTTGGAGATAGAATAGTAGGCAATTATATGTGAAGATAAATTTATAATGATTATCTAAGAATAAAACGGACTAGAGTGGTTTGCATGTATTAGTTCTGCATGCGGAAGCACATCTACAACCACCATACACAGCATGTTTTCAATGATTCAGATCATAGTTACGGACGGTACAACACTGAAGAGAACATTCAAATTTACAGACGCCCTAATATGCAATCAATTGATTGACTAGAGATCTCAAAGCTTCACAATGCACAGCCCCCATAATTGTTCACATATAGGTATGGTTAGAATATAACACATATCACACGGTAAATTGTATAGTTTACACCACTAGCGCTGAAATTTGACGAAATTTAATTAAAGATATCAAATCGTTTATGGCATTATTCAATTTGGCTTTCTAGGAATTGATTATAATGCGGTGATTTAGTAGTATGCCTGCTTTAGGACATTTATTACAAAACAATATCCTGGATTCAAACACATAACATGAGCCGTGATTGCCTAGCAGTGCAAAGTAAGAAAGGATACTAACATGTTCGGCTAGTTATGAGAAAGACATCCTGTTTGTACATATACTACAGCTATGATATTAATACATATACACAAATGGGAACGCCCGTCCGTACGTACAGATGCGGGTACAACACGTAATCGGTTGCTCGTAATACATACAATGTAATTATCACGTTTTAGTGTATTATGTCTGTAAAATGTACAACATTTCTTCATTTTACAAATACATTCTTTGTGTTAATATTACTTTTCAAAATGGCTTTGTTTAATCATGGTCGAGCATAATGTATTAAACGTATTCAAGCAGTTCACTAAGTGATATATGGAAATCAAACACGAGACTCCAGAATAGCGATTTCTAAACAAGATTGTTGAAATGTTACACGATATTTCGAAAGCTGGTCATAATAGATAATATTTTATTCTCATCAAATGCAGTCTTACTTTCTCTTTTGAATTTTGATTGAATTATCAAATACTATATTCCGTACATCTCTGTTCAAGTTATCTTTAGTATTCTGATATGTAATTCATTGTCAAAGTCACAGTTATTGCACCTCAGCCACTACTCTAAAACGCTTTAAAAGGTTGCAATCCCGCTGGATCAATGGTTTTCAGATTTAAGATAATAGCTAAATACCAGATAAGATGAGCTGCGAAGAAAACAGCTTTATTTTTCTGTTAAAATTTCTATAAGAGCATGGTTATATGAAAGAAGGTGATGCAGTCATGGCTGATAAAGGCTTTAAGATAAAGGATATACTCCGATAAACTTGGTTTCAGGTTAAGTATTCTCACATTTTCTACTTGTTCTGCACTAATGTCCCCAATGGTTACTTATTATCCAAAGAAATCGCAAAATACAGAGTTTAAGTGACAGAAAAATAGTGGTTGCAAAAGTGAAGATTATTAAGATTATTAATGAATTCATGTCTATGAAAGATACTAGTAGTAAGTTTCATCATTTCCAACAGGTGGCATTTAAACAAAGGCAAGACGCCCTTAATGTTTGTCAAGCATTAATAGTTTCCTTTATTGTCATCACTATATAAAGTATTCCAAATGAATAGTCAAAACGTTTGATGAAAATATCATATGAGTGATGTGATGCAATTTTTACAGTGAAACCGATAGTGTTCATCCATGTTATATGTAACTGGTAAGATACATGTAGATATTAGGCCACTGTAATATTGGAACTTATTTAAAGTCTCTTGTGAGAGCAGGTTCTCGTGGTGTGTCTGAAGTTTTTCATAGTTGCTGGTACCCCATGTCAATTTGATTATATACAGAATTGTTAGTATCAGATATAAATAATTGGTGACTTTGCGAACATCTTCGGCTAATAAATACCGAAATAGATACCAAAATCAGATTTGTCCCCAGTTTATCCTCAGACAAATGTCAAGCTCCTAAATGTGCAAATTTTACGTGATGCTCTTACAACGAAATCTCGTTTGTATGGGGGATTTGTTTTGTTATTTTCTGTGCATCTTTGTCGAAACACCTTTAGTTACTGATACCAAACGTTAACGGCACAATTCCTAATATCAAATACGTTTTTATTACAGAACATCAAATCTTCACATCAAAACTTCTATCTTATCTACTAATATTAACATTTTCTTTTATTTTGTTATCAAGAAGACGTTCTTTGAGAGCAGGAAATCGAATTGTTTACCTCAAATAGCTAGCAATTATTGATTTCAAAGAAACAGGTCATTTCAAATAAAACAACGGTTTTCGATATAAATATTACTTCGTCTTTTGTATGTATCAGACAATCATGCATATTTATCAAGAGATGGTCAATTGCTTAAAGAAAAAAAAAACGGATCAAAGTAACTCTGTCAATATCAGTGAACTGCCATTGCTCGACTACGAATTTTTCAATATTTTAGAAAAAGTTCATGTCAAATATTTGTTTAGATCATTCATTTATTAAAACATCAAGTTTTCTTAACATTACTGCTGGTAAAAATATCCGTCATGTATGTTCAGCGTCACAATTTTATGTTCATTTAGCAGGTTTTTTTTCCATTTATTGACCTACCTTTTCGGTCTTTGAAAATATCAAACACGGACAAAGGCTGTGGCGTAAAGCGAATATCAATGCTGTATTATTTTATGTAAGGGATAGTAACCCCCGCAAGAAACTTATTTTATTAGCCGAGAAAAACAAACACCGCTTTTAATTATATACTATTTTAATAGATATAGTGAAATATTGTTAGTATCATCTACAGCTTAAGATTACCGATTTAATTATTCTTTGTTTCCCCTCTTCGTTTCCTGTATAAATTAAAAGTTTACAAGTAATATGAAATGAAATGGAAATGTTTTACTTTACATGCTTTGACATTGTTTTATCCTTGTGTATCGGAGGCAAATGACGAGAATGATATTTTAGCAACAAATTAAAGCTATGGCAAAAAAAAAGAAAACATGCGAAATATTGACCTCACGAGTTCAAAGGAATTTACAGTATGTCCAAACCGGGGTATAACTATGTCAAAATACAAGTCAGAGTTATGTGACTTTATGGTATGATCTCGCTTATGCGACACCGAAATCTGTGTGAAGTTTGAATCAAATATCTGCACCAACACTAATTGGTATATGGCACTGTCTAGTGTACCTTTTATCAATATTGTTTAATGTATGCCCTTAGGATCAAATTGGGCCCTGCCCAGTGGGGTAATATTTTAACATGGTAACAAATATAAGTAAAACTTTAAAAACTCAGGTCCAAAACTGTGAGGCATAGAACTTAGATATTTGGTGTGCAGCATTGTGTGGTGATCTTCTATAAATTTTGTTCAAAGATACTGCTACTTGATATGTAGCCTCATCTAATGATCCTCTATCAAGTTTATTACCCTCCCCTCACGCCCGTCCTTCTGTCCCACTTTTTTCCCGAAACATAACTTTGAAAATATTCAAAAACACTGAGAGAAGGTGCAGTGTACAAGGACCTTAACTCTAGCATACCCTTGTTTTAATTAACTTTCTTTATTCTTTTTTCTTGTCCGGGCCACATGTTCTTAAGTTCCAAACCGAACTGATTCAAATTTGATTCAATCACAGAGGACATTAAGACGCAATGCAGTGTCTAAAAACCATAACCGTACCTTACTCTATTTTTGTGTTATTCCCAGTTATTGATTTTTCTTCTACTTCTTTTTTCCGAAACATAACTCCGCAATTATTTAATGGAATTTGTTTAAACTTTACTCTTAGACAGAGGACATTGAGAGAAAGTGCATTGCACAAAGATCATAATTTTAGCTTGTCTTTCTTTTTTGAATTATATCCCTTTATTACTTTGTCTTGTCAGGGCCATAACTCCTTAAGTACTGAACTGAATTCATTTAAATTACATACAGTCATAGAGGACATTAAGATGCATTGCAGTGTTTAAGAACCTTAACTTAAACTTACTCTGGTTTTGAGGTATCTCCCTTTATTGATTTTTCACATACATTTAAAACGTTTGTGCAAAGCATACAATTTCGGATTTATAGAGTAGAAGTGCGACATTTACACAGAGAAAGTGCAGGTGAATAACCTTCAACACGCTTTAATATTTTAAAAAGAATTTAAAACTTATACTATATCCATGGCTTTCACCTCAACTCTCTTGGTCATCGAAAGAGCACTCGACTGGGGTTGGCCATGTCTATCATAGCTCTTGATCCACTAACCACTTAGATCAAAATTGGCCCCTCTCCGGAGTTCTTTTATATACAGTCGACTCTCGAAAACTCGAACACCCTCGGGGAAGCAAAATTTGTTCGAATTATCGGTAGTTCGAACTTTCCGGAGTAAGCATGTCGGCCATATTGGAGATGGTGCTAAAGACCGTTCAGTCTAGAGTGAAGTGTAGGAGTCAATGTATTCTTTGGAATGCCAAACATCTTTGCAATTTCAGTTTTAGATCTTAAACCTTTCTCAACTTCTAAGATTGCTTCATATTTCGTCTCGATAGTCTTCTGTTCTGTCTTTCTCTTCACTCCTTGTTTTCCTGTCGCCGACTTGGCTATCCTCCCGTTTCCGGGCCCTTCACCAAGTTGCTCAGCGAAATTAATTTCCCCCGAATTCGCCGACCTGGCTATCCCCCCATTATTGGGACCTTCACCAGGTTGCTCGACGTTAGAACTTTGTACACTATGTTCTGACATAATTGTGTGGTTGACATTGAAAAATCTAGATTTTATATAGCTTTATTGAATATGAAACAATTAACTAATTTTATGACAGGCGAACGATTGCCACAAACATAATCATAAATGTTAGCACGCGCGACAAACAAATACACATATCCTATATTATTACCAAGTGACGATATTTACTCAATCAAGCTGGCACCTGCTCAATTTTCACGAGGTGTGAAAAATATGCGGCCGGCTGATTGATCAATTAACGAACGACACTGTTCGAATTTTCCGGAGTTATTCACACTATTTTATTAATGAGCGGACAATAACATCAGTTCGAAAGTTCCGATTATCCGGGTTCCGATTAACCGGAGTAGAACACATTGAATTTAGAAGGAAAAAATTCGGGACCCGACGATGTGTTCGAATAATCGGGGGTGTTCCAATTATCCGGGTTCGAACTTTCGAGAGTCGACTGTATACTTAGACAAGGAAATGCTACGTTTCGACACCATGAGGTCAGCAGCCTAAATAGTTTTAGTTGCTACTGCCTAGTGATCGTCTTTCGAATGAGGTCAAAATGAATTTTGCTTGGGGTCATGTTTTGCATAGAAACCATATTAACCATGTCAATATATAGAAATATAATACATATGTTACTATATATAGTAACAAATCTGTACATTATTATGATGATTATCTTTACGGTCAGGGCATTATGAAACAATTGGCCCGCGCGTGAGGGCCGATTATGCGATGATCGGCCCACAGAAAAGGGACACGCGACGTCAACGGCTACAAATGACGTCACCTCTTGAATAAAATGGCTGCCACCGAGAAAAGAAATCTATTTAATCGCGATCATAAGAGATAATTAAAAACAAAGTGATAGAAAATAGATATCAAATTATGAGTGTAACAAGATACACATGATGTAACATGATCTGTGCATTACTAGTTGTTTTTCTAGTATCTAGTAGTTTTGCACATTGTATGATAGAATACTGGTTAAAAGCGTAAAACATGTATTAAAGACGTTAATTCACGACTGGGCCGGGCCAAGACGTATAATCGGCCCTCAGTGGCATAATAGCACTCGGGCTAAAGCCCTCGTGCCATTATACTTCTTGCAGGCCGAGTATCACGTACCGGCCCGATTCAGTCATGTATTATCCTCTAAATAAATCATAATCTTAAAAGACCCTTTTTGCAGAAATAATGACGTCCAGCTTGTATTGATCTATTCATAGTATTATGTTATATGTACCTATTTAAAGAAAATTTTGGAAATTTTGTGTTTATAAATAGACACATTAAAATAGTCAATAACGGAAATTTTAGTTTTATTTATAGAGAATCATTCACAAACAAAATAAAAACCCAGTTATAGAAAAAATATTAATGGGAATTTCGAATGTTGACCGCCACTTACATCCGCTATAATTTTGCAGAAGACAGTAAATCTCAAAATACACAATTTACAGTTAAAACGTATTATTAAAAGGAAGATTTTTTTGTATTAGACCGTTGAAACATGCAAACGTATACAAACTTAGTGAAAAAGTTATACACGTCTCTGTAAGTCTATATTGTTCAATAGTGCCAGTATGTTTAATCAGAATATTGCGCTGGATGAAAATCTACAGCTGTATTAAATAAGATTTCATCAGCACCACCTATCTTTTTATGCCCCCGAAGGGTGGCATATTAAAATCGCACCGTCCGTCTGTCCGTCCGTCCGTCCGTCCGTCCGTCTGTGCATCCCCACTTACACATTTGTGTCCGGACTGTAACTTTGTCACGCATTGAAGGATTTTAAAATAACTTGGCACAAATGTCTAACACATCAAGACGACGTGTCATTGTCAAGACCCACGTCCCTACCTCAAATGTCAAGGTAACACTTAGTTTGAAGGTAATTGAATCCTCTATATATGCAAGCATTCGTGTCCGGGTTTAAAAGTAATGGAATACTGTATGCATGGTAACTCTGTCATGCATGGAAAGATTTTAAAATTACATACCACAATTATTGAGACACGGAGAGGATACAGACTGTGAGACACCTCTTTCGGGGGCATTCGTCACTTGCAAGGGACAGCTCTTGTTAAACGATGTTTGCTTGTTAAACTTAGATAGCATACAGAAACGCCATATAGGTCTATATATAGGTACAATCCATTTATATATTTCTTAACTGTCCATTATGTGTAGTTTAAGCTGTACGTACAAATTGTAGTAAATTAGTGTTTGAAATTATTTTTTGTAAATCAGCAGTATTGCCCTATTTACTGAATCGGTATGCAGCGAATACTAAATCTTGGACTTTCGAACTTTTCTCCTCTGTCACCAATGACTTGATTTCTAAATCATTTCTCAGGTGTTCTACCAAGTTTGTTTCATCAGTATTATCTCAAGTCAAATTTTAAGGTTTTCTAAAATTAACAATTTCCATCACTGACTTTTGAAAGGATAAAGATATTTAAAAGTTTTTGATTGAAGTTAAAATATTTAAAGGTCCATTACTAAGATTAAATCAAGTTTTCTTTTAAATCTGGAATTATAACGGGCGTCTTCTCAGGAGGAAAAATATAACATTCTGCATTGAACGTGACCATATTGTGTTAATAATTTTTGATGCTAAACTAAATAACCTCCAAAACGTAAATAAAATAATCTCTGGAAGTATTAAAACTTAACCTTTTCAGCTATGCATTCCCAGTCATTATCGATAGAATCAGCGGTTTAAAATATACTATAATATATAGTACCGTAAACCATTCAATAATCTATGTAGAGTTGTTGTTGTACAATTAATAGGTGGATGCGATTTATTACAGAAAGCGTCTATATTGATTATTGTGGTGAAATGAGGCATTTTTCGCCATCTTTCAAATCTTTTTTATTTATCATTTTACGTTTATTGAACACATAATCTATGGTTCGAGAATATAATCTGCTAGATGTAGGGAGTGCCCCTTTAACAAAAGAATTAATAAATCATATTTTGCCTTTTCAAAAACAAATGTAGTGTTTCCAGTTTTCAGGGGTGAATCTGTTTTTTACTTCACGGCTTTTCATTTGTTAATAATGGTCTTTGCATGCGGTGCGGTGCTAGTTTTAATTGTGCCTCAAAATATTATCTCCTAAGAAAGTAGTTATCAGATTTTCAAAACATTACGTTCAAATGTTTCCTTTTTGACAGCCAACTCCATCGTATAAACATGAATGTAGCAAGATTAAACAAATAAAAAAAAATAAAAAAAGAAAAGAAAAAAAAAAGACCCAAACAAAACAAAACGGGATTCATAAGAAAGATATTTGACCATGAATAAAGTCCAATGCATTGCAAACATCACTAGCAACAACGTGATGTTATTACTATTTCGTCATCAGCATTATTACATGGTACTACCATTGTTGGTTTGTATGGGAACGATACATATATGATTATCGTTACACTGTATAACGATTTGTGTAGTGGTATCAACATTATTATCTAAAATATTAATATACATTGTATTTACTTTCTTTCGGCAATATGAAAGGAGCCACAGGAGGAATAACGCCCCGACAACATACATATGATAACCCAAGGTTTCTAGGTAGATAATGCTTATTTCTGTTAAACAAAGTACCACATTTATTATTATCAGTAACAAAATTTTGTGGAAAATAAAAAGTAAAATAAATCATGTTAACATAAGGCCTGTAGCTACACCACCATATGGAAAATTATGTAAATTGGGTAATGTCTTAGAAGATGAAAATCACTTCGTTATAAAATGCAACTGGTTCAATGACTGAAGACAAAATTTTTACGATCTAACTATTAGAGAAGGCCAGATATGTACAAAAACTAATTAAAACAATAACTCTCGTCGTTTCGTGGGTTTTCACTTCCGCGTTATCTACAAATGCTGTTGTCTAGCAGAGATAAACCGTTAAATGATATTATAGAGAGCGTTTCCGGACCTGTCATATTGTATCCATATACAATGCTTTCGTAAAATATACTGACCTCATGTATGGAAAACAAAATTTCTAACTTTGAAGCACTATTAAAAATACTTGTAATATACTATTTTGATTTCTATATTAATTTAAATCTGAAAAAAAACTTGACTAGAAAGTTTGAAGTGAATGTCATAAGGCAACACTTTCATGGCATTTGATAAAGTACCAGTTTCTTATTTCATTGCGTTAATAACTGATCGAGTTTACTGTTAATACTAGTAATATTTATACAATGAACGACTTGTATTAAATAGCTATAGAGTTCTTTGGTTGTAGTAACTTTACTGTGTTCGGCTAATCAAAAGAAATTAAAGCTGTGAAAATCTGAGCTATCATGTATTTATGCGTTATGTGGTTATATAGCCTGTCAGTAAAAACAACCCTTTAGGGATACACGTAGTACAGGAAAGTTCAACTTAAGTTAAAACGGAGAAAAACATACCATTCAAGTATATCAAGGAGACTTATATAGTAATGTTTGAAAATTGCCAGCCCATTCTTCATTATCACAAAAACCCGATCATCAACTTTTTAAACGGCTTCACAATTTTTCTTCACGTGGAGAGTCATTGTCCATTGAAAAAATCTGGCAAACATTATAATGTGCGCAAGTATGTCGGGTATAAAAATCCCATTGAATTAGATAAGATAATTGTATAATGAAACTTACTTAGAAAGTCGCCTGCAATGTGTAAGATGATTCCAGTAGGTTAAGGTCACTTTGTCTTCCGATAGCTTTTCCCTAACTAATACTCATAAACCTTCATAAAACTTACCAAAAGGTTACCTGTAATATGTGTAGGATCTCTTTTGATTCTGGGTGGTCAGTAGGTCCAAGGTCAACGTGACAATCGCCTCCGTTAGCTTTTACGTAATAATGCTGTACAGGTCACATTTAGAATCAACTTTCATCAAACATAAAGAGTTCAGTCAGTCAAGTAAATTAACACCGGTCCTTATGGTCCTCTTTTTATTGAGAATATGAATATGAGATTGGCATTGGCATTTAGCATTATTTTTCATTATTATAGAAATTAATGCACATCGTAAGTAATATATATATAATTTGGAACGTGTATAATGACTTTTGGGTAAATCTTCATCAGTGCTAACTAATCTTCTTATGATACTTTGCGTTGTGGAAGCTAGTAACGCTTAAACTTGTTATCTGAAATAAAGCATAGTTTCAATTGAGTAGTAAAAAATTGGTCAAGATATCAATTACAGATTGAGAACTGTTTGCTCGAACGAAATATGTATATTTGTATTATTCTTGCAAACTGTTACTAGATCTATTTACCGACTATGAGATAAATATTAATAATTACTATCTACTTGTTCAAAACAATTTTCCGACAAAGTTTGAAGCCTATACCCACAACTTTCTATGAATACATCAGGCTTTTAACTATTGGATGTCACTTTGATCTTGGCCTTAACAAGATTCAATGCCATTCTCATCATTCCTACATAGATTGCACTTCCTCTACACTGGCCGACAGAAGGTCTGCATGACAATAACTCTTAGTCCAAATATCTATATGGTCCAGATGTGGTCAATGCCAGCCTTCCTGTCATGCTTTACATACTTCATTTAAAGAATTATTGGTCTGAATGACCATGTTACATACTTGCAATTGTTCGTGACAATAGGTAACAAGAATGCCTCTAGACAGTCAATGCTTACAAGTTCTAGCCCCTAGATGATTACTTCAAAATTATATAATTTAAAGACGGTTGTCAAGGACCGTCATAATAAACACGAGAAAAAAAACGTGAAAGGAATGAACATGATCTATCATCTAGTGGCAAACAACATACCTAGGTCCTAATGCTGACTTCACGTGCAATAAGAAATATTTGTTAAAAGAAACCCGTTGCTACTGAAACGAAACGATTTTTAGCATTCTAACAGAATCGTCAACTTTAACTCGACCTCAGCTTCTGGTATACCTTATTCCCATTAAAGCAATCTGATTGGACAAAGTATACATATGCAATTTTCCCGCAATGTGTCAATTTGATTGAAAACATACATGTTAGTAGTTACCAGGCTGACCAAGAATCAATCCCTTATTGCTTTAAATGCAGTTACAACCGCATAATAATAGCAATACGAGTGCTTTGACGAGTAAATATGCAATTGTATACTTTTGTATGTATTTTTATTAAATTGCTTGAGAATGGCCAAACAAACAATTATAGGTGGTAGTAGTCCTATAAAAAAGAGATGGCACTGTTTAATTTCACATTATACATTATTGGTAAATATGAGAACTTGTCGTTGATTTGGTAGGATCCTGGATGAACATTAATTCTCTACATAGTATCTTGAATCTTTGGGATCCCGGAATGTCACCATACTTGTAGCATCCTTGCATTGCCCCCTTCCGAAAAACAAGAAACGATTTCGGTCCACAAGGGCTGCTGTTACTATAAATTTTTAAAATGGCTTCTTCCCATGAACCAGTGGATGGGTTGTCACCAAATTTGCATTGAAATATCTTTGCATTTGGCCCCTTTTAAGATTTAGGACTTGGTTCCAGTTTACTGCTATTGCTACTAAAATAGACACTTCTACTGATTCAGCTGTCCTGTACTTCAGAGTATTTCAGTTCTGTAGAGTATTATAGAATACTTAAATATCACACATTACTTTAACATACTATAGTAGTAAATATAACCTTGGTGGCAATAATTACAGCTTTTTGACCACATGAAATACAGCTGGCTCAGATGGGCAACATAGGACCAACTTGGCCCTTGAGAATATAATCTGCTAGATGTAGGTAGTGCCTCTTTAATTTAATACCGTCCTAAATGTTGACATTGAATCAAATGCAACCCAATTCAATTTTTTAAAGAACATCTGATGTCATAATGCAACTGATTATTTTCAGAATTATAGTTATATTGATTGTGCATATAAAGCTACTTGCTCTCAGTTGCCGTTGCAAAACGAAAGATTTCAACAATGATATACTTATACATGATATATGAATCAATAATATAAGTAAAAAGCTAGTACGGAATTTACAAACATCGACTGAAAAAGTTAGTTATACGGCACCGCTATACTATATGCTTGTATTGGAATTCTTAAAGCGTGTGCAAAACTTTATTATATGGAATCGTATCATTAAAAACTCACAGATATACTTCACAGGACTTTATAGTGGAACATTTGTATATGAGTATAATTACATTCTAAAACATTCATACAGTTTGAAGAAGTTATTAACCAAAATCTGAGAGCGAGCCGCTTGTAAAATGACAATGTTACCAGTATATACTTTCAAGCTGTGTTTCATCATGTTTAACTTAATTCTAGCTATACAGCTAGATTAAATGTTAGAATTTAACAATAATGTTGTATAGATATTATTTAGTTGTATGTTGTACAGAAGATAAAAACTATAAAGAAATATAAGTATGTAGTTACACGTTTATAAATGACCTGTCTACTCATTTCTTATGGATGCATTTAAGATAAATACTATTCCGATCCTGTCTTATTTTGCAGCAGTTAACTTCATAGGAATCCCGGGATCATATAAAGATATGGTTGAAAGCTATGGAGCTTCTTTAGATACTTGTATTTAAAAAAGCTAACTGTCATACAAAAATAAAATGCGGATAATATTTCAAAGCAATGCTCAGGAACATGATGTGTTTAGCTCTACCATGGTTAAGTATCTGACTTAACGTTTAAAATTGTTCATTCTTGAAAATCCGTTACAACTCTTATTATTCTGCATATGACTTTAACATGATTGTATGCCTAAGGTGACATATAGGCCTCCTGGGCCGGGTGCTAATGTTCATGCCCATTAGTCAACATATGATTGTTCTATACAAATGCACAAGAAGCTAAAATAAACATAAATTTCTTACCTCATCTTATCTTATGATACAGTGTTATTGTACGAATGTATGTTGAATTTCGTTTAATGCTTGTTGTTTTACAAATGTAATTTGTGCTTTTGAGAAAAGATAAAATCAAACAATTAATCCTTACATTTTGACTATCATGCCGGACAAAAACGGTCCTGCAATGAGTATACAATAGCAATTCGCCAGTGTATGAGATCGTTAAGTATTCTCCAATGCTGTGTGAGAATGATAAACAAAACATGTAGTTTACTATCACAACCTATTTATGTTCGTTAAGTGCAACATTTTTGCTAATATGCAAATTAATTTAAATAAAGAATTCCATCTGTTACTTAACTAGTCAGCATTTTGACTAGAGGTAAACAACATATCAATGTGTTTACCTCGGTCATATATTGTTGGATGGTTAGATTAACTAAACACATATATTTCGAAAGGACAAAGTCTGCAGTTTCTGACTTAACAACCAGATTTCAGTGTTTCTATTGAAAATGCCCGGGGGTCACTTGGTTTTACATAGGCAATATGGGAAAATCTTTTTCTCTGAAACTACAAGGCTTAGAGCTAAAATTCAGTATGTAGCATTGTCTAGTGGATCTTTTCCAAGAATGTTCAAATTTGGACCCCCGGGTAAATAGTGACCCCGCCCGGGAGTCACTTGATTTTACATTTGCTTATATAATGTATGCAAATAAGACACGCAACAAACTGAGAGTTCTAGCGAACACAAAATGTATCAGCATTTACTAGTTTTTAATTTTTTTATTTTTGCTCTATAATACATGAAGTTAAATACATGTAGAATTAGTTTTGTATTTATATATTTTCAAGAGACTTCATGACAAATATGACTGTAACTGAAAGAACTTTAGAGTCATTTATAGCAAATATACTTTAGTTTATCCTGGGCCCTTCGATCCTGAGGTGAACGCGCTACCATTGCGCCACGGTGGCTCCACTGCGAATATAATGATTAATAAGGACGATATAGTTTAGAAGCAAACAATAAGTCAAGTCACTTGTAAATGAGAAGCAATTATGAACGCGTCTGATTTTTGTTAACATGTTCGTATAAACATTGGACAGCATTTATCTTTATTTAGTTATAACAGTCCAAATAAAAGCGGTCATATCCCATTAGTTCGTGGCCCAATCCATTTGTCAAATATTTGTACAATAAAACAGCATTAAACTAAATTAGTTTGAGGAGTGAGTATTTTCCCTTTTGCAAATAAATACACAGTACCGATATAGTAAGGCCAGATGGGTAGTCTTTGAGCCGTCGAATTATAAAGAACCGAAAAAATTATTTCCCACAGTAATAAGATTTTACGGCATGAGACCAAAATGTTTTTTCAATAGTCTTACCCTATGACAAGCAGTATATTCATCTGAAAGGAACGTATGTTAAGTAAAGAATAAAGGATTTTGTTATTAATCTTATTTTATAAAAAAAAAACATAAAATGGCAACAATGCTAAATTGAATCGTTAATCTTTTTTCGTCCCAAAAATATTCAAACAAATTAAAATGAGAGCCCAGTAAAAGTACGGCATGTCTCATTTCGTTAATTACATCGGTATCTTTTCCTTATAACTTTTCACTTTTTTAGAATTAGGCCCACAGAAAACAAAAAACAAAAACGTTTTCAACACATATAAACGAATAGTCATTCTCAGGCTCGGACTGCATTTACTTTCAGTTGTTCTATATATATATTCATGCGTTATGTGGTTAAATAGCAAGCCGGTAAAGGGACTCTTTAAGGATACATATAGTATATAAGTTAAATCGGAGATAAATATACCATTCCAGTATATCAATGAGCCTTATACCGTATTGTTTGCCAATTGCTTTTCACAAAACCCCGAACACCAACTTCACTATTTTCTTTTCAAGTGGAGATTCTTTGTCCATTTGAAAGATCCGGCAAACATTCTAATGTGCGCAAGTATGTCGGGTATAAAATCCCTATGATTAAAATTGATAAAAAAATTGTATTATAAATCTATTTCTTTCTTTATAAAATTACGATACAAAAAAACAAACTGACCGTTTAAAAACAGCAGACAGAATTGTTAAAGAGTCATTCCCTACAAAGAGCAACATTTTTTCATATGGGTTAAATATATATAAAGTAATGAATTAATAAGTCTTTCAATAAGAACATATATCGAGAAATGTCTCGTTCACTCATATGGCGACGTTTTATAAATACATGCAATAGCTATCCACCCAAATTTATTATGATTATGCTTCTTATTCCGATTTCGCTGGGAATCGTTGCTGAAACTTTCAGGATTGGTCGCAATCCTTTCAATTATTGATGAAATAATTAATTGAGGCGTTTTAAGTCGCTTCCGGTTATAGGCTATGCCTTTTTAATTTCATACAAAATAAAACTACATTGTAAAACACATGTACTCCTTGATGACATTCATTTGGCAGATTTATATATTACACTAGTAGGATTATATGACCCATATATCATATAAAATATTACAGTTTTCATTTGACCTCAGAGACTTACTTAGAAAGTTGCCTGCAAAGTTAAGACGATACCGTTAGGTTAAGGCCACAGTGTCTTCCGATTGTTTCTCCCTTAATATTTCTCTACAGCTCACACTTTTAAGTCAACTTTCATCAAACTTGCTCAGAAGGTTACCTGTAATTTGTGAAGAATCTCTATTGTCTTTTGGTCAGTAGGTCCAAGGTCAACGTCACAATGTCCTCCGTTTACTTTTACGTAATAAAGCTATACAAGTCCCAATGTTCAATAAACTTTCATCAAATATAAAGAGTCCAGTCAGTCAAGTAAATTACAACTGGTCCTTTTGGGCCTCTTATCACTGCCAATATGGATATGGCATTAAATGATACTTTTCGTTATTATAGAAATCAATGCACATCGTAAGTATTATTTGAAATTATATAATGACTTTGGGATGGATCTTCATTACAGCAAACTAATCTTCGTATGGTGTATTCTATTGTGTCTCGATGCGTTTAATACAAGTTTTCCTTTCATGCTTTATATACTTCATTTGAAGAATTATTAGTCTGAAAGGTTTCTTCCATTGTTTCTGATAAACTTTTCTGTTACGCTTTAGGATTTTCTTTGAAAGGTTGTAAAATGATTAATAGGAAACCATTTAAACCACTTTCTATAAATTATACTGAACAAAGTCTCACAACTATGCCTAAGTGGAGCCGCCGTGGCGCAATGGTAGCGCGTTCGCCTCAGGATCGAAGGGCCCCGGGTTCGATCCCTACCATCGCCATGTCGGTAGTGTCCTTAGGCAAGACACAATTAAATCCACATTGCCTCTCTCTCTTCGAGGTTGATTCCATCTGGAATGAGTCTCGAGAGCGATTTATATAAGTTGTAAGAACTTGTTTCGCAATCGAGAATAAATAAATTAGTATAAACTAACTATGCCTAAAATATGTTCTGAATGACCATGTAACATACTTGCAAATAATTCGTGACAATAGGTAACAAGAATGCCTCTATGTAGAATTGCAAACAAAATCTGACTAGACAGACAATGCTTACAAGTTCTCACCCCTACATGATTACTTTAAAATTATATAATCAAAGACGGTTGTTGAGAACCGTCTTACGAGAAAAAATGGCGTGAAAGGAATGAGCATGATTTGCCAACAGACCTAGGCCCTAACGCTGACTTCTCACACTATTGGAAAGGTCTAACATTTGATTAACACGTTCAATAAGAAATGTTTGTCAAAAAAACCCCGTTGCTTCTGAAATTAAACGATTTTAAACATTTAGACAGAATCGTCAATTCTAACTCTATCTCAGCTTCCGGTATACCTTATTCCCACTAAAGCAATCTGATTGGACAAAGTATACATGTGTAATTTTCCTGCAATATGTCAACTTGATTCAAAACTTACATGTACGTAGTAACCATGCTGACTAAGAATCAATCCCTTATTGCTTTAAATGCAGTCACAACCGTATAATAATAGCAAAACGAGTGCTTTGGCGAGAAAATATGCAATTGTAATTTTGTTTTATTAAATTGAGTGAGAATGGCCAACCGGACAATTACAGGTGGTAGTAGTCCAATTAATAAGACCTCTAGTCTGTATATAAAATCCTGAACCTTATGAATCCCAGAATGTCATCAAAGTTATAGCATTCTTGCATGGACCCCTTTCGAAAAACTGGAAACGATTTCGGTCCGCAGACGCTGCTGTTGTAACATCTTTATCTTTAAAATGACCGAATTTAGGAAACGATTCCAGTCCACTGCTGTTACGTTAAAGAAAGAGAAACACTTCTACTGACCCCTCTGCACTGTACTACAGAGCTTGTTTTAGTTCTGCAGAGTACCATATAAAACTAAAATACCACACATTACTTTTATATAGTATAGTACTATACATTACCTTGGTGACAATAATTCCAGCTTTTGACCACATGAAATACAGCTGGCTCAGATGGGCGGCGACATAGGACGGACTTGGCCGTCTTGTTTTTGTTTGGAGAATATAATCTGCTAGGTATAAGTAATGCTTCTTTAAGTCAATACCGTCCTCAATGTTGACATGAAATCAAATTCAACTCAATTCAATTTTACGGAACATCTGATATCATTTATTAAATTTATATTGATTTTGGTATTTAAAAATGTTATAGATTTTCAAGCTATGTTTCATTATGTTTAACTTAATTCTAGTATTTAAACTAAAATAAATGTAAGAATTGAACTCTCATTTAGTAGTATTTAGTTGAATGTTTTACAGATGAAAATAACTACATTGTATAAAAATGTAATTATGAAGATACACGTATCTGAAATAGTAGAAACGATCTGTCTACTCATTTCTTTTCGATCCGTTTGAGCTAAATACTGTTTCGATACTGTTTCGATCCTTTCCAATTTCACAGCAGTTTAATTCTTAATCCTGGAATTAATGAAGATTCGGTTGAAAATTGTGCAGACTCTTTAGAAACTCGTACTTAAAAAGATAACTGTCATACTAAAATAAAATACGGATAACATTTCAATGTAACATTCAGGAACATGTTTTAGCTCTTACATACATGTATATAGCCTTTCATGAATGGTTAAGTATCATAACATGGTCTTCCCTGCAAGAATGTGTTACGCTGTACATTCACTACTATTATTTGTAAATATACATTTCGACAAGTATATTGCTTTTGCTCGAAGGTAATTGATCATGTGACGGATTTAGACATAGCTTCTGTGTTTTGTGATAACATCAATATCCAGATGCTAAAAACCATATGATACATAAGATATGTTAAAATTATCTGACTTAACGTTTAGAATTGTATTCTTGTAAATCCGCTATAATTCTTAAACTACATAGTTACGTATTTACTATGGTTATATGTCTTAGGTGACTTAGACTTAGGTCACCCTTTTTGATGCCCATTAATCAACATGTGATTGTTCTGTGTTGCAATGAGTATACGATAGCAATTCGCCGATGTGTGAATTCGTAAAGTGTTCTCCCCTGCTGTGTGGGAATAATGAACAATACATGTAGTTTACTGTAACAGACTATTTATGTTCGTTAAGTGCAAACACTTTGCTAATCTGCAAATTAATTTAAAACACGAATTCCATCTGTTTTCTTAGTGAACAGGTTGACTAGAGGTAGACACAATATCAATGTGTTCACTTCGGTCATATATTGTTGGATAGTAAGCTATGGTATACATTTTCAAGCTATGTTTCATTATGGCTAACTTATTTCTAGTATCTAAACTAAAATAAATGTAAGAATTGAACACTCATTTTGCATTATTTACTTGAATGTTTTACAGATGAAAAGAACTATACAAATATAATTATGAAGATACACGTATTTGAAATAGTATAAACGATATGTCTACTCATTTATTTGGATGCATTTAAGCTGAATATTATTCCGATCCTTTCCAATTTCACAGCAGTTTAAATCATTTGGAATCCTGGAATCATATGAAGATTGGTTAAAAAATGTGGAGCTTCTTTAGATACTCGTACTTAAAAAAGCTAACTATCATACAAAAATAAGAAATGCGGCTAACATTTAAAGGCAACATTCAGGAACATGTTTTAGCTCTTACATACATATATATAGCCTTTCATGAATGGTTAAGTTACAAGTATCATAACATGGTCGTCCCTGCTGGAATGTGTTATTGTGCGACAATATTTACCTGGCACTCGGGGCAACTCTCGCTGGTATACCAGCGAGTATTTGTTGTGTGCAGCTGTAACTTGATACCTCCAAAACTACCTGTCAATTAAACTGGAGGTTGGCAAAGAGTGAATGAGTCACAATAGCAAGCAGACGATTTTAGCTCTTGAGCTGACTAGGGGCTTCTTTACGTTTCTTATATTTTGTATCTATGAGCATTTCGGAATCAGATGAAAATTTATCCACCTCCTGAATCATTTCTTCTCACTTTCTTTTTATCCCATGATTTTCATTCATAATCTCCCTTTTTTAGAAAATTTAAAGATAAATACTATATTTCACACCTAACTCACGAGTCAAATTTTGCACAAGGCCTGATTTTGTGTAATTCCCTACAATATGAATACATTGTGGTAAAATGAATATGTCAGCACCCAATTAAGATAGAGTCACAAAATTAATTGGTAATTATATGCCATCGGCATGCAGGTCTGTTTTGTGTATTTTTGAAGGACAAAAATTCCAGACATGAAACTGATACATGTGTCAGAAAAAGGAGGGAAATTATCACAACAGTTCAAAACACAACACAATGTATATGCATGTAGTTGATGAAGAATAAAGTTTATATTTTAATAAAGCATTGCAGAAAAGGTGCATAAGAAAAAGACATGTATTGTTTATATCAAGAGAGTAAATTGAGCTATCTGTGTTAGTTTTAATGTTCCTGACACGGATTTAAAAGTTCATAGTGATGATAACATGGGATTATGTAAATTGTAGACCATCAAGGAAAAAATAAAATGGAGAAATTATTAGTCAATAGTAAAATCAATCTAAAGCCTCATTCTTGGATAATAATGGATCATAATATATAATGAGCCAGGATAATATTAACTGACCCTGCTGGTGCGCTCCTTGCAGTGGTTTAGTAGGAGGATTCTTCGTCTAAGTCACATAAACATTTTTTTAAATTTATACCGACACTGTTTATGGTTTGCCTTATGTTATATATCTGCATACCCACGGGCTTGACCAAGAAATGGAAGACTACCTGAACCAGGAAATAGTATCATACAACAAAACATTATTATAGAAAATACTGAACTATACTATAGTCAGAAACATATTGAACCGCAAGGGAAGTTGTGTCCTGCTGTGTACTTTTTCAAGTTAGACATTTATACCAAAATTAAAAAGTTCAATACTGACTACTTGAAAAACTTATGGCAACTTGAATAGATTTCTGCACAAAAACAAATTGTTTATGTTACATGTATCTGCTAACTTTTAACTTACTTATTTAGGCTTGATTACCTTAATGATTCATTTTAATGAAGGATATTCTCATTTTATGGAAATAAACTTTCATCAAGGTTAGTAAACTGTTTTTGTTCTGTAATGCATGCCACTACTCTCAAGTGTATAAACATCACCACGTGGCCTTTGTTTACAAACACAGAGTTTATCAGCAATTAGCCACGCCTCCCGGGAAATTCAAATCTGAGATCGTCTGCTTGACAGGTTGATTTTTGTTCTCAAAGTCACTTTTAGAACAGATATGTCATTAAGATTTTTGGATGAACTGTTATGAAATGGCACAGTTTACCTTTGTAACAAATTTCAAAGGAAACAGTTCAGTAATTTTGTCAAAAATTTTAAAAAAGGGTCTCTGATGTGAAACATGTTTGAAATTATTGAAAAACCTGCCCCAGCGCCATCTAGTGGTTTATATAGTCCAGTTACCCCTTTAATCTTCGCCAATATCATCGGCTTCGTTCGGGTGTGTTTTCGTAATTTCAATTGATTATCATATCGAACAAATACATTTCACCGACTAAGTTCACTCCGCGAAGACAGTGGTGTAGTGGTAAGATGCCCAACTTATATGCAATGTACCATGAGTTCGAATCATGTACAGAAAACTTTAATTCTTATAGGAGTATGGCTATTATTATTTAATTTGTGACAGTCTTTTGCACCGTTTATTCTATGATTTCTGTTTTTTATTTTTTTATTGTTGATTAAATAACTTTTCTTTGCTATCTGTGTTTTAATTTTTTATGTATCAATACTTATTATTGATATCCATGGCATTTTAGGAATTACATAAAATTTCATCGTCCGTTGAATGGATGTTTTCCGTCTGTCCCTGGGTTATCTTCGAAATCCTTCGATATATTAGCCGAGGCAATCTTATCTTAAGAGCGTTTAGCTGTTTTGATGATTTGCTCGTCGACATTTTCATTTCTATATACAAATGTATGCAAGACGACGGAGAAAGAATGCTCAAATAGTAATTAAAAAATCTTGAAACGTGATGAACAAAGACAATAGTTAATATACTATATGCAACAAAACGATTAATAAAATGTAAAACAAAACATCAAGTAAGACTCGAACCGGCATACGTTGGATTTGTAGTCAAAAGCCTGATCCACTACACCATTGCGGAATGCGATATCTCGACAGTACGAAATTGATATTTTATATCAATCCCTTGTTATATTTTTATCCGAAGATTACCGACCACATATACGAAATATTCATGGGTGACAGTTCAATATTGTCGCAGAATACACTGTACATTCACTACTGTTATTCGTAAACACACATTGCATTCTCACTTTATTAATATGTGTTTTGATAGTACATATGTCTGGGAAAGTAATTTTGATTACAAGAATCGACATATTTGCCATTGGATAATGGCGGATAGTTTGCATGGTTTGCAACAAGAAAATCAGGAAAAAGGTTAATACATCTCATATTTTATATCAGGGCTTAAAGGGGCATACCCTATAACTGATGCCGAACTAAATAACCCCCTAAACCTAAATAATATAATCTTTGGAAGTATTATAACTTAACTTAAATGTTTCAGCTATATATTCCCAGTCTTTATTGATAAAATCAGCGGTTTAAAATACACTGCAGTACCGTAAACCATTCATTTATCTATGTAGAGTTGTTGTTGTACAATTAATGGCTGGATGCGATTTATTACAGAAAGCCTTTTTATTGATTAATTGTGGTACAATGAGGCATTTTTCGCCATAGGTTCTTCTTTGTAATTGTATTTATTTATCAATTTACGTTTATTGAACACATAATCTTTGTTTCGAGTATATAATCTGCTAGATGCAGGGAGTGCCCCTTTTAAATATGAGACATCATTTACTTGAAAATTCATAAAAAGTAGCTTTGTCAGTGCAAATGCATCTTTTATGGCCAATGTGTAGAGGTACAGTTTTACATTAAATATTTTTACAGTGACCCACCGGACTAGTGCAAGCTATTATTTATCCCCCCGCCGAAGGCGAAGGGGATATTAGTAATGGTCTCCGTCCGTCCTTCCGTCCGTCCGTCCGTCCGTCCGTGTTTCCGTCCCAAATTTGTCCGGAGCATAACTCCAAAAGTACTTGAGCGATTTTCTTCAAACTAAATACACTGACAGAGCACATTGGGAGGAAGTGCAGTGTGCAAGAACAATAACTCTACCTTGCCTACTTTTAGAGTTATTCCCCTTTATCAGATTTACTTTAAAAGTTTTGTCCAGAGCATAACTCCAAAAGTACTTAAGGGATTTCCTTCAAACTTAATACACTGACATAGCACATTAGTAGGAAGTGCAGTGTGCAAGAACAATAACTCTACCTTGCCTACTTTTAGAGTTATTCCCCTTTATCAGATTTACTTTTAAAGCTTTGTCCAGAGCATAACTCCAAAAGTACTTGAGGGATTTACTTCAAACTTAATACACTGATATAGCACATTGGTAGAAAGTGCAGTGTGCAAGAACAATAACTCTACCTTGCCTACTTTTAGAGTTATTCCCCTTTATCAGATTTACTTGTCCGAAGCATAACTCCAAAAGCACTTGAGGGATTTTTCTTCAAACTTAATACACTGACATAGCACATTGGTAGGAAGTGCAGTGTGCAAGAACAATAACTCTACCTTGCCTACTTTTAGAGTTATTCCCCTTTATCAGATTTACTTTTAAAGCTTTGTCCAGAGCATAACTCCAAAAGTACTTGAGGGATTTACTTCAAACTTAATACACTGATATAGCACATTGGTAGGATGTGCAGTGTGCAAGAACAATAACTCTACCTTGCCTACTTTTAGAGTTATTCCCCTTTATCAGATTTACTTGTCCGAAGCATAACTCCAAAAGTACTTGAGGGATTTTCTTCAAACTTAATACACTGACATAGCACATTGGTAGGAAGTGCAGTGTGCAAGAACAATAACTCTACCTTGCCTACTTTTAGAGTTATTCTCCTTTATCAGATTTACTTTAAAAGTTTTGTCCAGAGCATAACTCCAACAGTACTTAAGGGATTTACTTCAAACTTCATACACTGATATAGCACATTGGTAGGAAGTGCAGTGTGCAAGAACAATAACTCTACCTTGCCTACTTTTAGAGTTATTCCCCTTTATCAGATTTACTTGTCCGAAGCATAACTCCAAAAGTACTTGAGGGATTTTCTTCAAACTTAATACACTGACAGAGCACATTAGTAGGAAGTGCAGTGTGCAAGAACAATAACTCTACCTTGCCTACTTTTAGAGTTATTCCCCTTTATCAGATTTACTTTTAAAGCTTTGTCCAAAGCATAACTCCAAAAGTACTTGAGGGATTTACTTCAAACTTAATACACTGATATAGCACATTGGTAGGAAGTGCAGTGTGCAAGAACAATAACTCTACCTTGCCTACTTTTAGAGTTATTCCCCTTTATCAGATTTACTTGTCCGAAGCATAACTCCAAAAGCACTTGAGGGATTTTTCTTCAAACTTAATACACTGACAGAGCACATTAGTAGGAAGTGCAGTGTGCAAGAACAATAACTCTACCTTGCCTACTTTTAGAGTTATTCCCCTTTATCAGATTTACTTTTAAAGCTTTGTCCAAAGCATAACTCCAAAAGTGCTTGAGGGATTTACTTCAAACTTAATACACTGATATAGCACATTGGTAGGATGTGCAGTGTGCAAGAACAATAACTCTACCTTGCCTACTTTTAGAGTTATTCCCCTTTATCAGATTTACTTGTCCGAAGCATAGCTCCAAAAGTACTTGAGGGATTTTGTTCAAACATAATACACTGACATAGCACATTGGTAGGAAGTGCAGTGTGCAAGAACAATAACTCTACCTGGCCTACTTTTAGAGCTATTCCCCTTTATCAGATTTACTTTAAAAGTTCTGTCCAGAGCATATCTCCAAAAATACTTGAGGGATTTACTTCAAACTTGATACACTGACATAGCACATTGGTAGGAAGTGCAGTGTGCAAGAACAATAACTCTACCTTGCCTACTTTTAGAGTTATTCCCCTTTATCAGATTTACTTGTCCGAAGCATAACTCCAAAAGCACTTGAGGGATTTTTTTCAAACTTAATACACTGACATAGCACATTAGTAGGAAGTGCAGTGTGCAAGAACAATAACTCTACCTTGCCTACTTTTAGAGTTATTCCCCTTTATCAGATTTACTTTTAAAGCTTTGTCCAAAGCATAACTCCAAAAGTACTTGAGGGATTTACTTCAAACTTAATACACTGATATAGCACATTGGTAGGAAGTGCAGTGTGCAAGAACAATAACTCTACCTTGCCTACTTTTAGAGTTATTCCCCTTTATCAGATTTACTTGTCCGAAGCATAACTCCAAAAGCACTTGAGGGATTTTTCTTCAAACTTAATACACTGACAAAGCACATTAGTAGGAAGTGCAGTGTGCAAGAACAATAACTCTACCTTGCCTACTTTTGGAGTTATTCCCCTTTATCAGATTTACTTTTAAAGCTTTGTCCAGAGCATAACTCCAAAAGTACTTGAGGGATTTACTTCAAACTTAATACACTGATATAGCACATTGGTAGGATGTGCAGTGTGCAAGAACAATAACTCTACCTTGCCTACTTTTAGAGTTATTCCCCTTTATCAGATTTACTTGTCCGAAGCATAGCTCCAAAAGTACTTGAGGGATTTTCTTCAAACATAATACACTGACATAGCACATTGGTAGGAAGTGCAGTGTGCAAGAACAATAACTCTACCTGGCCTACTTTTAGAGTTATTCCCTTTATCAGATTTACTTTAAAAGTTTTGTCCAGAGCATAACTCCAAAAGTACTTGAGGGATTTACTTCAAACTTAATACACTGACATAGCACATTGGTAGGAAGTGCAGTGTGCAAGAACAATAACTCTACCTTGCCTACTTTTAGAGTTATTCCCCTTTATCAGATTTACTTGAAAAAAAAATTCCGGAGCATAACTCCAAAAGTACTTGAGGGATTTTCTTCAAACTTAATACACTGACATAGCACATTGGTAGGAAGTGCAGTGTGTAAGAACAATAACTCTACCTGGCCTACTTTTAGAGTTATTCCCCTTTATCAGATTTACTTTAAAAGTTTTGTCCAGAGCATAACTCCAAAAGTACTTAAGGGATTTACTTCAAACTTCATACACTGATAAAGCACATTGGTAGGAAGTGCAGTGAGGGAAGTGCAGTGTGCAAGAACAATAACTCTACCTTGCCTACTTTTAGAGTTATTCCCCTTTATCAGATTTACTTGTCCGAAGCATAACTCAAAAAGCTCTTGAGGGATTTTCTTCAAACTTAATACACTGACATAGCACATTAGTAGGAAGTGCAGTGTCCTTTTTAAGGATTTCCTTTCACCAAGTAAAATGTACGAAAGTACAACTTTCAGGTAACTTCTTCCCAGCGGGGGGATTAACCATGTGTAACATGGCTCTTGTTTTCCTGCGGCTGACACAATTAAATACAACTATTTAGAATAGGCTTCAATTTTTGTAAATACGATTATGAATGTCATAAAATGTATAAGATTTTTCTTCATTTCTCTCTCTGTTATGACATATATAGAGTAAACACTATTAATATAATGTCTGCATATGAGACACGCAACAAACTTTAAGAGTTCCAGCGTACACATAATGTATCAGCATTTGCTAATGTAGTTTTCATTTTTTATTATTGATATAATACATAAAATTAAATACATGTAGAAGTACAGTTTTGTATTGATATATTTTCAAGAACTTTCATGACACATATGACTGCAACTGAAAGATTTTTTGAGTCATTTATAGCAAATATAAGGATTAATAAGAACGGTGATATATTTTAGAATAAAAAATTAAGTCATGTCACTTGTCAATGACAAGAAATTATGAACGCATCTGATTTATGTTAACATTTGACAGCATTTATCTTTATTCAGTTATTACAGTCAAATAAAAGCGATCGAAGCCCAGTAGTTTGAGAGCAGAACTTACTATGGTGGAAGCGGAACATTGCTTCTATCGATGTAGAACATATTGACAACACGAGTATCCTTGTGACAATATTCCTGCCTCCGGTAGACTTTTAAGACAAATTCTACCGACAGTAGAAAATATAAAGTGTTGTCGTGTGTAGCATCTTGAAGATATATATGTTCTGCATCTATAAACGCCGGTAACATGTGTAATTATTGCTAAACAGCTTCAATACGAGTTGATAACCTCGGCATAGTCTTAATTTTCACGAATTTTGAATATTTATTTTTGACCATGCTTTGATAACAACCAAACTTTATGTCCGATTACTGTATGACAGTAGATGTACTGTAGTTATTTAATCATGCTTGAAAATGGGGTTGGGACTCTAAATTCCAAGTATCTGTGTTCGTATTAGGTTTACGGAATCGCGACGGTGACAGTAGTTTGATTGTCCAGTATCCAATATCCATCGTCCGTTGTCAATACTCCACTTAAACTCTTCTTCTATAAAACTGCACATCAGACTGTAACCAAACATTTCATGTTGCATCCTTGCATTTAACCGTTTCAAAAGATGTATAATTGTTTGGGTAAGTTGTTAACAGGAACCACTGTTACTAAAAATAGAACAAAATATTGAAATGGCTTCGTCTAACGATGGAATGGTTAGTAAATTTCCAAGCTTTTTCGTAGCATCGATGCACTTAATCTAAGAAAACTGAGAGTGGTTTCGGTCCGTTGAACACAGTGGTCACTGTTTCTTAAAACTGTTTTCAAAGAGCTACTATTCATGAGAAAATGGTAGGAAAGTTACCAAACCTGTTTTGTAGCTTTCTTGCAATGACTCATTCAAAAGAAAAGGAAAGATAAAATGGTTCCAGTTTGTTGAACACAGGGGCCATTATAGGTTGTCCTCATGAATAAATGGTAGGAAAGTTATCAAGCTCTTCTTCTATAACACTGCATATCAGATTTTAACCAAACTATCCATGTAGCATTCTTGCTTTGATCCCTTTCACAAGGTATTAAATGGTTCTGGTCCGCTGCTCACTTGGACCAATGTTTCTAATAAATAAAATCTAGAAAAAATGTCTATTTATGAACAAATGGTATGATAGGTGCCAAAATTGCCTTTTCATAAAACATTGACCTCTTTAGAAATATATATACTTTTGGCCTGTAGCACACAACAGGAGATACTGTCAACAAACAAAACGCTGTAGCATCCTTGTATTACCCCTATTGGAAAAGTCGAAAACTATTGTCGTCTATTTCATACAGTGATCATGTTTCTTATGAACTACTGGTGTTCTTGTATGTCACCAAGCAAGTTCAGTAATATACCTGTATTCACTTCTTCATAGAAAGAAAAATCTTACCAGTCCATTGAACATAAAGATAACTCCTCCAAAACATTAAAATTCTCTGAAGTGCTTCCTTTCGTGAACGAACGGTAAATATATTATAAACCTTGCGCAATAACATCCTTACATTGACTTCTACCTGCAAACATAAAATGGTTCGGGTCAATTGCACAGAGGAACACTGTCTGTTACTACTATACTAGTAAGGGTACTTCGTAGTACCTGGTAGTATGAATTACAATGTTGGACACTTCATAAAATGCTAACATCGATGATCGACTTAGGTCCAACTTGACTCTCTTGTTTAAGTATCTGAAAGTAAGTATTACTATGCTAAGTTTGGCACTGCCCCTGCACATGAAGACTGGTTTTGTGCTACAGACTGGTTTTCTGCTTTGGCCGAATACGATTAGTGCATTTGGGTTTCGTAACTTTATAATGTGCACATCGTTATTGTATGACAATATTAATCAGATAACCAAGATATCTAAAATTGTGGATGTAATTATAAATCCGTAAACCGGAAAAAAATATCAATGAACAAATGAATCGATGAAACATATAAATAAAATATTTAAAAAATGTGTTTTTCTTTTGGTTCGAACTTAATTTGTCTTGAAGAAAAGACTTGTGAACAGAAACAGATATGTTATCGCAAAACTGAGCCCAAATGTACCATAGTGCTACATACGTAATTATTCATGATTGTTATATTGATTTTTTGGAAATCTTGAAGTGTGTACATCTACACCTTATCATCCGTGGTACCGTTTTCCCGCGTTTCCTTTTATCCATTTCGGATTTATATTATTTATATTGTCCAAAAGGACGAGATCAAACCAAGGCAACACCTTAATTAACGGACGTGTAAACATCAAATTAAAGGGGTCACCGGATATTTACATTTGTTTTATTTCAAATATTATGACTCAACTGGAAAAACATTATGCAGTAGTAAACTTAGGCACAATAGGAATATTTTAGGTCAAAGAAAGTGTACATTTTTGAGAAAAAATATTTTAACCTCAAATTTTGTGACTTACCCGACACATTTTGCTATATGCATATAAATTTCTAAAAAAACTGTCTAAGATATTTACTTAATTCAAACTTTATTACAAGGCGAATTGTAAGGACATAAAAATACAGTAATAACAAGATCCTGTAACAGTTCTTTTTTAAAGACCTATGTCGTCATATCTCAAATCTCGTCGAAATTAAAAAAACACATCTTTTGTCAGTTTTTATTGCATTTCTTTTTTATATGCACATTGACCCCCATATCATATTTTTTCATTCTAAAACAGATAATTTAATCAAACTGTAGGCAAAATATCTCAAAAACCTTGTTATTTCTTTATCATAAAAATATTAATTGATCAAAAATTTAAAAAATGAATTTTAGTAAAGTGGATTGGCTAATGATAATAGGTGTAATATTTATTCAGATGGTGATCTCTAGTTCTTCATCCTATAGTATGACATATTAGTACATTAGAAAAAATTGAAAATTGATAGCTATTCTGAACAATACACAACATACATAAACGTTTACAATACCACAGTTCTATTTAATTTTGCATTTAGCACATTAATCTAATAGACTGTATCAGTAAAGATTAATATTGCGAAAAGGTTAAGTCATTGACCCATCATTAGTTTTCCAGAAATTAACTAGCAATATGTTAGTCTCTATAAAAAACAGGGTCAATACGATTTCTTGTTATTATACCCCCAAAACGAAGTTTAGGGGGGTATATAGGAGTCACCCGGTGGTTGGTCGGTCGGTCGGTTGGTCGGTCGGTCGGTCGGTCGGTCGGTCTGTTGCATTTTCCTTGTCCGGAGCATAACTTGAAAACTACTAGTTGGAATTCAATACAACTTCATACAATGGTCAAGCACATTGAGAGGAAGTGCAGTGCACAAGAACTATAACTCCATCTTGACTAATTACAGAGTTATTGCCCTTTGTTACTTTTCCTTGTCCGGAGCATAACTTGAAAACTACTAGTTGGAATTCAATACAACTTCATACAATGGTCAAGCACATTGAGAGAAAGTGCAGTGCACAAGAACTATAACTCCATCTTGACTAATTACAGAGTTATTGACCTTTGTTACTTTTCCTTGTCCAGAGCATAACTTGAAAACTACTGGTTGGAATTCAATACAACTTCATACAATGGTCAAGCACATTGAGAGGAAGTGCAGTGCACAAGAACCATAACTCTATCTTGACTAATTACAGAGTTATTGCCCTTTGTTACTTTTCCTTGTCCGGAGCATAACTTGAAATCTACTAGTTGGAATTCAATACAACTTCATACAATGATCAAGCACACTCAGAGGAAGTGCAGTGTACAAGAACCATAACTCTATCTTGAGTATTTACTGAGTTATTGCCCTTTGTTAGTTTTCCTTGTCCGGAGCATAACTTGAAAACTACTGGTTGGAATTCAATACAACTTCATACAATGGTCAAGCACATTGAGAGGAAGTGCAGTGCACAAGAACTATAACTCCATCATGACTAATTACAGAGTTATTGCCCTTTGTTACTTTTCCTTGTCCGGAGCATAACTTGAAAACTACTAGTTGGAATTCAATACAACTTCATACAATGGTCAAGCACATTGAGAGGAAGTGCAGTGCACAAGAACTATAACTCCATCTTGACTAATTACAGAGTTATTGCCCTTTGTTACTTTTCCTTGTCCAGAGCATAACTTGAAAACTACTGGTTGGAATTCAATACAACTTCATACAATGGTCAAGCACATTGAGAGGAAGTGCAATGCACAAGAACCATAACTCTATCTTGACTAATTACAGAGTTATTGCCCTTTGTTACTTTTCCTTGTCCGGAGCATAACTTGAAACCTACTAGTTGGAATTCAATACAACTTCATACAATGATCAAGCACACTCAGAGGAAGTGCAGTGTACAAGAACTATAACTCTATCTTGAGTATTTACTGAGTTATTGCCCTTTGTTAGTTTTCCTTGTCCGGAGCATAACTTGAAAACTACTGGTTGGAATTCAATACAACTTCATACAATGATCAAGCACACTCAGAGGAAGTGCAGTGTACAAGAACTATAACTCTATCTTGAGTATTTACTGAGTTATTGCCCTTTGTTACTTTTCCTTGTCCGAAGCATAACTTGAAAACTACTAGTTGGAATTCAGTACAACCTCATACAATGGTCAAGTACATTTAGAGGAAGTGCAGTGCACAGGAACCATAACTCCATCTTGACTCATTACAGAGTTATTACCCTTTGTTACTTTTCCTTGTCCGGAGCATAACTTGAAAACTTCTGGTTGGAATTCAATACAACTTCATACAATGGCCAAGCACAGTGAGAGGGAGTGCAGTGCACAGTAACCATAACTCCATCTTGACTAATTACAGGGTTATTGCCCTTTGTTACTTTTCCCTGTCTGGAGCATTTTTCGAAAACTACAAGTTGGAATTCAATACAACTTCATACAATGGTCAAGCACAATGAGAGGAACTGCTAAGAACAATATCTCTTTTTAGTTTGTTTGCAAGGTATTATGTTACTACGAACTTCTTCAGTTTATAAAGCAATCCTTTTGGGGGTATTAATCACATTTAGTGATAGCTCTAGTTTTGATTTTCAGCAGTGACCCCCCCTTGAAACTCTCTGTCATATGATTTGTAACATTCGAACGTTTTAAAAATCATGTATCACTAACAAATTTAAAGTATATATCCAGTGTCTTCATAAATGCAAGACATGATAGCGTTCGTGAATCAATAGCGCAAAATAAGCTTGCAGATATTTGGAGGGTTGATAATTAAATAAAGATGCAAAGAGAAAAGTGGTACGTTAGAATATATTAAATGCACCCAATACGCATCTAGAACTTTGAATATGGTTAAACGTTTATTGTGTTTTACTCGCATTCTGCTTCTAATGACATCTTGATCAATTTAAACCAAACTATACATGAATAGTTTAAGGCTAGTCCTGTTTATGTTATATTGCATATCATCCAAAACTACAAGTCCAGAAAAAGCAGAGACTATTACTACTAAAGTATTTTCATTTATGCACTTTTGCTTCCTTTGATTTGGATGAACAACATTTATTGTATTTGCTATCACAAATGTAACTGCAACCTTACAGTTGCCAAACGGAAGCACAAAATGACTGGCTGAAAAAAGACAGAAAATATGTTCCTACGTGTATAACAAGAGCTGTCAATAGGATAGCGCGCTCGACTTTTCTAAGTGCTTGCCAATAAAGCAAAACGTTGGCAGTAAAACAAGGATCTGTATAAGCAAGGGCCACAAGTAGCAAAATGTTAAGTCAAGAGTTTTCGAACTTAATTGTGTCATATATCTGAATACTACAGCAAAGTTTTAGATAAGTACTTTAAGTAGTTAATGGTATATGTGCATGCCAGTAATATGGTATTCGAGGTCATTTTCTGGTTAAGTTGCCTAACAACTCTTGCCTCTATCTTTATTAATGTATGGATTCAGAAGATCAGTATTTATTACATACAAACAAACTTACCACACACCACAAGGACAGTAGGACTCATTTATTTTGTCGGTTCGAATCTCAATATGAAGACTGTGTAGCTTTACACGTTTAGTCATCAATCTCCAGCACATCGATAAAACTTTTATTTGTCGGTTTGCTTTGAGAATATAACCTTGAAAACTATTAAACCCATTTTCGTGTTGTTCTGTAAGCTACACTAATGTGACTCTGTAGAAAGATTATCGATATGTTGTTTTGGATATCATCATATTTGATCATTTGAGCATTTTCAAGTTTGCCATTGAAGGGTAATGTCTTAAAATATTTTGTACTGAACAAATCATCTACAAACATGAACACCTTATGATGTTGTACTGTATCAGTCAGTTATAACCGGACTTTTACATAAACACACAATAACACGGTTCTAACATTTGATTTCTTTTGTTTCTTACAGATTTGAGAGATTTGGTAAGTTTTATCAACTTTTATTGATAAACTTCAAGTTAATTGTATATAGTAGTTGATCTTATTTAGCGAATTCTAATACATGTATGTTTTCACTTAAAGACCTATTAGCGATTTGAATTAAATAAATTGCAGTTCTTATGTTACCAAGAAGTGTATCTTACCGGCGGAATTGAACTTTATTTATTCGAAAAATTCTCTACATTCTATAGATATAGCGCTGTCTTAATTAGATAAAATTACAGAAAGTAAGAACCGTTCTCTAAACACGCTTTTTCGTGAAAGAGCGACAAAAAAAAATGAAAGTATCTTTACATCAACACTACTTTAAAGTAAATAGGAGGTAGCTCTATCATTGGTCTACCATTATTTTTTTCTTTACATGAGTATTCAAAGTGCCAGTAGGACTTTGAGTTTAAACAAGTTCCATTAACTTACATTAATTTTATTGCTCTGCAATCTGGAACAGCAACCAAAATGAAACCAGGCATCTGGCAGAGGTAACACTCAATAAACATATCTTATGTTTGCCTAATCGGTCGGACCTGGGTAAGCAGGGTCATTAAATACGCCATTTGGGCTCACTGAATACCTGCGAGTTACATAATTTACTTATAAAACAAATTTCAACAAATGAAGTCAGATGAAGTGGGTGAGTAGTAAACCTACCTTAGATAACGTTTTAGTTTTTCGACATTTTCTAACTGCCAAAACTTGCAATGATAGCTAAAATTTGAATACCAATGACATCTATAAAATCGGTAAAACAAAGGTATGATAACACTGTTATAAGATGATGAACACGCGATACCAACATTTATATTACTATAATAGACAAACGGACCTATGTCAGCTTGTTATACCTTAAGGTTCTCATGACCGGTTCGAGTCAGGTTTGTGCTGTTGTATCCGTCTGTCTATTCGTCCGTCCGCAATTTCGTTCCGGTCTGTATCTTCTACCGATATACCGATTACTGCTCATACCACAGGGATGTGTTATGCATAACAACCAACAACTTACTCCCAAGTCAGTGTCACATTTAGGGCTCACACACCGCTTCATGCAAATTGAATGTCGTTTCCGATCTGGAACTCTGTAAATAAGTGTTACATGTATATTGCTATGTTTCTTGTCCGATCTGGCACGATTTAGTACATCGACGAATTTTTATATAACATAATAGCATTTTTGCATGCGTAATAACCAGTAACCTACTCCCGAAGTCAAGGTCACACTTTAGGCTCAAACCGTTGAACATGGTGTCATAGCATTATTTTCAGCTATCTCAGCAGCTTTTACATGCATGCAATTATGTCCCACAACTACAACCCGTACCGTAAGGATGTGTCGTAAACGACACCCAGTCACAAATTTCCAATTTCAAGGCCACACTTAAGTCTTATACCTTGGTTTTTCATAGCCGTTTCTATATTTACACCTCTACACATAAGCAACAATAAATCACTTGTGACATTCCCGTTATCCTTGGCTGTTTCATTGTATAACTCTAGAAAATGAAAATAAATCTAATAAAAGAGACTAAATCCATGTTTAAGATGTTTCTGTATATGCGTATGCGTCGTTTTCCTTGTGACTCATGTTTGGTTTCACTGATGAATATCGTGGACATGGTGCAAAATAGACGTTATGGTATTTTCAAATAAATTGCCTTATTTCAATAAAATACGCTAGATTATGAAAAAACAAAGTTGATTCCCCAGTTAAATAGCTAAACAGAAACCCGTAAAATTGTAATCACTCCTTTCTTTCCGTTTAATTTTTTGCAATATATTGCAGGGTAATTCAAAATGATTTTTGCGCAAAATTCGAACATTTTTATTCATTATTCTTATTTAAAGTTAATGTTTAAAATATGTTCAGTCCGTATTCTGGACACTTGATTAGAAATATCAGAGGGATAGAGGGAAAGAGAAACTTTAATGCAAACCCTTCGCATGAACTTTTTGTATACAGGGACAAGTTTGTAAATATATCAGTAAAGACAAGAGTCACCAAGACATCACTTGTCTGAATAATCTTTTATAAATTAAATTCCTTATAATTAGTTACAATTTGACAGAACAAGTCTATGAACCACACAGAAATATCGAATTTCGATGTAAATTGCAGTATGCGTGATATTTTTGATACAGTACAAAGCAAAGTTATGGGATAACCCTTATTCTTTCATTCTTTCATATAAAAAGATGAATTACATTCAGCCGTTCTAGAGATTATTATGCGCCTTGTTGCAAGACTTTTTCCCCCGAGTCTTTATATAGAGGCGGAGCCAATAGTGACGTCAGGGGCATGATTTGAACAAACTTGGTAGAGGTCCACCAGACAATGCTGTATACTAAATACCTAAGCTCGAGGTCTTGTAGTTTTGGAGTAGACTATTTTTTAAGTTTTATCTATAGAAACCTATATAAAATCAAGTGAGCCCGGGTGGGGTCAATGTTGATGCCTGGGTCATGATTTGAACAATTTTGTTAGAGGTCCAATAGGCAATGTTACATGTAAATTATCTAAGCTCTATATACCATGTAGTTTCAGAGAAGATTTTTAAGGTTCTTCTATATACAATCTACAAGTCACATTTTTCGTTTTGGGTGTCGGTGGGTCAAAGGTTAATGTCTGTGACCCGAACTTTAAAATATTTTCCGCTTAATATTCTGAGATCTATATTACTCGCAATGTTCAAACTTCATTGGATAATTGGTCTTACAAATAGATGAGCCCTAATGCTTTGAGGTCAGTGGGTCATATGTCATTGTTTTTCACTCGACTTTCATATAAGGTTAGACGATTGCATGTAAACTGTGGATATTGTTTCGGGGTAAGCGAGTCAAAGGTCACGGTCTTGATATTCAGCAATTGACAATGTTTCTTAGTGCTAAATTTCGAAAAGAGTTTTTAAGCTGCATTTTACACACCTAAATTGTATTAAGCTACTTACCGTATGCTTTATAGAAACGTATATAGGGTGTATAATCTAAAATTATCAGAGAACATTTTTTGACAATATAAATGAACACAAATTAGGTTCTAAAACTAGGCTTATTTTAGATCATCACCGACCGCTTAACACTGTCATTGTATCTTTAAAAGAATTATCACTGGTTTTGACGATCAGAGTAGAAATGCAGAAGCTTAGTATCTAAAGATTAAGTTAATGAACCCATTGCCGTGTGTACGAAAAAGATGTACGCACATACCAAAATAAACCCATTTCTACCTAGATATTTTACAGTTGAATCTTCTGGCTTCTAATTAAGGTAAGTACATTCCTTTAACAGGGGTGTTATGCAGAAATATGATCCAGAAGGCCAATGGCTTAAATTCTAATCAGACGGCATTTTATTTGTCGTCTGCTTCGAATCGTAGCTGTTTTTCAATTGGCACTAAACAGACATTGTATGAACTTCGTGTTTAAAACCAAACATTTTAATAATTTGACTTTAATATTCTTATCAGCATTTGTTTAAGATAAGAGACGTTAACACAAACAATATGGCTATACTGATTTCATGTATTGCAGAAAAAATTTCTGATTTATGTATTATTATAGACGGGGGACTTTCTTAGAAATACATTATAGTTCGTTATTAGACACACATTGAATATGGTTAGCATCATTTAGCATTATTGTTGTTTTTGTCCTGACTATTACTTCTTCATTTAGTCAAACAGGAAACGTTGTTATGCGAAATTGAATCATGTGGTCTCTTTCACAATGCAAAATGGTATACATTACTGCTATCAAGTGGCGATCTATCCGGAAAGTGAATTAATATGAGTTTTCTTTAAAAGCTTGTTTTCATGTTCCAAAAATATTGTTACACCTTTGTGCTATGTGTAGATATATACATATAAAGTGTTTAGGTTTAAAACCCTTTAAATGTCGGAAAAGACAATATATATAATAAATTAAATAAAAATGACTTGGTATGGCATTGAAATAAAGATTTAATTAACAAACTTAACTGTGCTTTATGCGTTTCATATCAGGCACAATTACATATACAAATATTACACATGTACTTTCGAGAATAAATATTATTTAAACTAATAATATAATGGTGAGAGATTGTGATGCCACTCTGAGGGTTTTACCCCTTTCAATATTTTCCACAAATAACATTATTTTATGGGTGGGTGCTGGCGGGGAATGGGTTAAACCTGCATTTTAAATACAGCCAGGTTTAGTAATCGCTTTTATTTGGGTATGACGTTTACTCCGACAATAAACCGCTAATTTTAAAACCGAAGATTTCTCAATTTCAGTCTAAAAAATAATCCTACAGATTGAAAGCAGTTCACATTTATAAAATACCAGAAAAAAAAAGAAAGTTAGAATTTGCTGTCGACATGATTTGAAAAAATTGATTTTGTTTCAAAAATATTTTGTTTTAGAATAGGACAAGGTCTTTCAAATAGTATTTGAAAGACCTTGAATAGGACATGATTAAAGAAAAATTAACGTGTTTATCTGTTCTGGACAGAAATATTTTCTAACGCGGACGAAAACAGTTTATTTTTATCACGTGGTTTTCCGCGCTAAGAGAAAACGAATGAGTTCCAGTTGCGTAAATACTAGTAGTCCAAAGAATTTAAAGTCTTATACTCAATATTTCCGTGTAAACCTAGTATTAATTGTTTTTGTGATCATAAACTGCCGGAACAACGTATTCACTATGGATCTATTAGGTTCTTTTGGTTTATACTAATGCATTTTAGCTCGATTGTGAAGAAAGCTTACAGCTTATCGAGTCACTCACGAGTCTGCAGTACGAGTGATGTGATGAGGTACGGTCATGACCCTGGTGGGGCCCGAACCCGCAACCTCCGGGATGAGCGGTAGACATCTTAACATCCAGACCACCGCTCCTTTTAAAATGTAAATTACAAAACTCGGAATTCAACCTAAAAACAACGATTTGCTGAACTTCTTAATGCCTCTATTATTAAAAGTGTACATACCTTTAAATCGCTTATAGTCTGTTTGCTGAAATGCTACACTATAGTCTATATTTAAATTCTTTTTTTTTTTCGTAATTGACAATAATAATTATCGTCTTGAATGCTATATCAAACTTGCTTTTATTCATAGGTATTTTTTCATTTTGTTTAAAATATGGCGATAAAGCGACAAAGATTTATATAATCTACAAACATAAATCGTTGTGAAAGCTCCGCAAGATTGTGTACGCAGTTTGTTTGTTATTGTGCTTATTAGGTCCACCATCCTCTAAAGAGGCTATAATCGGTACGACCCGATTGTGTACGCAGTTCCAGTGATTTTGTATATTTCTACTAGTCTTAAATGTGCGTTTAGACTGTAAACTATCAGTAAATTAATTGTACAGAGGCACTGGTAGATTTCTCTTTTAAATGTGACAACACATCTCATTCAATTCCCTAATTTTGCCGATGGTCGGTTCATACCTGAGTACGAATAACTGTTTTGTTACGCGAACCTAAATAACATAGACCTACATGTCTTGGGTACGATTTTAGAAAAACACTATAGACAGCAATGCAACAATCTAAGGGGAAAATCATATGCATTTCCCTAGATCGTGCTGTCATTTACAAAGAAGAAAAACTAACTAAAACTTTCAAACTTTACTGTGATTCTTTTGCTACACTTTAGCGAGTAGACATATACATGACTGATATTATCATTATTATTATTATTATTGTTATTATTATTGTTATTATTATTATTATTATTATTATTATCATAAGTATTACTATAAGTGCTATTACTATTTGTTTCGAAATACTACTATGGCCTTTGTTGAATAAGGAAGATTATAGCCTGCTATTAAAACATTCAGTTGTTTAGACAGGCTATGCATATTTAATACAGCGTGGTAGAGAGACTGGTAATGACCACTCCCAGACCGTACATATGTTTAGTTCTATAGTCAACGTCGACCTTAGGTCAATAAAACAAAGCTTAAGCTTAGGTAATACAGTCTTGTAAGGGATGCTGACCATGACAAATGAATGGCATAGGTTTGACCTTGGGTCAACAAAACAAAGCATATGTTTAGGAAGTACAATCTTGGTAACAAAAATTTAAATAAAGATATTGAAAATTGTTGCCATAATACTAAAAGAGTAAATGAAAAGGGAAAAAATGCTTTTAAAATGCGAACATACTTCTACAACTGAAAGTATATAAACGGGTGTACGGGTAGTTTTTATTCATTTATTACCCTCATTTTCCGGGTAAATGTATATATTAATCGTTAACAATATCAATTTAAAATTATGCTGTTGTTTACACAAAACGATATTATTTTCAGAAACAAGGAAATAATTATCTTAGTTTTAAAAAGTGTCGTCATAGTTCCAAATAATGATACTAGTATTCATATGAAGATACAAACTATAAGGAAAAAACGCGACGCGGTCGTTTTCTTTCTTCTGACATGATGCATATAGATCTTTAAATATAATGAATATCTATTAATTTAACATTGTATCTTCCTTTAACTAAAAGTTTTAAATTCCAATAAAAGAATTTTAGTAGAATACCTTAAAAACATCGTCATAATATTTGAAAGATATTAAGGCAGAAGACGTTTTGCATGCAGTTTTATTTCAGTTAACATGGACCTATATACACATGTGTATTTAGGTCCGTGCAGTTAATATTTAAGACTGCCCCTGTGTATTAAAACTACTAATCGTTGCAGAGATTATCATAATTTTGAAATCATACCCCCATTTAGACAAAAAGAGATAAATTAAAAAGTTTAAGTAAAATATTTTTAAAACTCTTGCCGTACCATTTTATAAAAGAAAACAACCGTCGAGTAGATGTGTCTGCCGTTTACTTTTTCATTGACCGTTCTAAATACTCACTTTACATATATTTGAATGATTAAAAGAATAAAATATAATTAAACATAATTTACTGATGGCATTTAACAATCTCGTTAAGTATTTTATAAAACAAATATAAATGATAGATCAATATACAAAAATGTATAAGTATATATCGCGTATACAGTGGCGTGTAACTGCCCCCTCATGTGCTAATACGGTCGATAATCATTAATGTCGCGCATGCGCAGAAGTCTGTTAACACCCGTGTTTAGACCTTTGGAAGTGTGTGTGCCAATAAGCAAAGTATCTGTCATATGATAACTTATAATTTATTTATAGTAAACTTGAACAGAATCAAGTTTATTTATTAACACATCATTAATGTAACATTAATGTATCAAACTGAAAAAGACAAAAGCTTGATTCTACTTCTGTAACTTGATAAAACTAAGATTAAAGAGATGACGTGAACAAATAGAAATTATTAGATTATCAATATATATGAAAGCACAACGCAATTTAATGGCAATAATCCTAGTAGACACTGTATGCCGGGAATCATGGGATTTTGTAACATAAACAATAAAGAAGTTGTTATCTATTTTACTTCATAGAATTATTTCTTTTGGCCGGCAAATAGGACTAAAAAGCTAAAAATCATCCAATGTAAATCAAACGAAATGATACTTAATCACCGCACTAAACATACAACCCGTGTGTAATGTTTGGAAAGAAGTCATACAGTATAGACACTACACAGGTACACATTTTTGTTTCAGATCTACATGTATGTAAGTGATGACGCCTCGTTAATACATAGTATTTTATGCATGCTCACACTCTAAAGCATAGGTTTAATGTCTTTGGATGATTTCAGTAATTAAATGATAAATCACGCACAGTTTAGTGGTGCGTTATTCCGTGTCTATAATTTGTTGTTCAATCTGCTGATAAATATGCGTGAACGGCTTTTAATCACCAACAATCGCCGAGATTTTATTAAACCAACTCAAACGCTGTAGCCTTAACCCAAATGAAAGCTATTCGGGGGACGTTTTTAGTTGGTTTAATAAAATCTCGGCGATTGTTGGTGATTAAAAGCCGTTGTCACACTCAGGGCTTGAACACTACTACATGCAATTTCGTTTCTGGTCTGTATCTTCCACATGCATGGACTGTTTTAGATATACATGTTACCTCAAACATGTATTTACTAATACTCCAGGTGCCATGCGCGACAACCAACCACCTACCTCCAAGGTCAATGTCACACTTAGGGCTAAAACACTGCAACACGTATTTTCCTTTCCGTTCTGTATCTTCCTGAGGCATTGAATGATTTTGATATAACTTCACACATTTTGACCCATATTATGCGTAATATCAAGTAACCTGCTCCGTAGGTACATATCATACTTGAGGGCTCGAACTCTGTAAGTTAATATTACAGTCGACTCTCGAAAACTCGAACACCCTCGGGGAAGCAAAATTTGTTCGAATTATCGGTAGTTCGAACTTTCCGGAGTAAACATGTCGGCCATATTGGAGATGGTGCTAAAGACCGTTCAGTCTAGAGTGAAGTGTAGGAGTCAATGTATTCTTTGGAATGCCAAACATCTTTGCAATTTCAGTTTTAGATCTTAAACCTTTCTCAACTTCTAAGATTGCTTCATATTTCGTCTCGATAGTCTTCTGTTCTGTCTTTCTCTTCACTCCTTGTTTTCCTGTCGCCGACTTGGCTATCCTCCCGTTTCCGGGCCCTTCACCAAGTTGCTCAGCGAAATTAATTTCCCCCGAATTCGCCGACCTGGCTATCCCCCCATTATTGGGACCTTCACCAGGTTGCTCGACGTTAGAACTTTGTACACTATGTTCTGACATAATTGTGTGGTTGACATTGAAAAATCTAGATTTTATATAGCTTTATTGAATATGAAACAATTAACTAATTTTATGACAGGCGAACGATTGCCACAAACATAATCATAAATGTTAGCACGCGCGACAAACAAATACACATATCCTATATTATTACCAAGTGACGATATTTACTCAATCAAGCTGGCACCTGCTCAATTTTCACGAGGTGTGAAAAATATGCGGCCGGCTGATTGATCAATTAACGAACGACACTGTTCGAATTTTCCGGAGTTATTCACACTATTTTATTAATGAGCGGACAATAACATCAGTTCGAAAGTTCCGATTATCCGGGTTCCGATTAACCGGAGTAGAACACATTGAATTTAGAAGGAAAAAATTCGGGACCCGACGATGTGTTCGAATAATCGGGGGTGTTCCAATTATCCGGGTTCGAACTTTCGAGAGTCGACTGTACTTTGCAATGTATAAAAGTATAGGCGACTTGAATTGGGTAATGTGTAAAATCCGGCCGTCCTATTCATGAAGTAAAGAATATATTGAAAAAAAAGGTCGCACCCTTTAATTTCTTATTTTTATTAAACTTCAGATATTTGGTATCAAATAAAAAGCTTGAATTGTTATTAATTATAAAAAAATGTCTCCTGCTCCGTATGTCAGTGTCATATTTCAGGGCTCAAACTCTGAAAGTTAATATTATTTTGCAATGTTTCCTGTCCGCTATTTTTAGAACCTAACTTAAAGGCATAGGCGACTTGAATTAGGTAGTGAGTATATTTATTAAGTAAAGAATATATTGAAAAACAGGTCGCATCCTTTATTTTCTTTTTTTTCAAACTTCAAATATTTGGTATCAAATGAAATGGTAAATTGTTATAAATCAGAAATGACAATACGTGTAAAATATGTGTAATATAAAACAATATTAGTGGGAACATCGGACCTATATACATATATATATATATATATATATATATATATATATATATATATCGGTCTGTTCGTCCGTTTGTCTGTACGTTTAGCTAGTCAATTTTCCTGCTACAATATGTTTAGCTTTAATCATATAAAGTGAAATTGTTATACATAACGTAATTTTCTGTTCCTGTAAGCAAGCAAAATACGGCGTTCCATTTCATGCGCATCATCCAATGCGCTTTACACGTCAATCAAAAATTGTATGTATATATATTAAGGCCAAGATTTCAATAAATTATATTCGTATTTGCATGAAACTATTTTTAACTACAATAGCACCCAAGTCATCAGAGAAGTGTATGTATTTGAATTAATCAGAAAAAAGAGACAAACTTTAATAAAAAGACACAATTCATGATTAAGATATATGCATTGCTTTCCTTTTGACTAATGACACTTACCTTATATAGCTGTTGCATTTATGTAGTAGCGTTGTTATAACATTTTTGAATTAATAAACAATATAATATATCGAGTTGTACGACATACTTTCGTGCAATAGGTAGTCCAGTAGGAAATTAGACTTAAAGGTCCATTACTAAGACCGAATCGAATTTTCTTTTAAATCTGGAATTGTACATTCTTCTCACATGGAAAAATATGACATACTGCATCAAATATTGCCGTATTGTGACGTGTTTGAAATACTGATGCAGAAAAACGAGTGAATGTTTTTGTATTTCCTTAGATTGACCTAGGTGGTCTTTTTGTCCTCCTTTCGCTTTATTGCATGTTGAAAACAGTCAGAGATATACGTTTCATATGTTTTGAAGTAAAGTTATTTCAACTTTAATTCAAATTAGGCATGCTTATTCATGTACAACCTATTTACCTCTTTCTTGGAGACTTATGGAAAATAACAAAGATATTTGACAACTAGTAAACCTACTTTCGTCTTTGAAAAGGCAAAATATAATTTATCAGTTATTTGTCAAACTCAAACTTTCAACATAATATGGTTACATTCGATGCAGTATGTCATATTTTTCCTTCTGAGAGGACACCCGTTACAATTCCAAGTTTAAAATAGAATTCGATTTGGTCTTAGTAATGGACCTTTAAACGCAAAGTTGAACTTAACGTTTTCATTTGTTAAAAGGTGACTCGAAGTGACAGAAATGTAAAACAAAACGGATATGGTCCTATTGTGTGATTCATGTTGGCAATGGATGTTTAAAAAACTGTCTAAAATGTTGTTTTATGAGTGGGCTTAAGTGGTGTAAATAATCTTTTTCTGTCACAATAAGGAACCATTCAAAATGATTACTGCAATATTGCTTAGTTTTGCAATTAAAGGAAAAACAAATACATGAAGTACCGAATATATTATTATTGCGCTCATGCCAACTTGCCAATGGAAGTGAAAATTTAAAGCAAATTACGAGTGGTGTACGCATAAAGTACGCATATTCACTTTTATTTCGTTTTCATTTCGCAATGGAACAGGAAACACTTCTGTTTATGCTGGTATGTTGCGTTCTAGAAATAAAACGATTATTTCAGCCAAAGTGTCCCGTATTTATACACTGCAATGAGCTCAAACCGAGGGGGATATTTCTTTGGTCGGTTATTCTACGTATTCACGACTAATTACTTCTGATTAGTCAATATCATTGCCCATGATTGTGGGAATACTTTGTCCAACCAGAATGTGTTTTAACGTAAATCAGCTGACCTAAACCATTGTACTCTTCTATGAACTAATTAAAACATGACTGCATTACCCAATGATACGTTGTAAAATTAATCAATAGTGGCCTACTGCGTGCAACCAATATTATTTTGGATAGCAAAGGGTAAGAATATAAAGCGAGGTAAGCCTGTTTTCTAAAAATAAATACGTGTACAAATGTACAATCATTTAGTCGGTGAACGCCATAGAGTCAAGATTGTATCGTCCATAACAAATGATAGATTATTTGTCGCTGAATTTAAGTGATAACTATTCTCGTTAATAAAGGGTGGCATTTGTTTCCATGTAATAAAGTAAGTGAATTGATACTATTTGCTTACTTTATAAGTTTATCATAAACTATCTACGAATTAACGGATATAATTAAAGTCATAAGTGAACAAAAATTTTCAAGCTGAATTATCTTATTAATTATATGGGATTAAACGTTTTAATATTTGATTGCGTTGTTACCGACATTGCCTCAATTTATGCACAGCATTGAATTTATAATTTATCAAATAAACTTGTACATTTTCTTTCATGGGTTTATTCTTAATCAAAACTTAATTTATATCACGCGTTTGTTTTCTTTTTCAGAATCTTGAAGGTAAGTACTTAAACAATATGACTCTTTACCACGTCACTATAACTCATGTATGATATTATTTAGAAAGGTTCAAGTACTTGTGTCTCTGTAGATATTTGCAATCAGTTGATTACACTGTTACATGGTCGTTTCAATCGTTTCAAATACAGTCCGATGGGTGATTAAGAATTAACCGGACTGTTGACGTCTTTCGTTGACTATTCATCGTTAATTTGATTTTTCGTACAAGTAAAGCAAAACTGTGTACACTTTTTTCAAGAAACATAGCTGTTGTAATTTTCTTAAAGCAGACCGGGGAACGTGATTGAATAAGCAGAAATGGTTAATGTTGCACGTCACTCTCATGAGATTCAAAGCTTGGATTTTAGTGCCATGCTTCATGCTCAATACAAAATATAAGTGTCATTTTTCGTTTCCGTCAGAATAAAACTACTATGCAAAACATTACTTTAAATAGTGTTGTAAGAATCACAGAAGAACTCGAGGAGGGTTCAGATTGCAGATTAGAATGCAAAAATAACCCATTTTTTATTTTTTGTATGATAGTAATTAAAACTTATGTAGCCGTTCTCAACTGAAATTGATACTTTAGACAGGTTTCCGTTGTTTGACTCGTTGAAAACGATTGTAAGTACAAGAGAAATACTTTGACGTGCAACCCTCTCATGGCTCTCAAGGCCTGTGTATATTATCTGTTCATAGAGACTCATACGATATTGTATGAATACCATTGTATGAATGCATACATTCATAAAAAAAGAGTAAATTATACACCATCTATTTACCTTTCAAACAAAATACCGGCTTTACGTTCCAGTTGTCCTCCAAGTTCAGTGCTGTAGGACTGTGGCTATCTTGAATTTACTGGATTTATAAGGTATGAGCCCTTTAGCCCCGAAGGGGTGTAGGGCCGACCCCGGACAATGACTATTGCGCGGTCGCGATAGTTCACCGTGTTCGAATTAGTTGTTATGATAAAATCAATTGGTTTGTTTAGAATAAGATGTTTATTTATTTATTTATTTATTTTTTATGTATTTATTTATTTAAGTATCGTCCATATACATACATATAAATTACATTGACAAATACATTTAAACATGCAAATGATCATACTTTTCAGAATTATTAGAGACCATTCATTTATCTAATCAATATTGTACAAAAATACTTATCACCATGATATGCAATCATTATAAAACATGAAAAAACAGGCTAGATTTGTACAATACTATATCTGCTTGTACAAGCTAAATCTGTTAAAATCCGCCATAAAATGATACTGCAGATTTGACCTGGAATGTACATACAGATGCTGATGTTTTAAAAGATGTCTAAAACACCTAGTACCTCACATCAGATGTAAAATACATTAATTAACTGTAATGCTACAATAGTCGGGTCCTAAGAAAATCAAACCCCAATGGCAATATATCCCAAGTAAATCTTAATATGAATAATGCAAAAGTTAAACAGTTGACGTTACGGTTTCATGCCACATTCTTGTTATTTACTTATAGCAACACATACAAAGCACCTTTAAGCATTTCAGAATATTGAAATTCTGTAGGTAAAAAATATCTGTCATTATGGTTGGCCCTCTCACAAAATGGCTAATAGATTTAGACTATATCTTATACTTAAGTGATAAATCATGTAACAGCAGATTTTGTTTCATATAAAGTGCATTTTTCCATGGCAATTTATAGGTTGAATAATTCACAAATTAATTGCAATTAAAACAATGATTAAATCAATAATTGAAATTCGTAATTTAATTGCAATTGTTCCTAGTAATTTTCATACTAATACATTTAAGTAAATGAATAGTTATTATTATTCTGTTATTTTTTTTTTTTTTTAGTATATATGCATATCACAAACATGATATAACAAACAAGGACATTTAAAACTGATACGGATTTAGTAGTGGAACTGTTGATTAAATGCAATTTCAAAAGATAAATAAATAAAATAGATCAATAAATTTGACCATGTCATACTTATCTTGGATGACACAAAAAAGAGGAAACCTCTAATTTCCATTAATATCACAAAACCATTATGATTCAAACAAGATTTTTAGCTTACTTTTTTTACGTAAACTCAAGTAAAACGATAATTAAATTATACAATTTTTAAAGTGAATTATCTTAAACTTCCGTTAGATATTGAAAATACAAAAGTCACATGTCCAAGAGAACAGAATCCGATGCATATTACTTGAGCTAAATGCCCCATGAATACAAAAACGTTCAATTGTTGCTTGGTTATTTTATTCACAAATTATTTTATAAGGGGTGACATCATAGCATTCCTTGCAAGAACTGCCTGTGCTCTTTATTTGTTGTCTTCACTTTAGGAAACTAACTTCTATCTTGCATACAGTGCCGTAATAACTTTGAAATGAAAACAAACTTTAAAGTGATATTACCGTACAAATTGACCCTCATACTTTTAAATAAAAGATTAATCAATGAATTACACTTGTTGAATAATACACACTGCCACGGTTATAAACCAAAACTATTTGTATAACAGTTTCTTTCCCATTGAATATACAGGAAGTCTCTAAAAATCGTTTTCGACTATCCTAGTAAAAAAATAAAAATCCACTATTCCTGTTACGTATATCTTAATTTGTATCTGTTAATAAGAGAAACTCATTTGTACATGTTTTTAAAGTGTTTACTGTGTTTTAGCATATCTATCTATCTGTCTGTCTGTCTGTCTGTCTGTCTGTCTGTCTGTCTGTCTGTCTGTCTGTCTGTCTGTCTGTCTGTCTGTCTGTCTGTCTGTCTGTCTGTCTGTCTGTCTGTCTGTCTGTCTTATGATTCATTCGAATCACCGATAAGGTACTCAAATGGGTTTTCTTTTCCCCTAGAGTGAATGGGATATTTTTGATATGATTTTCTCGTTCATTTAGTATTAAGCAACCATTTTCAAAAGAGAAACTGGAATCACAATAGAATCTACAAAGAATCCTAGTAACATGAAAATATGAAAAAAGAGCACTTTTGCAATAATGACCAAAGTAAAATCAAAATTGAAGAAATACCTATTCTTCAGACCTACAGGCCTACAACACACAAAAAAAGACAGAGAGATTATCAGCTATTTCGGATAAGGAACAACACATTGCATTTAGATTTGGAATAACACATTATAAGAATCGACATGATTTAGGTGTCTTTACATCTGTCTTTCCTGTATTTGGATATCACCAAGCATAATTTGAATAAAGTTATGATAACACTATCTCTCAGAGTGTAAATCCCTAGACAGTAATACAATGGTTTTTGATGAATATAAACTTCCCCTTTAGTCTAGTATGATTTGTTAAGGCATAGTAGGGTTGTTAGGTGTTAACAAAAGTATAGTTGAATGCTAATTTTGTCTTTAAAACACGCAGTTTATTTAGCCTCACTTTTCCAAATTAAATTAAGCGCCAGCTATTTTGACCACTGATCTCATTAACATGAATAGCATATGTAAATTGAAATTGAATTTAAGATACCTTACCTCGTATAAATTTACCTAATTTTTACAATTGAATTTTTGAAATCTTTCTTACGTAATACAGAGCAAATACAGTAACAACCAGTACCATAGCCAGATTAAGATCTACAAAATTCACCCAAAATATATTTACTAGGCGCATCACAGTGAAACAAATTTCTGTATTTTAAGCTTGATTAATCGATGATTAAGAAGGGCTATTACAGTCACTTTTGCTGCAGCTTTGGTTATAGTTTTGCATGCATGATCATTGACATATATCAGTCACGACTTGAAACTTCAATAAAGTCTTCAGAGGTGGCAGACTGTCAAATTAGTAAACTCTGGTATTGATTTAATTCAAATTATGGCCGTTGTATGACTAAGAAAATTGATTAAAGAATTACACGCAAGGTATTATCAGGCACATATCACTGTACCCACTCGGGTACTAAACAATATGTTAGATAATTTCTGACAAAATTTGTAACAAACTATGGCTCTTGTTGAACTTAAACATATGATTAAAATTTGTTTGTAAGCTGAATTTGTTTTACATTTTATATGCAAGCTGTTATCGGGCATATATCTAAGTTACCATTGCTGATTTTGACTTGAAACATCTTTAGAATGTTCCGGGGTCTCCAACAATAAAGTTAAATTACTCTTGACTGAAATAAGATTATGGCCCTTGTTTTACTTAGACAATTTGATTTATTTTTTGTATAGAAGGTACTATCATGCACACATTTCAGTAAACCACTTAATAATTGTGATTTATATAAGACTTCAATACAGTCTTCATGGTTATCAAACAATAGGGTTAGATAACTCTTGACAGAGTTTACTACAAATTATGACCATTGTTAAAGCTAGAAACGTTGGTTAAAGTTTGCATGAAAGGTGCTGTTATGTGCATACTTCAGTAACCACTTATGTGAGTTATTTGAAACTTACCAATAGGGTTCAGAGGTATCAAATAATTAAGTTAAATAACTCCAGACTGAATGTTCTACATATTATGGCCCTTCTTGAACGTAGACACTTTGGTTTTGCGTGCAAGGTAATACCGTGCACATACTCCAGTAACCGCTCATAGGAGTTATTTCAAACTTAAACATAATATTAAGGGGTATCAACAAGTTTCAAGTTTCAAGTTTATTGGCAAATCGTCATTTTACAAACGCCTTTGGCCAATAACAATTCAAATATTATGATGGCAAAAACACATAATACAACATATATAATACATGTATGTTACTGATCAATATACAATGTATACAAATACAGATGAATACAAACATTATTTCGTGGAAACTGTCTAAAAACAACAAAAAACCATTAAGAAGCATCGACATCTGCAAGTTTTCCCTTCCTAATTTTCATAGCATCATAAATAAAGTTTGCTGTGTTACAAAAAGTTTTATTACTTAACAGCTTAATAAATTTTCTCATAGATGGCCAGGATGTGGTAATGGAGTATTTTGTTGGTAAGCTACTGTAAGTTGGACAACATAACAAAAAATGATACTCAGATTCGACAACATTTTGTGCACATAAACTACATTTTCGATCTTGTCTGTCAGTTTCTGTAAATCGTCCGTTTTCAATTTCGAGTGAATGTGGAGAAAGCCTAGATTTTGTCATTTCCTTTCGTATATTTTCGCTACTTATCGTATCAAGGTACTTTTCAAATTTAAATTCAAATTTAAAGGTCCTGTAATAATTCATTTTGGACTGATTTGCAAGCATATCATTCCATTATTGCACAAACTGATCACGCAGTCGCTGTTTAAACATAAACATATAGTTCACATCGGTATCAAATTCATTCCAAATATTGCTGAAACCTGGATGGTCTAATAAAGATTTAACGGAAGCAGCCCATTTTAGTAGGATTATTATTGATAAGGTTAATCGTACATTGATCAGAAAATAAATTGTGCATCAATGAATTTGGCTTTTTCATAATGTTCAACCAATATTTCAAGGCACGCTCTTTACAACAAACAGATAGGGGAAATCTTCCAAGTTCACCAAGTACAGCGGGATTGGAAGTCTGGGGGCGAACACTTCTATAAATTTACAAAATTTCATGTGTAATTTGTCCACTTCTTTGTAGTCATATACACCCCAGACCTCAGAACCATACAGAATAGTTGGTACAACTAAGGAGTCAAATAGAGAAATTTTCGTTTCACTCTGCTGAAAACAGCTAATAAATTGTTCTAAGCTTTAAGGGCTTGTTCATATAAAATTTTAACTGCGTCACCAAATTTTCCAGTGTATGTAAACTTGACACAGAGATAACAAAAACTATCTACAACATTAATATTTTCTCAATTCTTAATCGACCAATTAAAATTATTTCAACTTTTTCTTTTTTCAAATATACACACTTTTGTTTTATTCACATTGATTTTCAGACCCCACTTCGTGGAATAATCATATATATTGTTCAGCTGTTGTTGTAAACTTTCTGGTTTTGTTGTTAAAAGTGCGATTTCATCAGCAAGTAATAACATACACATAGAGAGCACATTTGTATCATTGTCAGAGAGTTCATTTATATCAATAGAGTCTCTTATGTCATTTACAAACAATATGAACAACAAAGTTGATAACGGTTCTCCTTGTTTATGGCCTAGGGAAATATAAAAAAATCTGAGTATGACATTTTGGTAAATTGCTTTGATCATATTTATCATTTTACAACTTATCCAAGACTGTACCAGCTTAATCAAAAGGGCTTTATGTATAACAGTATCAAAAGCTTTTCCATAATCAATAAAAGCACGGTACAATTTAGACTTACTTAACAAAACATTTTGAATGAGAGTGAAGAATGAATACGCAATCCGTATTGCTATGCTGATCTCTAAAACCAATCTGAGCATCATTAAATATGTTCTCATTGTCGCACCACTAATTACTGTAATTTTCAGTGTTCGATAGATTTTTAAAATGTTTAACAAAATCGTCCATACTGATATTATTATTACCTGTGTTCGGTGTTTTCCTATATTTAGTAATATACTTCCAAAAGTTCCTTGAATTATTTTTACTTAGTGATGACAAAGTATGTTTTTCTTTCGAATAAAACGCTCGTTTAGCTTCACGCTTTGTATTACAATAAATATTTCTGTAATGAAGAAAAAGTATTCGATTCTCATTTGACGGCTGATTTTTGTATATACTCTTGTATTTATAGAGGTCCGTGTTACTTTGTTTACATGAGTCATCGAACCATAAGGATTTTTTCACTTTTTCCTTCTTTACATATTTGGTGTTATATGATTTTCCATGTAGCTGAAAAGAGATGTCATATATTACATCAGACAAATCATTTGTTGATCTTTCTATATCAACAGTTTCAGTAATTAATTTATTGGCTATATCATCAAACAAATATATTTTACTATGCAATTTATCATATAATATATCATGGTCAACATTTTCCCATAATTATTTTCATATAGAACTTTTGGAACACTTTATTGATCAGTATTGATCATTCATCATGCCTTTAAGCAACAGTATTGTCCGTGCAGTATAATCGAGGTAACAAGTGTTCACCACTTAAAACGCTTTGATGAGATTTCCCAACTTCCAGAGAACAAAGAGAATTAAGTTAATGTCTGTAACTTCTTTATAAGCCAACCATTTACAAATGTTAATGTGTACGAAGATAAATTTCACTTAGCTCAACAAATACATCTATTTTTCACAATAATATTCCACTGGTTTTACGAGAGCCGAGAATATCATGGCCATCATAAACCGGAACCGGATATCAACTATAAAGTTGCCATCATCTACTTTTGACTAATTAATTATTACAGTTTTTTAGTTTATACTTAGAGACATAATTTTGTTTTGCTATTTACTGATAAGAGTTTTGATTTATTGGCAAGCACTGAGAATAGTCGAGCATGCTTGCTTACGGACAGCTTGTGTGCATATAAGGACAGTAAAGAAATAAAACTTTATAACGATGTTCTTTTGTAGAGGTCTTGGTCATATTAATTTGCTTGATATATCAATCATATACTGGTTAGACAGAAATACTGCACTATAACCAGTAAACATTAACAAACAACAGCTATCACTAAAGATAATGAAAACATCCATGTGCAGCATTGACACAATTATTCTACCCTTGTTCTAGCATCTTCAATTCGCTTGGACACAGTACTGGAATAAAAGCACTCAAAAAACAGAATATGTAATTCTTGACTAGCTTTAGAGCTATCAAACCCTGTAGCTGCTTGATTTTTGTGTCTCATGAATACCATTACTATTAGTGCTGCAACATGATGTGCAAATGAGGCCTTTTTCTATAGGTAACCGGGGCATCAAATACCACATTTTGTATTATATATCAAAATGACCGCTAGGATCTGTAGTTTCTAAAACTGCTTGTTGCAGTTGCTAAATCCGTACCGCAACATGAATATCTTGGTGTAACTTACATTACCCCTAAAATCTTAAAACAAAAGAAAAGAAGTTCATACTAAGTTATTACTATTGTAACACATGATATATAAGTAATTACATCATATTTGATAATAACAATTTGTGTACATAAATTCTATCCATTCAAATTCTGTGTTTGACCATAGTAATACATACGAGTGCCATGTACTCTACATGACCCTACGTTACAAAATATTGTAATCTAGTTTTTATCATTTGTTGTAATAAAGTTTAGATATAGGTACTGAACAATAAAATAATCAACTAAGTCACACATTTTCTTTCTAATGAACACAGATTAGAATCCATATTAGTTGTACTTTACGCTTGATAACATAATATTCAGAAAAATGACAACATTTACAACAACTGCTTAACTTATAAAAGACTGTTGATATATGACATTTGCGAAATGATTAACACCAACACATGTTATGAAGTGAATAAATCTGACATATGGAACAGTGTAATTTACGTTTCTTTACGTTACTATAAGATAGAAGTGTACTAAAAATAGCATTTACTAGTGAGGTGCAAAGTGCATATTTTCTCATTTAAAATGTTTTTAGTAATCCTTTAAGTAGTAAAGATAAGAATTGAAACAAATGCGCTTTCACATTATCATTCAGCTCAACATAGATCTAAATCTTAAATACATCTTACATGAACATTTAGTACAGCAGGTATATGACGGTTTACTATGTTACCATCACAATATTAAGATACAAGAACATTGTATATAAATTATTCAAACGGGTTCTAAACAATTAAAGACTCCCACATTTATCAATTAGGTCAATATATGTCATTTCCCATGGTTTGTTACGCTGTCTACATCAGTCAGATCTTGCTGTGTAATTTACATGACTCTGCATTACTAAATCAATACATTAAATAGTTTATACTGTCGCTCATTTATTGGAATGTATATGCATTTAAGGACAAATCATAAAAAGCTTACATATGTTTGAAGTTGCTTACACACAACTTACTTTGAGAAAAAAATGTGTCATGAAGCACTGAAATTTACGTTACTTTACATTATATATGTATAATAAATAAAAGGTAAATATCTATGAAATAAAATGTAAGTTTCTGGGAAGAAAATGCGAATTTCGAGTTGCTGCATAAAAAAGAGTATCCGTTCGAAACTGACCGTTGGATTTTTCCACACTGATTTTCTTTTAATTTTTAATTTTTAATGTGATTTTGTAATTGGATGGGTTCCCATCACAGTTTTCAGCTATTACAAGGTATTTGATGCTTTTTGGTCAGAGGCAACACCAAATTCCATAAAAAATATAAATTTTCTTGATGCTAATTTTGTTTAGGGTCATAAAAACGTTTGGGTCGGAGGTACAAAGGAGAGTCGGTAGGGTTACAGGAAACAGACTATTTTTTTAAGCCTTACACCGATTATATAATATTAAGTTGTTTTTGTGCTTGTATGTATCTCAATGTCATATGCGATAATATAGCCGGGTATCATATACAAGTGGTAACGTATTTGATACAATTTAATTCACTGGCTAGTGGCTACAAATATGCAAGCAACATGAACATAGAAAATAACAAACTATTTATGTATGCCTTATTATTAAATAGTAAAGTACACCTTTAATTTTAATGTATCGTAAAGTAATTTTAATTATATATGTGCACACTCAATTAATAAATGTGTTTTGCATTTGTCGAATTTAATGGATCAACATTTTCTTTGAACTAAACGCTTTGTAATTTCCCATGACTTTTTTAGGTAAAAAGTAACACATCCTTATTATTGATATAATGCAATTTACAGACAATTAGGATTAAAACCTATGTTCATAAGGAAGATTATGTGTGACTAATTTGAGTACATCTTTGTTTAGTACAGATATTGACATTATGCCATAATATATATGGGTATGTCAAATATGTTTAACGTAGCTTACTATGTAATAACACTTAATCGATTAAATTTGACAAATGCTTAACATATTTTATTGAATGTGACACATATATACTTTACATTACTTTACGATGCTATACATAATATTTTTCCGAAGTTAAAATGCTGATTACGTAATACATCAGGTAGAAAGTATAGATAACTTTTGTGAGTTTATGTCATCTAATCGAAGTAAATTTATACAAAGTACATTTCTTCTCATTATTTTGGTACAATTTAAGTGACTTCTTCACGTTGTGTGATAATAAAAAAAGTACGTCTCCCATTATTTAAACTTACTGTATACTTAATTTCATGGTATGTTTACATTACGTTACTAGTAGTGATGAGAATTTAAACATTGATATAAACAGCAAGCATTTCGCATATTCTTTCCAGACACTTACACTTTATTTCATAAATATTAACCTAGTAGTGATGAGAATTTAAACATTGATATAAACAGCAAGCATTTCGCATATTCTTTCCAGACACTTACACTTTATTTCATAAATATTAACCTAGTAGTGATGAGAATTTAAACATTGATATAAACAGCAAGCATTTCGCATATTCTTTCCAGACACTTACACTTTATTTCATAAATATTAACCTAGTAGTGATGAGAATTTAAACATTGATATAAACAGCAAGCATTTCGCATATTCTTTCCAGACACTTACACTTTATTTCATAAATATTAACCTAGTAGTGATGAGAATTTAAACATTGATATAAGCAGCAAGCATTTCGCATATTCTTTCCAGACACTTACACTTTATTTCATAAATATTAACCTAGTAGTGATGAGAATTTAAACATTGATATAAACAGCAAGCATTTCGCATATTCTTTCCAGACACTTACACTTTATTTCATAAATATTAACCTAGTAGTGATGAGAATTTAAACATTGATATAAACAGCAAGCATTTCGCATATTCTTTCCAGACACTTACACTTTATTTCATAAATATTAACCTAGTAGTGATGAGAATTTAAACATTGATATAAACAGCAAGCATTTCGCATATTCTTTCCAGACACTTACACTTTATTTCATAAATATTAACCTAGTAGTGATGAGAATTTAAACATTGATATAAACAGCAAGCATTTCGCATATTCTTTCCAGACACTTACACTTTATTTCATAAATATTAACCTAGTAGTGATGAGAATTTAAACATTGATATAAACAGCAAGCATTTCGCATATTCTTTCCAGACACTTACACTTTATTTCATAAATATTAACCTAGTAGTGATGAGAATTTAAACATTGATATAAACAGCAAGCATTTCGCATATTCTTTCCAGACACTTACACTTTATTTCATAAATATTAACCTAGTAGTGATGAGAATTTAAACATTGATATAAACAGCAAGCATTTCGCATATTCTTTCCAGACACTTACACTTTATTTCATAAATATTAACCTAGTAGTGATGAGAATTTAAACATTGATATAAACAGCAAGCATTTCGCATATTCTTTCCAGACACTTACACTTTATTTCATAAATATTAACCTAGTAGTGATGAGAATTTAAACATTGATATAAACAGCAAGCATTTCGCATATTCTTTCCAGACACTTACACTTTATTTCATAAATATTAACCTAGTAGTGATGAGAATTTAAACATTGATATAAACAGCAAGCATTTCGCATATTCTTTCCAGACACTTACACTTTTCATAAATATTAACCTAGTAGTGATGAGAATTTAAACATTGATATAAACAGTAAGCATCTCGCATATTCTTTCCAGACACTTACACTTTATTTCATAAATATTAACCTTTCATAAATAAAAAAATGTAAAGTATTGTAAATTTCAGCGCTTCGTGACAGATCCTTTTCTCAAAGTAAGTTGTGTGTAAGCAACTCCAAACACATGTTAGCATTTTATGATTTGTCATTAAATGAACATGCATTCCAATAATTGAGCGACAGTATAAACTATTTAATTTATTGATTTAGTAATGCAGAGTCATGTTAATTACACAGCAAGATCGCACTGATGTAGACAGCGTAACAAAGCATGGGAAATTATATGTATTGACCTTTGTGATAAATGTAGGGGTCTAATATTTTAGAACCTGTTCGATTAATTGAAACTTTTATCATTTATTTACTTGTATCTTAATATTTGTGATATTAATATAAGTATATGTCAGGCATACGCACAAATAATTGCGCAAGAATAAAACAGTAGGAGGCTATGGATGGTTTCCGTTTATCGATTCGGTATGTGGAAGCGCATCTACGATAATGCACGGCATGTTTTCACTGATTCAGAACATAGTAGCATACGGCACACTGAAGAGAACATTAAATGTACAGACACCCTAATATACAATACATTGAATGACTAGAGATTGCAATGCTTCACAATGCACGACTCCAATAATCATACACATGTAGGTGTTTATGGCATTATGCAATTTGGCACTCTAGGAAATGATTTTAATGCGAAATTGTGTTCGAGTAGTATGCCTACTTCAGAACAGTTATTACAAAACAATATCCAAGATTCCAAGCTATTCCAGGAGGCGTGCTTGCCTAGCAGAGCAAAGTAAGAACGCATTAGATAGCTCAGGATTCTAACACTAGCAATGAAAAAGACATCCTGTTTGTACAAATACTACTTCTATGATAGTGACATATTTACACAAACGGAAATGCCCGTCCGCAGGTACAGATACGGGTGCATATACGTTCCCCGCTATTTCCAAGTTCCAGGCAGTAATTCAACAAATGTTGGTCAAGTTTTTTGCTTGTAATTGCATTTACGATGTGATTTACGAGAAATAGTGAAGGCCGCATTATGTGGCAGTTTGACACGGATGGTGATTTTTAGAAATCAAAATAAAACTTAAAGAACCATTAGTTTCTTCTATGACTCTGATCATGATACGCATATAAGTAATTGTTATAGCAGAGTTATGCATCTCTCATCTAAAACTTTCTTTATGTGAAGACTATGATTAAAGGTTGAAACGCGTTGTGAAACTCGAGTTTGCTTTCTTTTGCTAAGAATATTTTTTTTAAACAAAATATACTAAAATCAAAATGACTTAGACAGTGTGTTTACCGTTTTTAAAAATGATTTATGTATGATCATGTGTTGAAATTTTCTCTTACATTACCCTGTTGTTTAAATGCAACATTTTCATTTGGTTCTAGTTGATTTTGATGATGATGAAGAAGATTTGCATGATCCTCGAACAATCGAGCTGTACGAGGCTGCAATTAAAGATGGAAAGGAGAGGGACAAAACAGTTAGGGTAATGGTGATAGGATGTTATGGACAGGGAAAATCTTCTTTGGTCAGACGGTTATCAGGACAGTCCTTATATGGCGTGGAATCCACAAACGGTATAGATGTACAAATTTGTAAAGGTTCATCTGAAAAATCCAGGTGGGAAATAAAACGCTTTGACGATGTTTCTGGTGAAAGTATTGAACGGCTGGTAGCAGTTGCAAAATCAGTACAGTTTCAGAGAGGTTTACTTAACGATACTTCAGGAAAGTCAAGCATTGTCAACATTGATACGTCTGATAAACTTGCGACACCGAAATACATGGCGTGTGTAAGTAATGACTCTAGTAGGTCAACACAGCTAAAAAATAAAATTATACCGTCTATGGAGTTTGCTGCAAAACTGGCTTCAGCTGATGCCACATATGCATTGGACGACACATTAGAATTAGAGTTCAATATTTGGGATTTTGGTGGGCAGTTTGTGTATTACGCAACTCACCAACTTTTCCATTCAAGACAGGCATTTTACATTCTGGTATTCAATATTGCAAAGGGACTTGATGCAGATGTTGTTGATGATGATCACCCTAACAAAGGGCAGAAAATGAAGATGGCAGAATATTTGAAGTTTTGGGTCAATTCTGTACATACGTTTGTTGGAAATGAGCAAGGTACTAAACCACCTATATTTCTAGTTGGTACACATCTTGATATGTTAGACAAACACATTGATATTGATGATCGCTTTGAGGAAGTCAGGAAGTTATTTGATAACACGAGCTGTGCATATCACATACAGGAAACTCATTTTGCAGTCTCTAATAGAAATCCAAATGACCCCAACCTGGCAGAAATACGCAACGCTCTTACCGAATACTACAAAAAACACTCGAAAGACCAGTTTGTTCCTGCTAAATGGATACCACTTGAAAGAACTCTGAAAGAAAATCGCAATTTAAAAATCATTAGTTTTAAGAAAGTCATAGAAATAGATAGCCAAAACGAGATACCAATACAGTCAGAAAAGCAGCTCAAGATATTCCTAGAGTACCATCATGAGAAAGGCACATTTTTTTACTTCGAAAGCAAAGATGATGCCATCAATCACGTTGTGTTAGAGCCAAAATACATCATCGATGCATTTAGATGCATAATCACTGCGGAAAAATTCCGTCGGGTATCGAAGTTTAGACAATCTTGGCAGAGGCTTCGTAGCGATGCGATATTGGAAAGGGAACTTCTTCATGAGATATGGAGCTCAAATCCCGAAATGGAGTTCATGGAATTTGAAAAGACTTTACTGTTCTTCCTACAAAGGCACCGGATAATCGCTGAGGCTTTAGCGTTTGAAGATGACAGTCTTTCTTCGAAAGCAGTGTCACTTGGATTTTACATAGTGCCAAGCCTTCTTCAGACATCTGATGACACAGTTATAGAGGATTTTCTGAAAGGCAAACGGTACACAAAGTTCTCTTATGGATATCGGTTCGAATATGACACCGTTCTTTGTACAATTTACAACAGAGTAACTGCAGCTATTCTTGGAAGATGGCCAGTTCTTCAATTTCAAGGCAAGTCTTTGATCTACAAAAATGTTTCTGCGTGCAAATTCAACCTTGGTCATACAGGTTTGTTGAAAATGCAGAATAGTACGCTCGAGTTGTTAGTAGTCAGTCTTTGTCCTGATGAAGACGTGTCCGGTGATGTTTGTGATACATTTCGCAGGTTTGTGGAGGAGGTCATGGAACAAGAGCTTCATAATTTTCGCAGAAATCAAGGACAGGTGTATAAAGAAATGGTGCGTTGTCATGATCAAAGCCATGGCTACAGTGGCAGTTTGGAAATGTATGAAATTAAAACATTACGTAGCCACGACAAAGATACAATAGGGTGTCCAGATCACATCAGTCATTCCATACACATTAACAAGGCCTTGGCTGAGTGGCATGGTACTGTACTCGGTAGCGTTGTTATACCAAAAAGAGAACTAACTGAAAAGGAACTAAGTATAATTTCAACCGCGATTGGGAAGGACTGGGAATTTATCGCTCGAAAGTTAGGCTTTAGTGACGCAGAGATTGAACAAGTGTGTCTTGATAAATCGTCTACGCCCTCTCAGATATATGAAATACTCAAAAGATGGAAAACAAAGGATTTGGATGGGGCAACACTTGATGTCTTGGTGAAAGCCGTCCAAGAATGTAGCTTCGTAACTGTCAACAGCGATGTGCTTAAAAATCTAGTTGAAGGCATTTTATAAGGCATGCGGTCCTTATGTGGTGTAGACAATCTTGTAAACAGCATGGGATTGCAATTTACTGTGTGTAAATAGGAAACCGACTAGCGAAAGAAACTTTAACCATGATTTAGTTAACTGGCATGAGGGGTGATGTTAACTGGATTAACAATGTGATAAATCAGCAACTCGTGAAGTAACTAGCCTAATAGGGCTATTTTCTGAAGGGAGACATTTAAACACAACATTTATAAACATTAACAACATCTGTAAACATTGAGCGAATGCGGTTGAAATCGAGTATATAGAAATAAACTATAATTCAAAATAGAACGAACAAATGCAGTCACATTGGTTTAAAGGTTTTGACATTCTATTAAAAAATAAAATTCCTATATATATACATGTATATAATATTATTATCAATCAATGTATTGAGAAAAAATGCGTTTATGTTTTAACTGTAAGTTTTTAAAAATTTGGTCAAAGTTAACCTGAGGAAATTGAGTCACTTTTAGTGAAAAATTGGAACTGACACTGGCAGACAATAGTCAATGATCCAAAGTCGATAAGCTTTGTTTCCAATGGTTTTTCCGTTTGGGTCACCTAGTGTTAATGTACACAGATGATTGCAAACAGATTCGTTAGGCTGCTATTTGAGTTCGAGTCTTTCTTTCGTAGACTAACTGCAACTAAAACAGACAACTAAGCATGTATATTCGTTTATTCACTTTGTTTATTCTATTCTACAAATAAGTGAAATGACACTTTCATGTTCTTTTCATCATATTTAACTAGGTACACACAGTCACTTCCTAATAGATGGTACAAAATCTGTTTAAAAACTAAGAAAGATTATAAACCATACATTTTAGTCTCATTCTATGTGTTAACATTAATTTCGATTTGTTTCTTATTCTATTTTCAGACTTGTTTAAAGATTAATTAGATGTGTATGTACATAATACTTCAGAATTTTAGTGAAATTTTATTGCACAAAAGGGAACTTGACGCTAAAAGAATATGCAGTGAAACAAATGAATCAAATACTTGTTGTTCAGTAATATACACCTAAAAAAAGTAAAGCACCCCCTGGAAGCTATATAGTGACTTTAAAATATTTTATCATGAAATCACCTTCAAAAAAACGACGGAAAAAATGCTGTAAATGATAATAGCTACCCTCTACACGAACTGCAAACAGTCTTGCACTGCGAGGGTAAGCAGATTGTCTTTTAAAAGATCCGAGGTTCATCTGGAGGCAGAATCGTCAGGGTCAGGTAGGTCACCCAGGCACGGTGGAGGTTTACTCTGCCACTGAACTTATGAAGTACGGATGTCATCTGCAGATTCAAAATTGCTTTTTAATCTATTTCGCCACGTAAAATCTTCCTATGACTTCGACACTTCCATACTTAAATTTGTTTTTGATTTCGGATAAAACGGCACCCGTTTTTTGTTCAACAATATTACCCGAAAGGCAAAACATAATATTACAGTTTTGCCGTTTTCTTTTTGCCAGAGGGATGCTGTTACGGATTACATTCTTCTTCCCCAGCTCAATTTGACGGTATTTTCATGATAAAGCTACTCTAACAATTTCAGGGGGTGCTTAACTTTTTTCTTTGTGTATATATGTGTGAATGTGTATCATTATAACAGGAGTGCCAACGTGTATGTATATTGGATGACTATTATTGTGTACACCTATTAACATTATATCAAAATGAAATATCCATCAGTATAACGTGGATATAAACCAGATAATGATGCCAGTTATGTGCCCATTTCATGAACATTTTATATCAGTAGTACTATGTAAAATCACTGATATCTGGAATGTATAATAAATACCTAATTCATTTCCTTTTAAACTCTAAACAAAGTAGAATATCATGTTTTGACATGTCTATATTTGAAAACTTATTTCATCAGAAAATTTAGAACTGATATTTGAGTTGTTTATTTGTCAAGATTTATTTCATTTAGACTGTGAAATACAATTGCAGATACCCGTCCTGTATATTAAGTTATTGTTTCCTACATAAGTGTCAAAATAAACGCTTCCAAACCTTAGAACATGTTGAATGACAGCGTCAGAATTATTCTCAGACAATTCTTCATCAAATTCAAATAAAAATTACAGCATATAGAGAGATTCATGTACTTTTTGCTTTTGCCTAGTAACATTAGACATTTGTATTCAATTAATAACTCAAATGACCTTTACTCTGTATTTTTTTTTTAAGTTTGGTTGTGGAACTGTATTTTTAATCATGATGGCTATTTGCTCTTTAGTAAGAAGACAGCCGGAATTTAATACACTGACTTGTGTAAAAACTGAATTGGCTGCATGCATGTCAGACTATTCTTTGCATACATTATATTTCTTACTTTCTGAATAGCTTTGAATAGTAGGCATATTTTGTGCTTCAATCCAGATGTATTGTAAATTATGAATGGTGTAATGTCATTTAGCAGAAATTTTATAAGGCTATACCTTGTACAACCTTGTAAGCCAATTTGGTAAAGAAAGCTCGCTGAACTTTTGTTTGATGCTTGTTTAATAGAGATGTTAAAATTTCAAAAGAAAAGTGCTTATATAATTACACTTTGTAAAATGACATGCAACGTGAGTGTTCTTTTGAACATTGTACATAGGTAGTTTTCTTTGTGATGTTTTTTTTTTAAACTTGCAAAACTTTTGTTTTATGTTTTGGTCAGTTGTTGCCCATTGTTGCTTCAGTTGTATTATCTTTCTATTGTATACAATGTAGATACTTATCACAATAAACCATTATGCAGTCGTTGGAACTTGGCTTGCTAATTAACTTTGACTGTAAGAACATATGTATTATTTAAGTAGGAATTTGATGATGAAAATTACTATGAAACAACTCTATTAGCAAGGCATTTGTCATCTCCTTTAGATGCGATGTTTCTTTTTTGAGAATTGAGACAGGTACAAATGTAGATATGAGAAGCTGAGTTAAAGAGTATGGGCAGTGTTCCTTTTCTAATGTTAGAGAAGACGAAATATATATTTTAATGGAATGTCACAAGTATAAGGATATCCATAGATTCTGTATTTATTTCACGTCCTTTACGATTCTCTTTATGCGCCAAAACCTGTCTTACCATTTTACTCAGACATCAATTTTATTTGTGCAAGTAATGTAGACTATTTATTTTCTTAACTGATTTATACATTTAATTTGTTCAATGTAGCTTCTGCTAAAATCTGTTTGAATTTGATTACATGTATGTGTGAAAATAGGTTTTCTAAAACTATTTTATAATTGCACGTAGTCGTTTGTTATCAGAGTAATATCATTTGGCCTTTTAAGTGAATATCGGAATGCGATTAGCATAAGTTACATAGTTGTAATTGTACTTTTAGATATGCATGTTTTCTATTCACCTAAATATATAAACATTTAACTAATTTGTTTTACATCTTAGGTGTTAACTGTATACTATTATGTTTTCTTTGAGTAATTGTGTTGTACAATGTATGTGTCTTATGATTCTATAATAGAATGGTTTTCTGTAAGATATTGTGTGGGAACTTAATGAATGACTTTAATACGTGTATACTACCCCATAAATGTATAATGAAATATTAAGTGAGACTAGAATGTAATAAACTGTAAACTTTTATAAATTCATTTGATAATGTTGGATGGCTACACTTGTTTTGCCTTATACTGAAGTAGGTGTATGTCTTAAAGAAATATTTTCATTGTTTTTATAAGTTGCACTTTTAATGTTATACAGAAGATCTCTGTACTATAAAAGTAAATAAGTTCATAGAAGCCTACGTTTAGCCATACTAATTTGTAGTCTTTTGTCAATAAAAACGTTAATGTGACCGTGAGGTCATCATTATGACGTAAAACAAATTAGATATCACTGAGAATCAAGTTTAAAACAGAAATCTGAAATAAAAATCATAGGTCACCAACCTTGATTTTGAATTGTCTGCTCTTGAACATAGCATTATGTAATATTTTTGTATTTTCAAGGACAGATAATTAAAGGTCAAGGCCGGTGACTTGTGATTTCTGTTTCAAACTTGATTTTTTGTCACAATGCTATGCAAGGGAAATTCTATGAAAGGGAATAGGGTTCTTTGTAAGTTCACCAGGGGACAAATCCCACGGTTATAAAAGAAAGGTACAATTTGGGCCCTATATACATATCGGATACTGTAACATCCTTGAGGCTTTAAAAAAAAGAAATTACAATAGAGCAGTTTTCCTTTTTAGTCCTTAACTTAAAATACACATTTTATAACATAATTATCTAAAATTTACCGCATGTGATTAGTTTAAGTACAGAGTATTGTAGTATTGGTGTATCGAGAACATACATTCCGACCAAGAATGGAATTTTACATGAATGCAAGTTATAATTATAATGTTTTATAAAATGTATGCATGCTTTGCATGGAATTTTAAGAATACATAAACTATAAACTCATATATACATGTACCAATGTATTGTGTAAAACGTTTTTAGATACCGAGCTTTCTGTCAGCTACACAAAACAAATTACTGTTGAAAATAAATAAGAGAGATAGGAATTAAATTTGATAGTTTACATGGCCATCTGGCTTGTCCTTGATATTTACACTGAATGGAATCTTTAGCAAAGAACTAACAAGTTGATACACACACTTAAAATCTGTGGATAAAATCAGTATGTATAAGATTATATTGACTGTATATAAGATTCCTGATAAAATTTGTATTCATAAAGTTTATGTTAACATGTTTCAAACTACAAAAGTACAAATATCAACGCTTTATATGGTAGTGACGTCACAGTTTGTTTATGAATTCATAATGAATCTATTCATATTATTATGAAACAGAAATGTTTCTTTCCGCCAGTCATTCAGCAAATGTAATATCATGGTAAAATGCGAACCGTTTCTATTATAAAAGTAACGAGCAAAATTCGAATACCAATCATCGAGGCTTCTCTTTTTATTGTTTTTTTTTTGTACTTTTTTACAAATAATGCATTGCTGTATAAATTGCTTGCGAGGTGTTATATGCACCTTTATATATTTTGCTAAACAAATGAATGGAATTTTCTTATCATCATAACTGATCACTGCAAAAACAATTAGCATTAATAATGTATAGCATATTTAAGAGATTTATACATGTATCCAGTGCGAGTAATTTTTCAGATCATTGCTATTTCGTTTGAATTTTTTATCTCCTTTATTTGATATGATAAATCATGTTGCAAATGCATGTATCCATATCTTTAACTAAAACATGACATTATAATCAAGTTGGTCGTGGTTAGCCTCAATAAGAAGATTCAAGGGAAAGTGCAACTTTCAGGATTAAGCCCTGAAATGGTGAACTGCTAACGATTATTGCTGAAACAATTATATGTTACTGAAATAAAACAAAACTGTTGTAAACAAACAATGACGTCACTGTCAACATTCAGCGGTAGCAAAGTACACACCTTTGTAATAATTGTGATAAGAACTAAATAAACTGCTTGAACTTTGTATTTTGTTACTGTGTTATGTCACAACAGATGAGCGGTGGTGTAAGGTTAAGGTGTCTGCCAATCATCCTAATGGTTTCAGGTTCGAGCCCCGCTGGTGTCACAAGCGTACCTCCCCATATGACACCAGTACTGGTTATTCCAGGAAGCGGACCCGAGAGTGACTTGATTAGCTACAAATATTATTCACAATCGAGCTTAAATAAATTAGTATAAACAAAACTAACATGGACCATATAGCAGAAGAGAATTGAGATGCATTTTTCGGATAAACAGCAAACAAGTTGTTCTTGAAAAATTGATGAAAACGTAACTATTCAATTCAATTACATCAAAATTGTGACTTTAGACATGCAAAATGAAACATTTTTTTAGTTTTTCTCCAGACAACCTTGAAAGATAAAGGGAGAAAATTCATAACTGGGGTTAGAGATATAGTTCTTTTTTCATAATTATACTAATTTACTTAATCCCAATTGCGAAATTAGATCTTACAACTTATATGCATCTCTCTTGAGACTCACTCAAGATGGAATCAAAGGGGCAATGTGGAATTATATGTATCTTGCTTAAGGACACTACCACAACTTGGAGACTGGTGGGGATCGAACCCTGGCACTCAGATCCAGAGGTGAACGCACTGCCACTGGACCAAAGTGGCGCTTAGTTCTTAGTTACTGTACTTTCTCCCAATGACCCCTATCAATGTGTAAAGTATTAAGTCAATCCCTTATATATTTCCTGGTATATTGAAACATCCTCCTCCGGACAAGCTTTTTAATTAAAAAATGGGGTCAGCTATGGTTCCTTGTCACTGCGCTTACACTCAATCTTAATGACCTCTATTATTGTGGCAGTATCAACTCAATCCCTATAATACTTTTCGAGTTATGCTCCGGATAAATCCAGAAAGACGGACGGACAAAGCAGACAACATGCTCCCAATGGGGGAGCATAGATTAAAATATTCAAAAGTGTTGAAGAAACAAGACAGAGACTTTTGTTCCTTGACTTACTTTGGACTGTTCATTAGGGAAAGCAACACCTCTGAACAGTACAAATGGCAAGGGAAGAATAGTCACCCTTGGGAAATATAGCTTTATATCTCTACGTACCAAGTTTAAAAGGTACAATATTGTGGCAAATAACACAGAGCCCACAGTAGGGATGGAACTATTTTCCGTCTTTGTTTTGTAACAAATAAACGAATTAAATAGGATCTACGTTTCCTCTGGACCTTCTCTTTTGTATTTGCAACAAAGAAAAGGAGTGACATCCTTCACTGATCTCCATAACAACAGGTTAGAGTAACGTTGCCTTGTGCGGATGGATTTTGTCTAATAATCTTGTTCCCGTCTAGCTGATACTGCACAGCATTTGAACAGAAAACAGGAACTGCTGCGTTAGTAAAGAGTAAAGCAACTCTATCAAAAATACAAACAGAACAAATAAGATGTTGTTACTTGGCCATTTATTTCAAGGTACAAAGAGAAACAAAGTCGGAAAAGGCACAATATCAACTGCAAATTTTCGAGATCGATCTTGCCAATAAAATTAATATAAGTCTTGTCAAATGCACATGTGATTCTTTGGTGTGGACCTGCGGCTACGCAGGTAGTTAGAATAAAATATGTCACTTCATTTATACTCCACTCTCAGAATTACACGCCTAGTAAGCAAAAACAGGACATGACAGGGTTGTGTGTAAGGTCTTTGGATGTAAACATGAATATTGCGAAAAAGACAGGTGTAAAAACGATCAATGTTTTATTTTAATCAAAGTAATTATTCATGTCTAAATTCCATGACATTTGTAATGAACTTAAAAGACAAGAGACCAAAAAGAGCCAGTATCACACTAATGGACTGACTCTACTGTTCCAAGTATGGTATGTTATTAAAGAAAAGGCAATAGAGGTCACAGTGACCTTGACCTTGACCAACTTTCTCCAACAACAATAGGGATCACTGACTCAGTCAGACAAATCATCCTATAAAGTTTCAAGACTTTTGTTGATAATAAGAGCAGCAGTGATTTTCAAAGTTGGTGTTACTGTGACAATAACCTTTGACACACTGACCCCCAAATCCAATAGTGATCATTTACAGGTTGAAGGCAACCTTCTGAGCAAGTTTCATGAAAGTCAAATGAACATTGTGACCTATAGAGCGTTATCAAGGAAAAGTTAACGGTGGTCACTGTGACCTTGAACTGTGACATATGGAGCCCAAAAACAATAAGGATCATCTACAAATTGCAGACAACCTTACTTTATAAGAACAATCGTCCTGTGAAGACTGTAGGTGTAATGGATCTAAAGAAATTGAATGGAAAAGATTTTCAAAGTTCAGGTCGCTGTGACAGTAACCTTTAACCCACTGGCCCAAAAACCTAGTGATCTTATACATGTTAAAGGCAACCTCAATCTGAGAAAATTTGATGAAATTTAAATAAAAATTGTGACCTGTGGAGCTTTAACAAGTGCTGTATGTCACTGTGACTTTACCCTTTGACCCACTGACCCTAAAAACAACTAGAACTACATGTATCACTGAAGGTGATGAATACCCCCCGAACACCCCACTGACACAGTATATAAAATTGATGTAATATCTGATGCCTGCATAACTTGAGGCTTCTGTGAAATATAATTAAATTCTGACCAGGAGTTTTGGAGATTAAAAGCACACAAGATTTTACTACCTCAAGCCCCTTTGACCTAGCGACCCGAAACATGAACCTTGCACAACTAGGCATTGTACTTGTCACTTCTGTGAAGTATCATTACATTCTGACCCGGGGTTTTGGAGATCTAGCGTCCACTAGATTTTACTATCCCTAGCCTCTATGACCTTGACCTTTGACCTAGTGACCCGAAATATAGACCATGCACAACTAGGCATTGTACTTATCACTTGTGTGAAGTATCATTAGGCACATAAGGCACGGTACTTATCCCTTCTGTGAAGTATCATCAGAATCTGACTAGGGATTTTGTAGATCTAACATTCACAACATTTTACTATCTGTGACCTTGACCTTTGACCCAAAGACCCGAAACATGGACCATGTACTACTAGGCGTTGTACTTATTACTTGTTTGAAGTATCATTAAATTCTGACCAGGCATTTTGGAGATTTAGCGTCCACAAGATTTTACTATCTCGAGTCCCTTTGACCTTCACCTTTGACCTAGATACCCAAAACATAGACCATGCACAACTAGTCATTGTACTAATGACTTGTGTAAAGTATCATTAAATTCTGACAAGGGGTTTTGGAGATCTAGTGTCCACAAGATTCCGTCTACAGACAGACAGACAGACGGACGGACAAGCTGAATCCAGTATACCCCACCTTACACTTTGTGTTCAGGGGATATAATAAAGATCATCTACATAATGCAGGCAACCTTCTGAGCAAGTTTCATGAAAGTCAAATGAAAATTATGATCTTTAGAGTGTTATCGAGGAAAAGACGGACGGACAAAGGATAACTCACTATGGCATAAGTCCATTAGAGCTAATAAAACTAAAATAGAAAATTTGGATTCTGTAGACAATGTGTATAAGTTATATATGTAGTTTGAAGTAACCAAGGCAAAATTGGTTAGATTATAGCCCTGCCAAGTTTCTGCAATGGAATTGTCTATCTTTAAATTTGGACTGTATCAAGACTGTTTAAAGGGGTGCCAACAGTTCATATTTAGATGTGCAACCTGATCATGATCTACAATGATCACATATCGCTAAATGAGGCATAGTCTAAATCTGGATGCATTTCAAAATAACGTAAACATTATAAGTAATTCATTAACGGAAAGAATCATCTCCAAATGTAAAAGCGTCAGTTCCCCTATAGATGTTCTTGAAAAAATGCATTTATTCATTATTTTATGCACTTCAGAACTTTTGAAAGAATTAATGTGATACTACCTTTCAAAGTGACTCACACAATTCTAAGATACATTATTCACTGATTTATACTTTTAAAGATAATAAACATTGCCTTAGTTTTAACACTAGATGGGTGTTCAGTAGAACACTTGTGTCGCCCTCTTACGCTTTGTCAGAATAACCAATAATTTTGTGACAAAATCTAAGAACAAAAAGGGGCATAACTCTGTCAAATATGACCTTGACTTACAAAATTTGGCGGCATCATGACGTTTATGTCATAAGCAATGCAATTTGAAAGTTTGGTGAAGAAATCCTAAGAAATAGCAAAGTTATAGCCATCATTAAGTTTTCGTGACAAAATGTAAGTACAAAAAGGGAAGTAACTCTGTCAGATGTGACCTTGACCTACAAAATTTGGCGGCATCACAACCCTTTTGACATAAGCAATACAATTTGAAAGTTTGATAAAGAAATCTTAAGAAATGGTAAAGTTATAGCAAAAATCTAAGTATAAAAAGGGGCATAACTCTGTCAAATATGGCCTTGACCTACAAAATTTGGCGGTATCATGACCCTAATGTCATAAGCAAGGCAATTTGAAAGTTAGATGAAGAAATTTTAAGAAATGGCAAAGTTATAGCCAACATTATGTTTTTGTGACAAAATTTAAGTACAAAAAGGGGCATAACTCTGTCAAATATGACCTTGACCTACAAAATTTGGCAGCATCATGACTCTTTTGTCATAAGCAATACAATTGTAAAGTTTAATGAAGAAATCTTAAGAAATGGCAAAGTTATGGCCAACGTTAAGTTTGTGTGACGGACGGACGGACAGACGGACGGACAAAGCGATCCCTATGTATCACCTTTTCTCCGAAAGGGCGACACAAAAACTAGATGCCCACTGTCAACATGCCAAGCCCATTCATTGCACTACAGACCTAGGTCTTGCGTGTGACAAGTCATCCCACTGTGGTAAACAATTACCCCAAAGTCACATTTCACCTCCAAGTGGGGTCTTGACCCTTGAGCTACAGACATGGATCTTGCGCACGACACTCCAACCCATTGTGGTAAAACACCTGTGCCATGTTGATTCAGACTCATTATAATGCATGAGAAAGTTACAGTAGGGACAAGGTCTTATTTGTCCGTTTTTTTTTACATTTAATCTTAAAGCGGTACCTTTACCTTAAAGCTACAAACCTTCATCTTTTGTATGACATATCCTGTCATCCATGTATGATGATCCTATTGTAGCGATGGGATAAAAATGACAACATAAAGTAGATAGCACTTTCTTACAAGTATATTTCATACATGAAAATGACTAATTGGGATATAACAGTCTTGGCTGATTCAGGCAGGTGACTGCTTAATTGAGATAACCACTATTGCCAGTTAAACTGTATATATGCTTTAAACAGCCACCTTTTATGGCAATTTTCTGTAGTATCCAGAGAATGGCAGCTTTACATAGGTGCAACTGTAGGTGATAATTCTTGGAAATAAGATTCTGCAAACATAATGTGTAACAAAAATATTTAGCACTGATTTATACCCTTAGAAAAATGAGTATTTCATATGAACCTTCGTAAATGTTTTATTTCTTTCCAATAGATAGTGATTTTCTGCACCTATCCATGTGCAAAATATCTATAATCTATTAATTTAGTAATGTTTATTTCAATTTCTTTGTTGAGATTTAAACATTTTACCTGACCATACAACAGTATGATCATATATAGGATATTTTCTACATGTATTTCAACAGAATTATTATGTTACAGTATTTCAACAGAATTATTAAGTTACAGTAAACAAATTAACAAAATACGGATGTTTCAGTACCATGATCACTTTAAATTTACTCATATAAAGTATTATATAAATTTACGAATAAAATGTTACAATTCTGCTCTATTTACTCTAATACAAATGTCTATGTTTTCTAAAACAATGTTTATGTATGCGTGTCTTTCATATTTATATCCCTTCTTTATGACAAAGTGTTATTGAACTTTTTGCAATATCAAAAGAAAACACTGAACTACATTTGTATCATGTACCCTTAGGAATGTTTTAGTGTAAATAATGTCAAGTTTTGCCAGTAAATTATCTTTGTTGGTACAGTGTAACCTCTCTAATCTGAACTCGTTCGGACCAGATAAAAAGTTCGGATTAGAAGGGTGTTCGGATTATAAGGGCGAAAATATTTTAGCCCGATATTACCAATTGCTTTTGAAATTTTATTTTATCTTCAATGGTAAGCTCAACCCTACGACGTTTCGAAGGTTCAGACATGTTTCTTCTATGAGATAAAGAGCAGAAATGGTTAATTCTTCTCTAATTAAAAAAATAATTTCTAAATTATTCTTGTTTTACTCACCCGCTTTTTGTAAACGTCCGATTTTTTTGCCAGTTTGCATTAATTAACAATTTTTCTGCTGGAGTCTATAAACGTAAGAGTGTAAAGCAGTAATTATTTTTACTTAACGAATTAATTTGAACATCATAAACAATGTCATAATTGCTCATTATCGTGTTGATATAAAATATCATTTAAAAACATTAACTTTTCCCGAACATCACCTTTAGTGATTTTCACGCCTTCGCTGATCACACAAGTTCACCGAACAAACAAGTGGCATTACTCTTGTCACCTAAGGGTTTTTTGCAAGTTTGACAGCATTAATTAAGGTGTTAATCGGTCTGTATATTGTCAAAACTCCGGCGAGACTAAATGTTTGGAGCAAAATTTATGTTACGGATCCGAAAGGTGAATTTTATACTGAAACTGTATCAGAAAATATGAAAAATCGTCCGGTTTTCCGAGCAGAGAGGTTCCGGACTAGACAAGTATTTTTGTAATAAAAACAGAACAAAATATTTTGGGACCGGCGGTGACGTCCGAATTAGAAAGAATTCCGGATTAGAAGAGTACGGATTAGGAAGGTTACACTGTAATATAAAATGCTATTAGTTACTGTAGCATCCAAAGTGATCATGAGTCTTTAAAAGGAACTATAGTATAACATATTTATAAATCTGTACTATAATTTTCTGAACCAGCGGACGACCCTCCGGAAAGATTTCGCGTATGTCCACTCGCCATTTTTGTATTCTTTATGTCTTTATTTGAAATGCTTGTCTTTAATCCACTACTGGATTTAACAATCGGAGAACTATGTTTGGCTGTGTGCGGAGATGAACTAATTTCACCATCTTTTCCTTTTGAAAATGATGTCAATTCTATAGAATCAATACTAGTTCTTTGTTGGCCTCGTGCATGAGCCACCTGCAAGGTGTCTATCGACGTATCACCGTTGGTTGTGGAATTACTCAAATTTCTAGTGTCTTTATTTCGAGATTTCTCTCCCTTTTCTTTCATCTTCTGTTTCGCTTTTAAAACTTTTGGTTTTGCCGAAACTTCGTCTTCTGATATTGTTGGCAATTTGCCAGACTCCTCTGGCTGCACTGGTATATCATCTATAAAAGGAAACAAATTAATTCCATTATAGTATACATTTTTATCCCAGACATTGCAAGCATTCTCTATTTGTACAACGTCATTTATAATTTATGAGACTAGTCAATAACTTATCCACTATCGAGTAAATAATTTAGACCCTAATATAGCGGACAGATCATAGTCTACCCTGTCCACAAGACCGCCTCTGGTACACATATCTTTTTTATTGGGTGGGTGGGGGGGGGGGGTTAGCTCCTCATTTATTTACAGGCGTGCAGTTCATGTGTTTTCAATTTTACCTAACTATAGTTCCTGGGATGTATCTGAGAGTATTCAGGGGAAGTAATTCAGGCATTATTGATTTCTGGGATTGTCTATAGTTCCTGGGATGTATCTGAGAGTATTCAGGGGAAGTAATTTGGGCATTATCGATTTCTGGGATTGTCTATAGTTCCTGGGAAGTATCTGAGAGTATTCAGGGGAAGTAATTCCGGCATTATCGATTTCTGGGATTGCCTATAGTTCCTGTGAACGACCAATACAAGACTCCCATTTCCTGTAGGAAAGTGCCACCTTTCTCCCTACTGACCACACAGCCTTCATTCTTTCGACAAGGAGTCATGAAACACACATATTTTTTTGTTTGGCCTTTGTTTGTAGTATGACAAGGTTAAATATAGCAGAATTTCAAATGTTTAAAATATCAGGTATCCATCTACTTTTGTTGAAATCTTATCCGCTTCAATTTTCAACAGTTTATACCTTTTTTGGATTCCTTTTTTATTATTTTTTATGCAAAGATCTTTTCAGATCCTAAAGAAATGAAGCCAAACATTGCCTAAAATCTGCAATTTTCAGTTAAATTTGAATATTAAATCATTGTTTTGAATATGCACTGTTATTTAATGGAAACCAAAAAACAAACCTGGTAATTTTTTGGTTCTAAAGGAAGCATTTGTTATGGCCGTTTTAGACAGCGTGTAGCTTGAGGATGCCGGCGACAAGGCAAGACTCAAACCTATCGGTCCATCATCAGGCTGTCCACTTGGATTCTCTCTCAACGAATTCCGAATTGCATTTGTTACCTATAATATTAAATATATATATCACCTGTTTCTGAATAGACATTTTTGAGGGATATGATACTATTTTACCATAGCCCCAGAAAAAAATAAACAAAAACCAAGAAACAACATAGGATATAAACCTAACAAGCTTGACAGAGGCATCTCTGTGCTTTACAAAGAGTTAAATAGTGTTGCTTGTAGTTCAACAATCTCTTTGGATTTATGTATTTAATGACTGTTGTCTGATTTTATTGAAGGTCAAAGGGAGATAACAAGATTTCTGTAAATTGGTCAACAGAATTGACAGTGCAATTACTAAAACACCTTCTTTGAGGGGCATAAAGATTTGAAATTACTACATGCTATAGGACAAAATCGTTGGTAAAGTTAATCACTTAAATAATTAGTTACATTCTAGACAAGCATTTGCAACAAAAGACCACATCTCCCTAATGTCCCTCCACTTTTGTGGAGAAATTACTTCTCCCTAATGTCCCTCCACTTCTCTAGAGAAATCACTTCTCCCTAATGTCCCTCCACTTCTCTGGACAAATTACTTCTCCCTACAATTTGGTTTTAGTTATATCCCTGGGGTTATAGTTATCACTGCACTTCCCCTCAATAACTTCTATCAATATGTGAAATATTATCACAATCCCTTTCATAAATGTTGACTTATATTCCTATCAAACAGAAGTCCCCGTGGTGCAATGACCTTGATGTTTTTTAAAAAAACTATTTTTCACAATTTTCAGAAAAAAATGTGTATCTTCGTCTTTCACACAAAACATGAACTTTACTCCACAGAAACCACAGGTTTTGTTTTCTCTAAAAATTGAGAAACATTATTTTTCATATAGCAAGGTCAAAGCACCACGTCATATTCCCATGCTCTGAACAAGAAGTATGTAAGACGGATGGAAAAAAGCAATGACTCTATGAGCACCACCATCCCCTTTTCTTTGTGGAGCATAAAAATATGCAGCATGATACGTACAAGTAAAACATCAGAATACAACTCGTATGACGCCCTGTAGTGGATATCTACTATAGCTTGTGCTCCTGGGCCTGCCTGACCATTAAACCTGAAAATAAACATTGTAGGTACTATATAAAAACCTGAAATTATGTTGTAAGTACTCTTTCACAAACAGCAACATCTAAACTTACATTGTAAGATACAGACAGGATAGAACATCAATCAGTAAAACAAAACATACAGGATAAAATTCAGACAAGAGTTAATATCTAAGAGCAAAGCTGAAGTTACATAATAACAAGAGATATTTATACACCCTCACCCCACTACCCATTGATAACTGCAACATACAAAGGGTAGTGATCTAGTAAATTAAATGGTTCTACCCAGGAATGATGGTTAAGTAAACTGCCCGCCTGTAAAAATGGCCGAATCAAGTAAGGATAAAAAGAGGGTTATTCAACTGTCTCAGCAACCTTGACCATTTACCCAGTGTCCCCAAACTCAGCAGCCATGACATCTGACCTAGTGACCCAAAATTCAGCATATTTGGCATGACTTAATAACCCCAAACTCAGCAACCTTGACATCTGACCTAGTGACCCCAAACTCAGCAACCTTGACATCTGACCTAGTGACCCCAAACTCAGCAACCTTGACATCTGACCTAGTGACCCCAAACTCAACAACCTTGACATCTGACCTAGTAACACCAAACTCAGCAACCTTGACATCTGACCTTGTGACCCAAAATTTAGCAATCTTGACCTGACCTAATGACCCCTAATGCTGCAACCTTGACAACTGACTTTGTGACCCCAAACTCTGGAACCTTGACATCTGACCTTGTTATCCTCAACTCAGCAACTTTGACATCTGACCTAGTGACCCAAAATGCCACAACCTTGACACCTGACCTAGTGACACCAAACCCAACAACCTTGATATCTGACCTAGTGACCCAAAACTATCTTGACCTTTGACCACAAACTCAATAGGAGTCATCAACTTCTCATATGCAATAATCGTAGCAAATGTGAAGAGAACAGGTCAAAGGGTTATTGAGTAATTAAGAAGAAACTTTTTAAACCCAACATCACTACAACCCTGACCTTTGACTATGTGACCCCAAAAAGAATAATGATATACTACTCTTCAAAGACTATTACTAAGACCTAAGATAAAAGCATTGTTGAGTTATTGATCAGAAATGAATTCTAAATGCACAATCACATTGCCCCTAAAATCAATAGGGTTCTTCGGGGTGATTGTCTATGACCAATGTCCCTACCAAGGCTAAGAACTATAGGTCAAAATCTTCGCAAGTTTTTTTTAGCAGAAGCCAAAAATCTATCAACCTTCAGCTGCAAAGATAATACCACCGCTTTTTCAAAGGCTGGGTAGGGGCTAGGGTAAGGGGCATAAAAACAGATAAGAAAGAATTTCCTTGAGCACTGTTAAACTTACATGATAAAGTACAAACAAGACAGCATATCAATTAGTAAAGCTGGACTGACACTAATTCTTGGACTGAGTTCACCACTTTGGTTGACATGCTGGGAAAGTTCTGTCAAAGTCGTAGCTGTACTGACTATATCATCATTGTCTTCATCATCCTGCATCAGTTTGTGAAAACCTGTTGTCACTATCCTGTAAAAATACATCATTATCCTGAAAATGTTCATCACTCTACTGTAAAGATACATCACTATCTTGTAATTTTACATCACTATACAAGTACTTGTAAACAAGACAACACTTAGATATAACTGAAATGTATAGTATGTGGTTTTCTGTGATCCACTTGCAATCACTGTTAATACTTGCAATCCAAAGAATTGAAACTTGCAATCCCATGAATTGCTATAAATTCACATAATTACATCTATCATGTCACTGTCACATTATATATATCATGTCACTGTCAAATTATATATATCATGTCACTGTCACTTTATAAATATCATGTAACTGGCACCTTATATCTATCATGTCACTGTCACATTATATCTATCATGTCACTGTCACATTATGTCACTGTCACAGTATATCTATCATGTCACTGTTATGAGCAGTATGAAAAACCATCTTCAACCCAAACTTATTTTGTCAGTTATTATACAGACTCCTCAAAGTGTATCTAGAATATTAATATACAGTGACTTTCACACACCAAAACACATTCATTTGTCTGTACCAATCTATGGCAGAGTTTCCCATTCAAATATGTCTTCCCCGGAGGTATTATAACAGCCTTAAAGAGATAATGCCATGTCTTTGAACAATTCCTCAATGGCAAAAAACAACATTATAATATAGCGCTTTTCACCATCTTTCCTTGCATAAAGTGGCTAATTTTCTAAGTAAGCTTTGGGAAAAAATTATTCTGGCGCACTTTTTAAAGTTTCTTTGCTTCTGTATTTATTGAGCAGTAATGAGCCAAATTCAGCTTGTCCAACTTTTGACGACTTTCAGCAAATTTTAATATACAAGAGTCTTATCATAAAAAAACTGAATTAAAAGAACAGGCTGTTCAAGAACTTCATTCATTAAATTCATGATTCTAACTTTAAAGTCCCATGATCATTTCAAATCTAACAATCTACTAACTTTACCAGTAGCACATTTATCTTGGTAACTGATTCCCTTCAATACTTTCAGAGTTATATTCCGCACAAGAATATACGAATGGAAGGAAGAACAGACAAACAATGCGATAACTTTACACACCCCTGCTTTTCATAGGAGGCAAAATAACTGTAGCTGACTTTAGAGCACAACATTTCTGTCTCTGAGTTCAGTCTAAAATTCCAGGCTTCTGATTGGCTAGAAGTCTGCTCAGTTTTAAAACTGACCAATCACAATCAGACCAGAGATTTCAGACTTGTTTAAAGTATGATTTTACAAAAACTTGGTTCCTACTTTTCACAACGCCTTAGCGAAGTGAAGCACAATCTAAAACAAAAGAAAAGTTACACAATTAAGGAAATGACAGTTTATTAGTAAGGCATGCAAACCTGGAGCACATTTTGCAGAACGTTTTATGAGATCTTGCAGACAAACTTGAGATGTTGTTATGGTAACACTGAAGTAAGTACGCCAGAATGCTATGTCTGTTCTGCCCGATGATGGCCTCGTACTGTGGGTGTGGTCCATCCTGATAAACTGTCGGCTCGGCATTATATCTTGACAACGTTGATTCTGACAGGGGAGAGCAGCTTATTGTTTGAGGCTGAAAACAGAAGACATAAAACATGTCTTGTTAATGACGTCTAATTCAGTAAACGATTCGTTACCAGTGTAGATCATGATCAGTATAATAGCAAAGTGCACTGTTTGTAGTTCAGTCAATAGACTTCCAGTGGGTACTCCTTTGATCATGTTTATGGCACAGTTCAAGATCTAAAGATTTGCAAATCCTTTTGAAAAATTTAGCTAGGTAAGGGTTCAACTATATAATTATATCCCTTTACCTGTTTACATTCATACAGGGATACCTGCAAAGCTATTACATGAGCTCTATCTTAGACTCATGAATCAAACATGCGGTTTGAGCTCTAAATTGAGCTTTAGGAATCAAAGCTCTAGCTGGAAGTATTTACAGTTAAACTATGTTCGCTCGAACTTGAAGGGTCCATTGATTTTAGTTCAAGGGATCGGTAGTTCGAGCCATCGATGTCCCCAATTCACGATCGTTATACTGTAAAAACTTGAATAATAATTGATATTCATTTTAACACATGTTTCACATTTTCAAATTTTAACGAAAGTGTGTATTAAACAACAGTGAACCTCAGACGAATTGTCCCAGCATGAAAAAATCGGCGAAATTCAAGGGAATTATTGCATTTGTTTTGACTGCCTCCTTTTTGAAGAGCTTTTATCTTTTAGGCCTAAAAGCCAATTTCCGATACTGTATACCCGACTTAAAATCTTATAAAGGAAGGTATTTCAACATGTACGTTTTATATCATTCGAAAGCTAATAAAACACAAAATTTATTAACTAATTTCAATATAAGTTAGAAGTAAAAGTGATAAAATTGCGAACACATAGATGAACCTGCACTGTTTTTCTTAATGTTTTTAATGGCAACATGCCCTTATGAAAATTCGTCACCCATTAAATATTCTATCCTTTTTTTGTAAAAAAAACCCTTAAATTTATGCCAATCCACTACTGATTTGTATCAACATTGTGAAAGAAATTCAAATTACCTTTGATTGCTCATTTACAGAGGTGTTAAAACATGCACCGTTTAATAACGCCAGCCTAGCAGGAGTCTGGTCAAAAGTGCAATTGTTTGCATAAGAATGGAGTAAGCATCATTCGAGCATAAGGATGTATTTGAAAACGGAATAGGTCTGAAGGAACTGTCAGACTGGTTTGAGAGATCGTGGTATGGGTTTCGGAACAATATGATTTATAAAGAGATTTTGCAGGGACCGCCGGCCAAGTTTGAGCAATTAGTTGTATATGAACAAATGTAGTTCCAGTGAACGTAGTTTAACTGTATACACGTATAGGACAAAAGCTCTACCAAGGAGAGAGAGTAGATATCCTACTGGAGGGTATTTTTGCTATTATTAAATCATCAGAGAATAGCAAAATGCAAGCTTCCTGGCAATTGAGATTGATTTTCCCAGTAAAGCACCTGCCCGATATTGAGTTCCTAATAGACTGGTTCACTAGTGATACAAAATAATCAGACTGGTTCGACTTTGTAATTTCTTTTTGTGAGATTTATTGGTTAATTTGAAGTGAAAATTAGATTGGAACCACATCATATATAATTTAGTCTGCCTAAATTACATGTCTAGTGATGTATTGCAGGGATAGGGGGAAATTTTGTCACTCTCGGTTACCACCTACGCCGATATTTCTAAGAAGATGTAGTACCGTTCCATTCTTGGAAATACATCATGGCTGAAAATTAAATACTGCACCAGTCTATAATTCTGTTTTGTACCCAGTCTAGAACATTTCTGGAGACTTTTCCCTTCAGGATGAGGGATGAACTTATGACTTTAAACATCACTTATTAACCCTGAACTTGCCAAGTTTCTATCATGGACTTGTCCATCTTTCTATTCAGATGATACCATTTACTATTTATAGGGGTGCTTGATTCAAATTCATCAATACATAAATAGCAGGCACTATATCATAATGTACAGCAGTACGTTGCATTACATTGTTTAAAAATGCCGAGATACAGAAATCTGCAAGGAGTGGAATTTTTTGAACAACTGTGAAATATTTTACACTGCTAAGTAATTAATTTGTGGTGTGTCATGTTATTGCTGTCTTTTATTGTGTTGTACAAAAACAAAAATCGAATAATTTCACTGACTTTATTTTGAATCCAAGTACTACAGGAAGTTTACAACATAAAACTAATATGTCAATCAGAAAAAAGGCTTTCTCATTTACAAATGTCACAATTGTACATTGTATTAATAGTTGACATACATAAACATTAGATTACTGTTTCAATTCCCTAGCCTTACCGACCTAATTTTATGTTTTAGATCACACCGTTCACTAACTCGATCACTTTTCAAGACTACTCCGTTCACACATATTTCATTCTGACTAAACCGTTCACGGAGACTGCGCCGTTCATAGCACGTTTTAAATAATCCAGAGTTTCTCTAAGAAAATAAACGAATATGTTTTATTTGCCTTGCAGACATAAAAAGAGATTTTCTGCACTATTAACTATCAATTCTATTGACATACTTAGCACTGATCAGTGTCTATACGGTGATTTATGGTCGTCTCCTCGATTAGATTTTCAAACGGGTATCAGTTGTACCGTTTTGGTAAAAATGCTGGTGTTTCGAATGCATGTCTTGCTTAATGTCAGTATATGTGCTAAGGTTTATTCTATTCCGAGTCGGCGTGGACCCAAATTCACCTCAATAATGGCTGTAAAATACTAAAATTCAGTAGAAATAAAGGACACCTTCCTGCGGCATGTTTCTGTATCCGCCATCTTGGAATGACTACACCGTTTTGGCTACATGACAGTGGACACCGCTTTGTGGAAATTCGACACTGATAAGGGAATGGTCTTATGCTATTGTGTTTAACGATATATTGCTTTTTTGGCGAATGTCTTAAAATGTTTTGATGCAAGGCAGTTGAATGCGTTACAAATTTGTTTTCCGAAATATAAATACAAGTAATGTACCTGAAATTAAAGTTCGCCTTTTAATCGATAGCATGAGGTCAGTTTATGGGATCCCGCTTAACTTATCAGCGTATGAGTAACAAAGTACAAAATATTTAAATCAAATGTTGTTATCTTTGCTATTTTCGTCCCGGCTTGTTATTCTGTTTTATTTATCAATCTGTGTTACAGGTTTACTTGAATTTAAAATCTAAAAGGTTTTAAAAAAACATCAGTCAATAGATTCAACACTAGAGCCCTTTAATAAAGACAGACACGTAACGATTTAAGATGTATAATGATCAAAACTGGTAGTAGAGAATGTGTCCTATAGTGGAGAACCAGAGGGAAAGCTAGGGAATAGGCAGATTTCTCTAAGAGGTATATAAGAACACTGCTCTGTACACTCAACCACTTGTCTAAGTATACACCTGAATTATGTGTCATATCAAAATCATTTTGAAAGAAATGGTCATGAAAATTTGTCAACAAATTATTGGATTCATTTTCTCGAAACTCTGTTTAAAGTTGATGAGCATGGATGGTGATTTCATTGTCTCAGAAAGTTTACATCACCACACCCCTAAATGTGAAATTCACAAAATTGTTAATTATGGTAATCCTATATTTCTTCTAAATTATGTAGAACAGTAAAGTTTTTGTTAAACAACGGTTTCTGGTACCAATTTCAAGGATCCCGCTTTGATAAAAATGCCCTCTAAACACTAAATTTATCAACGGAGTTGATCTGTCTAACTTTATAAGAATTTCCTTTCCCGTGCAATTATCCAACAAACCTCGTCAATTGGATCAATTGGCTCTATATAGTGCTGTATTTTCTCCAAAGGGACGTTTTCACAGTACAAACTGACCATTAGAGATTCATGAGAAGTACCAAATACCAGTTCTTGAAGACGATTACGTCCAAGTCACAAATCAGTTGAATAAACATTAGGGTGCTCATTTTCCACCAAATCTTCATCCAATCGAAATGAAGTGGAGGATAAGAGTCAGGCAAAAGTCTCAAAAGTCCTTTTATACTTTACATCTGCCTAAGAACATCTTCTTAAAGGATTTGAATGATCAAACATTGCAACATGTCTGCTAATTTTATTTTTGTGAATCATAAATGGTCGTCTGTGTTACACGCAGATTGATAAAAGTCTGGTAATTGTAACGTTTTTTGTGACTTTTGAATATTGGGATTATTGTGTTCACAGCGCTGCGGTCCTATGAGTTTGGTACCTATCTTTCTAACTCTGATGGAATATTAAATACCAATCTTTGATCTTATGACTCAAAATATCTTGAAAATTGAATAAACTACAAGATTTGTTTTAGGTGTATACTTAGAAAAGTGGTTGAGTGTATTGTTAATGTGATTGGTCAGGGTTTTTCGCTGCTGACTCTCAGATTTTTGTGAAAAAAGTTCTTCGAACTGTAAGACAATAACATATTTTAGTACCTGTACAGAAAGTCATATAAAATGATCCGACTATACATTCCTGTAAAATATATATGAAGATTTGAAATAATACGGCTACCAACTAATAAAGGGTTGCAAACGCTATACACTTTTATTACTGTTCAGTGAAATTTGCGGTCTTCTGATTTGTCAACGATCCGTCAATAGATATTGATATTTACACTTGACATATCCAGTTACTGTACCCCATGCTAAACGTGATCTTGTTCGCTACGTACAGTACGTCAATGTATAAGTCCGTGCTGATTTATGTCGTCACGAAATTACTTGTGGTATCATAAGAGTATTTGAAGGTCTGCTTACGGTCAGCCGTTAAATAGATAAAACACAAACAGAAATTTTCAATATTTAAGAAGGGGACTGGTAATAAAGTTGATCTTTGTTTTTTTGGCCTAATATATGGGGATATATGATCCCACCTCGACATAGTATTACCCTCGCCTAACGGCTCGGGTAATATAGGTTTAAGTGGGTAATATATCCCCATATACCACTTCAAAAACCAAATAACATATTCTAGTGTAGCGGTACCGTAAAGAGTCTTCAATTTATGTATTACTATGTCATTTTTGAATTTTTTTTTCAACGGCAACTGAGAGCGAGCAGCTTTAGATGTCATAGCTCAGTTGCTAATATGGGAAGTAAGGAATAAATCACAGAGTTACAGTAAAAGAAAGAAGAAAGTATTTTACTGCACATTACATCATTAAATTATTGCAATTGACATAATTGGATTTACTGAATGAATGGTTGATATAAAGTTTTATTTTATTTTCATCCTACGTAGTGAATGCAAGCCTAAATTCAAGCTGTTCGAAACACCTTAACTGGCATTTTAAGCGGACATTTGGTAAGGCATGTAGTGATTAAAATGCGAGTTAAAGTACCAACAACTTGAATGAAACTTGTTCACTGGCGATTATTCCGTATAGAGTTACCAAGGATTATTGTGCCCTGAAGATATTTCATGACTCACATAAAGTATTTTCAAAAGGCTGAAGTGGTGTATATGCCATTGAACTGGAAATGAAAACGAAACAGCATATTGCGACTTGAATTAAAGCTCTAAATATGAAGTAACGAAAATCAATTTTGTTGAATATTTTGATAATGACACATCTGGTTGAGTTCAACCTGCCCACTCTAAAGTAGTTTGTTTATTAACTACACAAAACTTTATAAATGAGCTATACTTCAGTGGGATTTTGAACGACCTCTTTTTCAAGCACTGATAAAACGTTTTACTAAATTGAGACATAAGTAAATGCTGTCGCTCTGTAAAATCTTTTATAGATTCAAAATTGTTTTATTATGTTAAGAAGTACTAATTCTAATATAAACACTAATCGTATTCATTTTACTTTTGGGCATTCCTTAGGGCTCCAACCACTATAGTAACGACAAATCTTCTAAACTCCGAGTGTTTATGACAGTTAATACAGTAACTAAATACATTTTCTGTCATGTTCAATTTGAATAATTTATGTTTAACACTAAAAATACTTGAACTTACATTTTCGCTATTGTACGGTAGAAAATAACTGTTTTCTACGTAAATTAATTATAAAACTCCACTATAGTAACAATTCTCTAATCAATAATTTACATGAAGCTGGATAAACTTTTCTGTAGTTTTCAGTGGCCCGACCGGGATTCAATTCGGGGACATCAATAGTAGTCTAGAGCGTTAACCACTGAAACACCGCGCAGAGATGAACTGGTTAGAACCCCACATTTTATTAAAAGTCATCTTAACAATTCTTCAAGTTTATAACTGGGTTACATGAGGACAACACTAAGAAATGTCAAATCATAGAAAAAAAGTTATGACCACTATACAGGCAGGAATCGGTACCCAATCACATAAAAATGTGGTAGACTGTTTACTGTGTTGATATTTATGTCAGGTAACTGTCATGTTGCATAAATTCGCGACATTGTCCTTTGTTGACCTTGATCATGACCGTTTGACCTTCTTTCTTGTGTTTTGAAGCAATGGTACTTAGGGGAGCGATGCAGGATTATCATGGCCCTTGGTACAAGTTACATATTATAATATATATTCTGTCCGCTTTTCACGTAAGTAAAGCTTAAACCGCGGGTCAATTGTACCTTGTGAAAGTATATCTATGCGATATACATGTTGGCCAAGAATTGTGTGGCTTTAAAGTCACCCAGGAGACAAAAAAAGCTATGATAAGTTATAGTACATGGAAATTGTTATGTTTTATCATTATCATTTGAATGTATATGAACATTATCGTTGACGTAAACTTCTTTAAAACAGCGTTCTACTATGTCAATTTGTTTTAATCGCGCATACTTTCATATTACCAACTCATGTCAAACACAGAGTAGCAAGCTCTGACCTGAGCATGTGTATGTATTTCATATTTGATGTTTTCACTACACGAAGCGCTCGGATTAAAATTTGCAATAAAAAAAGCTATTGTGTGCAATAATACATGATTATATTTTTTAGTTTTATTTCATATAGATTTAATTAGTTTTGCATTTATTTTCATGCCTTAGATTATACTTAGGTCACAAGTGTTAACACATTTCTAGCCATGTTTTACTTACCTGATATCATTGACAATATATGCATATTTATAGTATCGTATCTAAACCCATGTAATGTTTGCTGTTTAAACAAAATTTAACTTTAAACATATACTTGTTGGTTTTCCATATGTTTATATAAATACAACATATTGAGTGAGTGGTTTTCCTCAACCTTAAATAGTAAAACATGACATAGCCCTCGAGAATATATCTTAAAACACCGTTACTGACAAGCGTCTGTCGACGTGTCAATAAGGCCATTGAACCTCTGACTCATTGAATGTCATGGGCTCTATTCTTACGACCGACCTGACTTTTAGGGTTTTGAACTTTTCAACAGTTTAGAATGAGTAAATTCTAATACAGCTGTTAGATTTAAAACATGTACACACACGGTACTTCACATGTTAATACATATATAAATGTACGCTTATACTGGAAAAAAGACATAATCTTATGCCATTTGAAATTGATGAATCGATACACTTGTAGAGTGTTAGGAAAGTGATGAACTTTTCAAGCCCTTGGTTATTAATAGCAAGATAAAGAATAATAGGCAAATACATTGTTTAAACGTTTGGATGTTCTTACTATCACAGGTTTTCTTAACTTTACTCAGCGCAATTCTTTATTACATGGTTCTAAAATGGCACAGGTTATTTTGTTGTTATTTTCCCTAAAAACAAATCGAAAGTTCAATTAAATATATGCCGTTTAAGATTGTGTGATTCATTATGCAATTCATGAACACATTTGAAAGCATAACAGTATTAACACTTCTTGGTAACTCCATAAAGAATAACCAAGAACAAATTCTGAATACTAAAGCTAGTGATTCAACACACCACTTATGTAGCACATTTACGCTCATTGGTATAATTCGTCTTACCAGTAGTTAAAGCCATTATGACACGTGTGTTTGTAAAATACCAAACTGAAGTGTAAAGAATAGTTTGGTATTGGGTTTTTGCATGCATTGAATACGTACAAAGAATTTCTTTTGAAACTGTTTTATTGACCATACAGCCAGTAAAGCTAATTAGTTTGTCAATGCAATAACATAGTTTGCCTTTATCGCACATTTCAAAAACTTTTAACCGAATACCCAAAATACCGGTAAACAGAAGTGATAAATGAAAATCATAAATCAAGTTGTCAGAAAAACGACCTGGTTTAAACCTTTAAGATAAGAAACGTGGGATCCCCAGTGGTTTAACAAGCTCACGTCATTTTTATAGATTAAAAGGCGAACTGAAGTTCAAGGATGTTATATTTAAAAAAAGAAAATTGGAGCACTTTCAACTGCAGTGCACCAAAACTGGCGATTAAATTGTTGACTATATTTGCCATATGAAAAAATCTTCAGCACAGGCAATAATTATTTAATATCAAATGCCTTTATTTGCACTTTTCACTTAATCGATTACCTTTATCAAACAAAAAGAGGTGACACTAGTAATACAGACAGTCCTTATATAGTGTCCTTAGGCAAGACACAAATGATTCTACATTGCTTCTCTTTCTTCTAGGTTGAATCCATCTTGAATGAGTCTCGAGAGCAATTAATATAAGTTGTAAGAACTTGTTTCGCAATCGATAATAAACAAATTAGTATTAAATAGTAATTACTCAAACCATAAGAATTATTGTATTAAATACGATTTATATTTCACAGAAGGTCATATTTTATGCAGTTCTGAAATGGGCTATAGTGTATTGTAACTAACAGCAAAACTATAACAAAGATTTATTTAGGATACTTTTTCGTCTGTTTTTATTGCAATAGAGCTAAATCACGCGGTGTCTCAAGAAAATCGATAATCCAATATGGCGTAGATTTGATCGTAGCCGTACGAAAGATAATAACTCATAAATCACTTTATCAGCAAACATCGAGAATGTATGCCAGCGATAAGTCGAGCTTCTGAGTTTGTGCTGTAAACAATATGATGAATTTTGACTTTATAAAATCATGATCTTGTCAACATCGGGTCAACAAGTGTTTTATTTCATAAAACATTTAGCAATGCAATGAAATAACTTGTTATGCATAATAATTTTTATTTAACACAGCAATATTTGTAATATCACATTTGCTGTGCACAGTAGTACCAACAGTTTTTCGATATTTTAGCTTTGTTTCAATTGGGCATGCTAATAATCATTACTTATAAGTAACACATTCCCGAACGTGAAGGAATATGACACGAAACCTGCAAAGAACTAAACACGTTCGACTTAAATCCAAAAATCCTACTGCTGTTATGTTCGTTGAGTAAGATGTTTTTCGTTCAGGAAAGGTAGAGCACGAGACTTGTAATCTCGAGGTAGCGGGTTCGATTCCCGGGGTTGACCAACTAAGATTACAAGCAGTCTTCATGATGAGACAAAAACAGAGGTCCCATGTATGGGTGCTGTACACCTTGCATGTCAAAAGAACCAGGGGTTTCTCTGGAATTGGGACGCTTTCTGTATATTGCACTATCCTCCAAAACTAAAAATAACTAACCTCTTCTGGGGGCGTTGGTCATATGGGAAACCGGTACCAACGGTGAAAAAACTAAAAACGCAAATGTTCCATACGAAGTGGGAATATAAATTTGAATCGATAATATATGTTGCATCATAACTGACCTCGAGGCGCGGCACCAATGCACCAGATACACAAGAGATTTACATGCATTTAAAACTGTTACAGATTATTTAGTCTCGCTTCCAGATCTGCTATAAGCTAAGTTCTATAGAAATGCTAAATCTTCGGGAAAATTATAAATTTGTTAAATCTTGTTTAACGAATTTATGTTTATTTGTACGAGAACATCAAATTCAAGTTTTTATTGGTAAAAACAATTTATAACCCGAGTCCGGTTTATGCTTGCGGTAAACGCCCCATATCGCTCTTATCAGTACATGTCATGTGATTTTATATAATATTGCAGGTATTTAAATATATATGCGTTCATCCGTTCGAAACAAGACATATACAAGACAGGAGAATTAAAATGTCAGGTAGGAAAAAAACAATTTTTCTCATTCATGTTTACAAGCATTTAACCTTCCTTTTTTCGGTGCAACGATATTGAAATAGCTCCAAGACTGTCCAAAATATAGGATTTTATTTTAGTTTTATATCTTAGTCGTTGTACTTATTCATTTTAAAAGGGCTTAGATATGTCAAATATTTAATCACTGGTATATTTTGCTATTTAAGACGTATTAAGCGCATTAAAAAAAAATATCTCAAATAAAGACCGGCTTACATATTGTACCGACGTCGATTAACGTGCACTTTATGTATTTTTTCGTAAACAGTAAATAAACTCAGTCTAATTTTTTTTTTTTTTGAGTTCACTGATATTGTAAAATAAGTTTACTGATGGGATAATGATATAATCATGTTCTGTTCACTCTAAAACAATATTGGACATATTCATTTCTTTTGTATTCAAGTCGTTTTTACACGAAAAAGAATTGCCAGGAAGCCTTTTTATTTCATTGAATAAAAAACTGCTCTAACCTGTACATTGACCTCAAATTTATTTTAAAAGTTATGAATGTTTTTAGTACAAATAAAGGTCATTTCCGCCGTTAAGACATATTTCGTGGTAAAATAAAAGCTACTTGTAATTCTGGTCCGGGGACTTTAATGAAAAATGAGTTAGTTGCCACATCAACGCTCAAACCAATCGGAAATTGATGCCATTAAAACGCTAATGGAACTATCGGAACATTGATCTTTAAATTCCATTTTCTGTAGTCGCAAAATAACACGAGGGCCTTGATTGCCCTATATCGCTCACCTGAGTACATTACCCAATGTGACCGAATAAACTATATTTCAAAATTACAACAATACAAACATTCTTACCAAGTTACATAATGATGTTACTATAAGATATGACTACTAGAGTATTAACAATGTTGTCCTAAAACTAACAAGACATATTCTCCGAAATGTAATGATATTTGGATATTAAATGTAGCCTCTAGAATATAAACACGGTTTTAAATTTGATTTGATCTAGCGGCCTTGTTTGACCTAATGTCGCAAGGTTCATCTAGAAATTATAAGAACAAACAATTAACATAATGATTGGTCAATAAATGTGGCCTTTAGAGTGTTCTATTATTACACCTGGTGACATAGTGTTAACCAAAAATAACCCATATTCGAACATGACCTAGATTTCAAAAAGGCAGTCACACTGACCTAGTTCATGAAGTTCTCAAGAAAAATGAAGACTGCATAGCCCACAATTTTTTATGATTTGACCGGGTGACATTTTTTTTTTACCGTAGATGGTCCATATTCAAGTCAACCTGGATTTCATCAAGATATTCACTCTGACCAATTTTCATGAAGATCCAATAAAAATTTAACCTATATTGCATACACAAGGTTTTTCTTTGATTTGACCACGTGACATAGATTTGAACTTGACCTAGAAATAACAGAGACAAACATTCTGACCAATTTTCATGATGATTAGTTAACAAATGTGACATATGTAGTGTTCACAAGGTTTTTCTTTGATTTGACCATGTGACCTATATTCGAACTTGACCAAAAATGATTGAGACAAACATCCTGACCAGCACCATTATGATTAGTAAACAAATGTGCCATCTAGAGTGTTACATGTAACAAGATATTTTTTGAATTCATCGTGTGACCTAGTTTAAGCTCTCTGCTGATCTGGATTCAAACATGACCTGTAAATTAAACAGACACATTTTGACTTATTCAATGATGATTGCTTATTTAAATGTGGCATCTATAGTGCTAGCAATGTTTTTCTTTGACTTGATCGAGTGACCTAGTTTTGACACATTGAGATAAAATTGTTTGAATTTTATAAAAAAATTTACTTGTGTGTAAGTTCACCCACATAATAAAATAATAATTAGCAATAGAACTACCATAGTATATTATATATTCTTTATTCTTTATTTAAGTTTCAGCTAAATGCATGCATAATAGAAAGCACTACAGTGTGTCCTATCCAAATCGGAAACTCAGCTTTGGCCTTAAAAAGGTACTTGTGACGACACAGCTAAAAATAAATACCTGTTTGATAATCTATTTAAAATTTACCTTTCCAAATCTAAAGAATATTTCGATCGGCTCCCTTGTTTTCTTGCTATCCTCAATAACTGTTTTCTCTATGGCAGCTGTCCATTGTGTATTTTCGACACAATCTTTGTTGTGGATGCGGTACACGAAAATGCACTTGTTTGTATTTCTAAAATCTTTGAGAACGTCTCCAAATTGTAAATACAAATTGAAAATTAATTTTGACGACTTGCGAAATGAAAAAAGAAAATAAGCTTACGACAGTTTATGTTATATCGTTTAAAATATGAATAACTAGCCCTCTGGCTTGTCCACAAATTCTTGGTCATTCCCAAACATCACTAACTTATCGAAATAGACTCTGTTTCAAGTAGAGATATTCTTAATAAACATGCGTCTAATGATCATAATTCCAACTACACAGCGGTCTCCGGGTAAGCAATGTTTTGATATTTTTGAAACACTAGTTAGTTAATATGTCAGTGTTTCAAAAGCATACCTCGAAAAAAGACCCGTAACTCTGTCAGTTGAAACTGGAATCCGATCACATCTCTTTGAATTACAACATTCCTAAATGATTGTCTTTACATTTACCTTGACCTAAAAATGGCGACCATAATTTACTTTGTGCATATTACTTAAGGAAAACAACATAATTTCACATGGTCTCACTCCCCAAGGTTGATCACTTCTGGACTATTGAACTTTTTTCGTAATCAAGATTAAATAAATACGTAGAAATATCACTCGACTGAATTTCGCACCCCCTCCCCGATTAAAAAAATCTTAGTTTAGGCCATTTTACTGACAAGAGGTCGCACTATTGTTGGAAGATCGTAAATGAAAGACACCTCTGCATAGAGACTGATATATTTTTTTCTTCTATGCGTTATGCCGGTTTTGACTGAATTTGGTTTTGATAAATCTTATTTTACATTGAAACGGAAACAAATATTTTAGCAAAAGATAGCAAATCTGAAATACGTGTAGCTCCCCGCATTGAATTGAGGTAGAAAACAAAGTAACTACAAGTTATAGCATTCCAAAAGTTCCTTCTAGGGCACATCTGTCTATATATTTTATTGAAGTACAAACTACGACAGTCGAAGCAAATTCAGGCATTAGTATTTACAATATTTAATACTCCTCGCAGCTGTTACTACGTCACGCTAGATCTGCTTTTATATGGTCACATGGTAAGTTCGCGCCAATACTTCCAGCAACAATATTAGCATATTTCTACGCTATGCAAACGATAGGTAAATTAAAATTCTTTCACCTATTTGTCAAACTCATAATGCCAATTCTATGTTTTGAATTCCAGTTGGACAGTGCTATTATCCCATCTCTTCTCCACCCGGTTCCCTAAGTGGTTTTAGAAGAACAAAATCTCATTGAGTTGTGGTACCTTTAAAATGTAATTCAGTTTGTTGCGTGAAGTCGGGAAGATAGGGATTAAGTATAAATGTCGCCACTCCAAAAAACATGATAAGAGATAATATTAAATGCATTAAGATTATGTTAGACCAAAAGAATGATCACACAGTTATTGATATATCGATCCTCTGGTATATCCTTAAGGTATTAACACAGTAATCGTCAATATTAAAAATCTGCATAAACCCTATAATTCTAGTATCTATACCCAAAAGGTTAGTTTAATACAAGTTTTAAGAAAATCTATCGTAAATTACAAAAATTATTATAATTTTCATTGATTCGGCTTATCTTCGGATTTTGACCCATCAGGACCCTAATTGTAAAAGAGGTTCAGAATTTAAAAAAAAAATATTGTTATACTATTCCTTTATGTTAATCAAGTCTCTGACTATTACTGAGTATCTAAAACCAGAAATTGTTAAGTTTCAAAGTAAAGCGAATGTAAAATATAAACATTTTTATCAGTTACGCCCTATCCAAAATGGCCGACTTATCTATGAGATTTTTTTTCTCAGACTTTTCTGAGACATTTTTTTAGATGGATGTCGTGTGCATGGGGAATGAGGACATCAAAATTATCTGTATTCTAACAGAAAAAAATATACAAAAACAAGTAACTTTTACCGTCTTATACCGTTGCACCAGTGAAATATGTTTTACATGTGACATATGAAAAGAATAGCAAATTAGAAACACTGTGAGTATAGACGATGACAATATTATGCTAAAAATTGTTGTTACATAAAACAATTTTAAAGCAAAAAATTGTTTGACTTCTAAATGCTTTCATTCTTAATGCAAAATTTATTGACCATTGCAAAAGTAGACTTATATTCCATAACAGTTTAGTCTGATAATGGTCTGAATTGATTACAATGAGAAACATATGATACAATCACAGATATCAAATAAGTGTACAAATAACTGCAGAGAAGTGGCAATTTCCAAATAAAACCCAGGCCTAAAGAAACAAGTGTTTGTTTCTGTTAACCAGACTTAACCTACTAAAGGCCGCCGACCCTTGTCATTTTCGGGGGTAGGGATGGCAAAATAAAATACCCTTACCCTAACCCATTATTTTTAGAGAATAAAGCTCCATAAAAACAGCAATATATGAGCTCTGACATTTTCAAGGGCTACTCAATAAAACTATGTCAGCTTGCTTTACATCAAATGTAGAATATGTGCGATTTTACTGTTTTTGCTAAAGAATCCCACCAGTTTAGGAATAACAGACTCTAAGACTCTCTTAGTGCTTGTGACACAAGGTTGGCCAACACTTTTTTTAATAAGAATGTAAGTCAAACCGTATTCTCCTTCACGATTGAAAATTATTCTTACGTGATTTAGATTAAGACCTGATCCAGCAATGTGTTCAAAGTTATGCTAGCATATGCCAGTTGAAACTAGAACACTTAAAGATGGAAAATTCTTCGACTTCTCTCTGTTGAAAATCTGATTATTAAATACAGATTTTGGTGGAAACCTGAAAGAAAGTTCTGTTTCCTGTGACGTCGAATGTTTAAGATGTCCAAGAGCTCGTACATCTTCAGTAGCATCACGGGTTTAATAGGTCGTACCTAAAATATCATGTATCAGATCCGTCTGCTTGTATACAGATCTTCCAGGATATTGCTTTCTGAATACAGATAAAGAATCAGTGCAACCTGACTCACATTTGATAAACCTGTCCTGCTATTTTACGTTGTTGATGGCACTTATAATAACAGGGAAGTCAAACCGGCGCCCATTATGTGCAACAAAAATCACATTAGAATTTTTTCAAGCCATGTACAGAAGTCATTTAGTGCTGTATTTATTGACAATGGTTCAACAAGACACCCGCCCATTGACTGTCATTTCACTAGAAATCCCTGTCATTTGTTGTGCTTTCACAGCTATTGGCTGTTTAGGGAAAACATACTTGTTGAAAGAATGTCCTATATTGAGCTCCATTATAAACTCAGGAACACATATCCTTATTAAAACCTGAAAAATATTTCATGGTTGATAAACAGTACTTCAATAACACCAACCCTTCTGTTCAATATCTAGTATGGCCACCATTGACATCGATAACCGCGCTGCACCGGCTGTGCATGGACGATACATACTGCTTATAAGTGTGCTGGGGAACCCGATTCCATTCTCCACCACAAATTGTCGCAGTTGTTCCAAGTTGACCGGCCTTTTTGCTCTGACAACCCGACCAATTACATAGCCCCAAATGTGCTCAATAAGGTTGAGGTCGGGTGAGCACATTGAAGTCCGAGAAAAAAAGAAATATGACCACAAACAAGGCCCAGTAACAATGACTTTTATACGTACATTCCGTCCAATTAACACATTGTGAAAACGGCAAATTTTTGCGACTTTTGATTTTGGTTGTGATTATCCTTGAGAAAGTAGTTTAATAACAAATGGATCGTTTGCAATAAAAAGTATATAAAATTTGTCGAATAGACTATTTATTATTCGTGTGAAATTTCAATTAAATTCTAACAGTAGTTTTCAAATTAATGAATAAAGACTAAAGGTAGCCTTAGAAGTTCCCTTAAGGGGAGTCACTGCTGAAATTCAAAATAACAAGACATTTTATTGACCCCGTTTTTTATGGAGACTAACATATAACTAGTGAATGGTTTGTTCCTTCGTCATTTACGGCTGAAATTTTTTCACAGGCGGACATTATATGGATTTACATAAATATAGTTCCTGGCGATGGAGGAGGTAGAATATGCTGTCTATCTTTTGATTGAAAGTTACATACAAAGTTACATCAAAGAAGCGACCACGCGATCAAGACGGTGGTTTTCTGATAAACACAACCAAAAGATGACGTTTTATATTTACTTACAGAGTACAAACTATTTGAAGAAATGTTTACGGAACCTGAATATATGATGCAAATAATGTTATGTATCTTTTTGTAAAATAATTTCATAAATTATACTGAACAAACAGGTGAATGACATCAGTGTGAAATGAAGAAAACTACCGATCGGGTACGGTCGATAAACACGTGCACCATCACGTGCGAAGTCTGAATCTTTGATAACATCAGTAGATCATATCATTTTCGAAACCTGCATTAAGTATACTTCTGTCTGTTTATTCAAATATCCAGTTTAGATGATGATTGCTCCTTATACATCGAGAGGCGTCATATGAAACCGTTTTGAATCAAAGCACTTGAATGGCTGACTATAAGGGACCCACTGGGAAATTTGGTACAAGTGGATGAGTAAACAGTTGTATTTCGCCAACAGTACTTGTTTTTGGTTACTATCCGTTTTTTTAATCAAAGACCTTCAGTTCATTGATAACACATCATGTTGCTGTTGTTTTTATTTTTTTCAAAATACCAAATTGCCAAGTTAAAACATAGTTACATTGTTTGTATGCTTGAGACTTTTTGACTAAGTAAAATGCAGTGCTTTTAAATTATATGTAACCAGCTTTTTTTATGACACATCCTTCTGAAATACGTAACACGACCTACTCAGCACTTGACATGAAATCGTTTATTCATTCACGAACTTTTCATGAAACCTAAAAATTAAGTGGTGGTGCATTATGTTTCCGCAAGGGACATACATGTATGCTAACAGCATAAAACATAATACAGATCATTTTTTCATAACGATGTCCGACCAGATCCGCCTCCGTGGTCTAGTGGTAAGAGAAGCAGACTTGAAATCATGTAACCTCTGACTTTGTCTCTTTAGGTGGTGAAGTTGACAGTGTCTTGCGAAGATTCGGGGCATAGTACTGGTCCTTTCTACGACGATGTTAGGGAATATAGCTGCCTGTTAAACTGACACAATACTTTTGAAGTGGACTTTAAACTTCTACAACGAGATCCGATCAGAATTCATATAAGAAAGCAAATGCAGCATTTTTTTCTGAATTGACATACCCTATAACCAAAGACCTATATGTAGCTTAAAAGGTATTTGCTATAACTGATGCCAAACGAAATAACCTCCCAAAGATAAATAATAGAATCGTTGGAAGTATTATAACTTAACCTACCTCTCATTTTTGTTTTTGTTTGAAATTTCAAAATATGCTGCCTCGCTATTGGATCAATAAGTTTCAGCTAGTATAACCCATCATTATTGTTCGTACTATGTTTGTATGTGTGATAAAGGCTGAAACAATACAAAATGAATACTCATTCAGACATAAAACATGACTTTATAAAACTAAGACAATTCGCTCTAAGTGTAAACTACATTATAAATTATATTCCGCATATATTCTTTCTTCAGGAAAACTATTTTTACTACTTGGATAGTCAATAAAGTCTAGTAGCCCTAACTTATCAGAATTCAATGACTTTCAAGAAAGAGAGTGCTTTATCATGGAAACACAAAACCGAGTACAAAACACGAGTCATCCAAATTTAAAACAACACAATGAAACTGATACTCTACAAAATTACAAAAATTGAGTCAAAATAACGGACAGAGGGGGAGAGCTGTTAAATACCTATAGTGTTGGGACCTAGAAGGCATATCAGAATTAAATTTTGAGTTGCACCAATTTGCAAATGATATGTTACTAAAACGATGACGACTATATGTACCACGGAAAACCGCAGTTGTCTCACCTAGGTTAAAATGTACTAAACATATTTAAATGAACGCATCAAATGCAGCCGTAAAATCGATCATTGTCATCCGTTTTCTTAAACAAACATTAATCAGACAATAATAAGGATTTATCAAATCCAACAGTGATAACAGTACTCAAATTATGTCAAGTGTTTTGTTTATGTCGACAATTTGTTTGATTAAAAATGTAGGATCCCAGTTTATTATCAAGTTCTTTTTAGATAATTATATATCTGCATAACCTAGTGTACATTTACGCGAACACTTTGACAACTATTTACAACATTTGCTTTTAGTCAATTAGAAACATTAATACTTAAATGTTCAACTGTTACTAAATTGTACAAATTAACATAAAACTTAAATCTAGTTTAATTACAGGAGTATCTGTTATTCTCACATCTGTTAAAAACAATAATCCCTAAGCACTGAAAATCAACTTGTAATTTTTTTTTGGTCTGCCTTATCTCCTTTTTCTGCCATTTCACTTTTCATCCCCCTCTCTGTAACATCTGCCTGCCTTAGTCGTTTGCTATCTGTTCTCATCTAGAATTTGACGATCATTGCTGAATGCTCTATTTCTACTGTGATTTTCTTTTTTCAACTGCTTTTCATCTGGAATTCAATAACTTTCTCGTTTTCCCCGTTTATATCCTTTCGCAATTTACTGCGCTGTTAAAGTATTACTAAGCTAATTTGTCACTGTATACAGTCTTGTGAACAAAAACTACGGAAGCTACGGTATGCGTTCGTTATTCGTTAAGGTGGTCGTTATTCGCAGGTGTTAATATAATGAACTAATATTGAACTCCCTGATGATCTTTACTCGCAGGTTGGTCTTTATTCGGAGGTGGTCAAAGTTAAAACAAGACCAAGTTTAAGCCGATATGTCGTTTATTCGTAGAGTAAAGTTAGTAGATAGTAGATGCAGCGAGTTTTATCCCTTGTATATTATATAGGTAATAGAGGATGGGTAGGGTATAATTCGATCCCCTGTGTCGTAAAAATGGCGGACTGAAGGTTGACTTTTGATCTCCGTGTCTGCGTTTTCACTTGGTAGCTAATATTACATAAATATTTCTTGCAAACGATTTCGCCGTTTCAGTTCTTCTGTTTATATGTTTCTCTGTGTTTCTTATTTCAAGTTTGTAGGTATAGGAATTAAAATGTTATTGAAACAAAACCTTCGACAGATCGTTTGTTTATACATATCACAGTTTAAACCTACAAAAACTAGTATTTGGGAGTAGTTTAGGACAATATACGCGACATTGATGTGAAAATCAGCATGAAGTAAGAGTCAGCTGCCACAATGCGTATCAAGCTGAACTTGTCGGCCATAAAGTATTTATGCTAGTAGGGAAAGCCTAAAAAATGAAGGACACATTTTTCGCTAATATTTCAGATCATGCGAGTATTCAAATTTTACATATAGTGGGAGAAAATTACCCTGCAAGCAAGTAAATTCGCTTTGTCTTATCCAGGGAGACCTAACCAAGTCACCAAAGAAGCTTAACGATTGAGACAGATCTGGTTAATTCAGTAACGATTCTCGTACCATCGTATTGTTATGTTTTTTGTAGCTAGGAATGATTTTCATGGTTAATATATGTAGTTATATAGGTATTTAGAAATAGCGCGTTCCATAACTTTAACGACGCTGCTTATGAATGATATCGGCTAATATATAATCTTTTTCATTTTTGGCCTGGGGACTGAAAGTCCCCAAGGCCTAAGTTAGTATACCACATTTCAAACCCTGCAAGAATTTTAACCGTGCTATGTGCGAATAACAACTGTAAACATGCGCTATGCGAAAGTAGTGCAAGACAGACCAGATCAATCTTCTGTTTGAATGCCGCATATGATAAGAACATGTTACAAAAAAAATAGTACATAAAACTTCAAACGACTGCAGGAAGGTATATAGCTTACGGGCTGCATTACACATATTTTTCTGTTTTAGAAATTAATGCGCTGTTAGCTGATTACGGAAGATAATCATATGCATATCACGGAAAAGTACGGATATTTACGGAAATTTACGAAAATGTACGAAGCTCGATATAAGAGTTTGTAGTTTGATTTTCAAATTTCCGATGTTATTTCATTGACAACTTTGTTATTTACGAACGATTACATACATATTTACCTAAAAATAAATGTCTCTAAAAACAGATATAATTTACGTACATTCCCGAGAAGGAACTAACGTGATCAAAATCACCCACCATTTATCGAGGACGCTGCATGTCGAGGCCCAGTGAACGGTTTCACTGATTACAACTACAAGGTAACCCAGAACCATTTTTGGTTTTCTCTGTTATACACATTGTACAGTACTGTATTTATATTTCATTGCTGGTATTGCTTTGTTTATTTCTGTTTCAAGGTCTTGTCATTGGTACACAATAATTTTCGATCCACATCATCAGATCATATCGCTTGAAGTTGTACAAAGCGCAGATCGAATTATTTGTACTGACTTAAACATTTTATAATGTTGACTATGTGATTATTTTTCATTTAACGTACATTTCATAATAAAACAAACTTCCCTGTCACCCATATATTTGTGAATCATTCATTCTGTGTCATATATTGAATTTCGTCCTCTGCACATTTCGACCCGCGCTTTAGGTAAGATTCAACGCAGAACACGTAGGTCAAAAGTTGTTTTTCGGGGAGTTTATCTATAGCCCCCAGGCCTTCAGCGCTCACAGCGCTTTGATTTTAATTGCTTTCTTCCAATGCATAATTTAATAAAACTGTCGTTCACCTGTCTGCAGTGAATTTGACAGCTTTGATTTTAGCCTAGGCCACACACAATCGATTTATTGGTCATCGGATACAAAATCTTCATCAGCAAAGAACTAAGAAATTCAGAAGATATTAGAAAACGCAACATTAAAAGGCATTGAATTCAAAATCAAGGCCGGGGAGCGATGATTTTTGTTTCAGATTTCCGTACATTAAACTTGATTCTTAAAGTTTGAACAAATTCTATAAAAAGGAAACTATATACATATAGGAACATGTAGCAGATATCCTTTTTAGTTATTATTTACTATTAAACCAGCTTATTTGGTTTAAGTTTTTTCTTTTTATATGTTGAAGAGAAATTCAACAAGCTAGTCCAATGACCAATATATTAAGTTGGTGTGTCTTTGATATAAGTAATCGGTATGGAAAATGAATGTGTGTTATGTAACTTTAATACACCTTATATTCGAGCTGGTAGATATTATATGTTATTTGTTTTTTTAATTGGTATATAACCCGCCTAGACTTATATTAACCGAGCCATTAGGCGAGGATAATATTTTGTCGAGGCGGGTAATATATCCCCATATATCACGTCAAAAATCAAATAACAATTTTATTAACCTTCCCTTTCTTAAATATTGAAAGATTCTGTTTATGTTTTATTAATTCAATGGCTGAACGTAACCAGACCTTCAAATCCTCTTATGATACCTCAATGTCACTGTGTGACGTCACAAATGAGCACGGACTTATACTTTGGCGTAGTGTACGCGACGAACAAGCTTACGTTCAGCATGGGGTACAGTAACGGGGTTATGTCAAGTGTATATTACCGGCTTGCCCGTAAATATCAATATCTATTTACGGACCGTTGACCAATCAGAAGACCGCAAATTTCATGGAAGAGTAATAAATGTTCATTCAAAGAAGAAACCGTATTCCCTTCTGTCCAATGTATAAATCATTCTCCAATGTAAATACTAGAAAGTAATTATGTTCTTTATGTTCCTGTATATAGTTCTTGATATCTGTTCTGTATGTTAAATACATGAATCAATCATCGTTTCGAGAATTTGTGTAGCTTTCAGTGGTTTGTTTTGAAACACTATCTGACGAATTATGCCTGATTTGTTAAGTATGTCATTAAGATGAAAGTCATTTGATGTATATTTAACAAGCACAAGGTTGTTAAATAGTCACTGATCTGAACTGTCTAGCAAAGACTCATTTCTTTCATAAAATTTCTTTTCTTCTACGTATGGGCCCCTATAGGATAATCCCGTTTATTTTCCCCGTCGTAGGCTAGGTAAGGGAGCATCCCCTACTAGGATTACAATGTTAACATGCATTTTCCTTTTAAAATAATTCACTTATACATAAAACATTTCATAGTGATAAGTAAAGTTTTTGTTTTTTTATTTTATATCATAACAGCCTTTTTCACATTTAATCACTGTCTTTGACGAAAAACGAAAGACAAAACGAAAACTGAAGCAAGTTTCAGAAATGTGAATGTGCCTACAAGAGTTGTATTCGTTTTGTATACGTCCATACTTTCTTTATTCAACGATTGATATCTAGTTTAATCTTTGATAAATAAAATTATATTTTGTTTAAATGTTGACGACATGATTACTCTATTCGAATTATTTTTTTCATTTCTATATTTCCATTTTACAATTTTTGTCTCAAAAATGAATGTGTTTAAAACATTTGCGTATTTTGATTGTGTGGTGCCTAATGCATTCAGGACGAAGTCGATGATAACTATACGTTTCTTTAAGAATTCGCAAGATTACATTTTGAAGTACCTCGTGCATAAATTTTGATGCGAAAACAGTGAAACTGTGGACTAAACTTTTTTTATCACAAAAACCTTAATATTTTATGCAATTTCTTATTACATATTGCAGATGGTGTGGATCACAAAGCAGAGTCAGAATTAGAGCAAGAGGAAGTAAGTCTTTCTTATTCTTTATTTTGCATTCATGTCATTAAAGAATACCCTTATCAGTTTACAGTTTCAATGTGATCACTTCAACATTTAAAGTTATGTTGTTGTTACGTCACTATCAACACAAAGTATAGGCGTTGGTATGCCGTCCAGACAATTGACATTTCGGGTGAAAATACAGTTGATTGGAGCAAAACAGTCGCTGAAAAACAACACCCTCTCTAAATTCTACAGTTTCAGAGGATATTCAAATTATATCGAATGCATGTAATATTGAACAGGGTATTCTTCATATTAACTGAAAGCTGTAGATAGCCCGTTTTGTCAATTATTTTAGTCAACCTGACAGTTGATAAAAAGATTATATTACATTTCTATAAACATGTTATTTGATCAGGTGAACCCTTCTGAGTGAACTAGGAAACAATGTTTTGCAATATCAGTGAAGCTAATTTATTAGTATATATTCGTTGGAATATGTCGTGTTCTGCAATTGTGCTGTTTATACAAGATAAAGAGATTTGGTATGTCCCGCCATAAAAATGTATATAAACGGAATATTAACATTTGGATATGCGTTTCCCTTTTCAGATGAGCGAAATAACGGGGGAAGGTAAGTACTATAGTACTATTTTAAAATGTAAATTAACATATATATTAAGGCCTAAGCACACTAAGTATTTGTATCGTAAAACCTGCAGCACGGCTCTTACATTTAATCACATTAATCACACGCACTTCATTTTTTTACTTTTAATCACTTTGAATGTTTGTATTTTTTAACAGTGAGACACTTTCAAATTAGCCATCTTAAAAGCATACTTAGCTACAAATAAAGGAAATCAGAAAAAAAAATTAAAGTCAACATGACCTGAGTGGAGCTAAAATAAAATAGACACACATGATACGTGGAAGCCATGAATGACATTATTTTTCACTGTAAAGCTTATAACAGACAAAGGTCACAATTTAATATTGAAAATGATGAATGAAATATTTTATTTCAAACACCAGAACAGATATTTTGTCTGTTCATCTTCTCTCTGATTCTTTCTAATTTCTCTAAGTTCTATTTGAGACAAAGGCTGTCCTGGACATTCTGTTATATCTACAATATTCACAGAAGCTACTGGAATTGTTTCGATATAGGATGTTGTTTGAATACCTCTGCATATAGCTTTCACGGTATCATTTTCAATTTTAACGAATTCACCTGTTGAGTTCTGTAGTTTTTCGTACGGGTATCTCGACATACCATCTGCATCATCATTTCTTAATCCTGGTCTATACAGTAAGTCGAAGTCATACATGCCGAGTGCTGAGATCCACCTCTGTCCTGTGGCATCAAGTTTTGCTGTTGTTAATACATACGTAAGCGGATTGTTGTCTGTTAACACAGTGAAGTGAGTGTTCTTCAAGTAGTCCGAAAATTTTTCAGTCACTGACCATTTAAGTGTTAAGAATTCCAATTTGAATGCAGAATAGTTCTTCTCAAATTTCGAAAGACTTCGGCTAGCATAAGCTATCACTCTCTTTTGATCATTCTGTTGTTGGTACAAGACTGCTCCTAAAGCCTGTGTAGATCCATCAATATGTAATTCAAAAGGTTTTTCAAAATCAGGATAGGCCAAAATTGGTGCAGATGTTAGAATTGTCTTTAATTTCTGAAATGCTGTCTCTTGGTCTTCTCCCAATTTCCACTCTTTATCTGTCTGTTTACTTTTGTGTTTCTTTTTTGATGTTGGTGGTAGCATGTCAGTAAGTGGTTTGGCTAGGCTCGAGAATTCTGTTACATATCGTCTGTAGTAGCCAGCAAAGCATACAAAAGATCGTAGAGTATCTGCATTTGTTGGTCTCGGCCAATTCAAAACCTTTTCTATTTTGTCCGGGTCAGTTTCAATTCCACTGGCTCCCACTACATGTCCTAGAAATTTCACTTTTTCCTTTAAAAAGACACACTTATCACTTAAATTGTTGGAAAATATGATTTTCATATTATAGTCTCCGAGGCACTCTTCCATGAGACGTTGGTAAGTGGCTGGACTATTGCTAAGACCGAAAGGCATTTTGTTATATTCCCAGAATCCTAATGGACCAACCGTGAAGGCTGTTCTCTCTTTGTGTTTCTCTTCTATGTCAACTTGAAAATATCCACTTTTCTGATCAATAGTACTGAATAGTGTAGAGCCATTCAAAACATCAAAAATTTCCTCAATCCTTGGTAGAGCATAGGAATCTTTCACAGACTTCTTGTTCAGCATTCTGTAATCCACGCACATATGTAGTTTACCGTTTTTCTTTCTAACAAGAACAATATTGGAGGCATATGGAGACTTTGATTTCCGAATGATACCACTAGATAAAAGTTGTTCCAAATGTGCACGAACTTCGTCAACCATTGCTGGGGGAATGCGTCGATGAGGTTGCTTGAATGCGGTTTCATCCACAAGATCTATTCGGTGTTTGATCATATCGCATGAGCCAATGTCGGTATCATCTTTTGCAAAAATATCTTTGTGCTTCAATAAAAGTTCCCTGACCCGTCTATCTTGTTCAGCTGTAAGGTTGGACTCTATCTGAACTTCATCTAAAAACTTGGCATCTCTATCTTGTTGTTCTAATTTGTCATAAACACTTTCATCTATTGAAACTGGTTGAAGTTCACACAATATAGCTCTTGGAGAAACAGTGACAGTGTTAGACGTCAGGTTAGAAATGTTAACTTGTACCACTTCATTTTTTCTGTACTGGTAATGTATGATAGTGGGAGCTATGTCTAAATAATCTGGGAGACCAGATTCTTCTGTTTCCTGTAGCAATGCACAAGTAGGTTTGTAGTCTAACTCCTTGTCTGTGTATCCAGAAATGTTGACTGATGCATTTGGACCTATGTGAATGTTGTTGGATTCTGCACAACGTATTATTGCAACTCGATGTTTGTTTCGTTTCAGTTCTTTTTCTCTCACGACCATGCAACGAAAGGCTAGATACCATGGCGTGTGTAAACTTGCACGTTGTAAATACATATCTCCGAAGTTTTGTTGACATTCTGATACAAGTTCACTCAATATGTTTGTTCCAATCAAGACTGGTGTTTTGGTGTTGTAGTTGGTACTTGGTGTAACTAAGAAAAGACAATGTTTAGGTGTAGCTTTAGAAATTCCAACAGACGTGTGAAGTGTTGATTCAATATATCCCAGGTATGGAAGATCATTTCCATCTGCACATTCAACTTTAAGGATGTTTTGTAGAGGCTTTATTTCCAAACTTGAAAGATTTTTGTCATAAAATGATTTTGAAACTGTGCTGACGCAGCTACCAGTGTCTATTAAGGCTTTTGTTTCAATGTCGCTGATGTTAACAGTTACTTCATTAGATTCACCAACTAATTTAGGACTTGTTTGTTGTTGTTGGTGCCTTTGTTCTGTCCTACAACAGAGGCACTTGTTAGTTTAAATGTGGACAGTCCCTATAAAGATGTCCTCTCTCTTTGCAGTTGTAACAAGTCTTGCCGAAGTTGTTAGAAGCTAGTGGTCTTTGTGGCCCATATGATCCTCTTCCTCGACCTTGTCCTCTGTATGGTCTATCCCCACGCTGATAATTTCCTCTGTTGCCTCTCCCACGATCGTATCTTTTAGGGTATGGTAAGTACTGTACTTGCTGTTCCTGTCCTTGCTCTAACTTGTCAATTCTCTTATTCAATTTTTGCAGGAGTTCCTTCACTTCACCCAATTCAGATGTTTCTCCTTTACTAACTGACTGACATTTGGTTGGAGTATTTGATTTTTCCTTGCTTGCAATTAATTCACTTTCTATTTTCCTTATTTCCACTTTCAGTTTATCATAATCTGCAACAGTTTCAAATTTATAAGAATGCCATCTGCTTCAAAGGTTGTTGCAGGCCTTCATAAAACACACGTCTCAATGCCTCTTCCTGAGAAATTTTCAAAGCTCCAAGTTCTAATGCCTGTGAAAATATTTCTTCTATTCTACCTGCATATGTGCACAAACTTTCATGTTGTTCTTGTTGACAAGCGTAAAACTTTTTCAAAATGCTTTCCTGGGATTCTATGTCTCCATATACACTTTCAAATTTCCTTAAAATATCTTTCAATGAAGCATGAGTTCCCATACGTCTCAGGATATCAGCTGCTCCGCCTTTACATGAACGTCTAATTCCTAGAAGAATTTGTTCTTCTGTATATGACTCTTCTTGAAGACATCGTACTTCGTATCTCCAAGTTAAAAATGAAACTTCTCCTTTTCCTGTTTCACCATAGAACTGTGAAATTTTAGGGAATTGATGACCAATTACTGTTTTTGGTTTCGTTCCTGTTGTTTCATCTTTGTTTAGTTCAGCACCAAAATGTTTTATGAAAGCTACGAGATCCTCGGTCTTTTCCACCTTCGGCTTTTTAACAGTAAGTGCATGAAAAGCATCTAACAGTTTCTTGTCTTCTGCCGATACTTCTTCCGCCATGATGAATTAGTTAGGATTAATTCACTGTTTCAATAATCAGTATGACTTGACAAAGTCTTACTAAATAAGACACTAATTGCTTTAAACTAGAAAGTCAATTGTGCACAATCTATGTAGAGTGTGAGGCAAACACTTCTTTTGTAGTAAAAGAATATAGTAATATACAAGTGTCAATGATTCTTCATCAATAGTTGAACTCGGTATCGAACTTCACTTTGACTATTTCAGAGTCAATGTCATTTCACAATTTAGTATTGCACTAAATTATTTCAATGTCTTTCAAAACATTCAATATTTCCTTCATATACTAACAGTCTTTCTCTGTTAATTCAATATCTTCCTCTGATTCTGTCATTCACTTTCACTAAAACTATAAAAGCTAAAATTCTTTATATTCTAGATGCTTTGCATCAATTCACTTATTTTCTTTTATAAAAACAAAAATAATATCAAACAGGGAATGCCACGTACCAAAAACGCAGCCTCCCCAAAACGAACCCCACATCACTTCACTTCAACAGTTCAGTTCACAATGTCCTTAATGTGTGTCAAGTTCAATCTTGTTTTTCAATTTTCACTTTCAACTTAATGTCAGTTGTAGTAATTACTATTTAAAGATGCTGTTTTTCTGGATTTAAACGTATCACATGCTAAGGCTTAAAGCTTTTTCACTGTAAAGCTTAAGGCTTTTTCACATTTTTTTTTAACACTAAAGCTTTTAGCTTTTTCACTTTTCACAAAAAAGCTTGAGACTTTTCACTGTTTTCACAATAAAGCTTAAGGCTTTTTCACACTACAGACAAAGTTTGATCACAATAACAGACAAAGGTCACAATTTAATATTAAAAATGATGAATGAAATATTTTATTTCAAACACCAGAACAGACAAAATATGATCACAACAACGGACATAAAATATGTCAAGAATGATTTAACTATGTTGGAAATCAACTGCTCCGACTGTCTGCAACAAGTTCTGCAAGTGCTGTACCCTGAAAAGTACCTTTTATTCTATCACTTTTATTCTTTACTGTAATCACTTTTCTGTATCTTGGTCTGCTTTGTCTCTGTTTCTTTACTCTGTACTCTTTTGTCTTGATGTTGCTCTGAACCTAAACTTGAAATTCCTGAAATCGAGCTTGTTAAACAAGACAGAATATGTAACCTACCAACAAGTCTTACCAGTTTAAATAGGTACTAAATAGCTAGACCCTGTAAGAATGGATAAGACAACATATACCAGCCTTAACAGAAAACCAGAAGCCACATTAAAGCTAGACAATCTATACATCCAAGAGAAGATAACTCTCCAAACCTCAGAGACTCAGAATGCACTCAATTGAAATGTGCTGGCTGAACTGATGCTATACAGCAATGTAGCAATACACTACAGTTTTGTTTAAAGGTAGCAGTCAAACTGATATTACAGTATTGTTAAATTACAGGTTGATCGTGATTATCATGCAAGAACTGTGAATCCATCACCAGTTAAATAATGCATTGTAGTGATCCTTTCTCTCTTACAGCTTACAATATTATTCAATTAAAAAAATGAACCAGGGTTCTCTACAGAATGCTTAGACAGCCTATGAAATATTTTATAATTTAGGTGTCTAATACCTATTTCTGCTTAGAAACCATTTACTTTAGTCACTCATAAAAAAAATAAATAAGCAAAATTATAGCTTATTACAATCTATGTTTCTGATCACTGCTTAAACTCAACTTTCACATGTAGCAGGCAAAATTGTACCTACATACAGCTATAGCATGTATGTTACAGTATTATCTCCCTTTATAGTACAAGTATTATTATAATACTCCAAATGCTACATAGCAATACTTCCTGTAACAATTTTTTTTAAACTGAAACAATACACCACCTTGTGATTATATTGGAAAAAAAATAGTAAAACTTGCTTAAGTAAATAAAACTATATTAAAAGATTGAGTGACCAAAGTCAAAATTACATTGACTCACCACAGTAGGTACAAAACACTTGACCACTATACTGTAATTGTAATCAGCCTTACAACACAAAACCACTGTCGTGAAAAACCATTACACCACTGAAATGTCTGTTTTTAATGTTGTGTACACACCACACTCCCTCCTGTTGTTGAGAAGTAATTGTCTGCTGAAAGTTAACTGAGAAATGCATGCATGCAAATAGAAAATAAGTCAGTTTGTGTAAAATGAAACACAAAATTAAAGTTATTTGGTGTCACATAGTATAATTTCACTGAATGTTCCACTGTGCACCACAATACAAAAAAAAATCAACTCCTTGTAGAATATTCAGAATGTCAGTACTCTTGCTAAGGAATTCCATCCAAGATGTATTAGGTAATACACACACTTTATTTCTGTTGTATAAAAGTTACCGTCTCCTACACATCTGCTCTCACTGGGGGCTCCATTTTGTAACACGGCTTTGTCCAAGGAGCAATATAAACAAAGACGTTGAGTTCAATTTCATATTTACTATATTAGCATCTAGGTGTAGAGACTGCAGTTTATAAAACCACTTCAAACTGTTACAAAGTTTACACAGTTAATTATAATTCATTCACAATCACCACAGTTCATGGTAATACTAATAACCATCTGTCATAGATATTAAACAACTCTTCATGACATAAACCAATGCCACATCAAACCATGAACACATCATAACCGTGAACACATTACATAAATCATCTTCACATCACATCATTATGAAACCATCACCTCATCACTACATGGTTAGAGTAACCATCGTCACTTTAAAAGTAGGCTCTGCAATTATACAAAACAGAACACAATCTATTAAGGACCGAGTTACGGTGCTCCCTCAAAATAATATACTGTGACTCTTAGTTTATAACATAGTTTTTAACTAGTCAGTCTCTACTTACTCTATTTACACATTAGTCTCTAAATTACATGAAATATAACAAATATCACATCAATTATTATGTAAACACATGATGGAATAAAACTCATAGTAATCAGTCAACATAGTGGTCATGATTAACAGGTTCAACTGTAACAAAGGCTTTCACTCTTATAAAACAATAGAAAATGGCAACACTTACAGATCTATGGGATCTCTGCCCTAAACACCAGGGTATTACCAAAACTGTACCCTACATGGCTCCACACTGGCTTACTCCACACTGGCTCACTCCACACTGGCTCACTGTGATGTTAAATGCTGTAAACAGTGCAATGATTCATGCAAGGTGTCAAATTATAAACAAGGAACGCAGATCAATCTGACCGCGTACTTTCAGATAAAATAAAGGTCAAACTAAACGCGTAAACTGCAAATCATCAATTCAGCCATTGCACAATACCTTACTACTATAATACACACCAAAGACAGATGAAATCTTCCTCCAAGAAAGCCAAACTGACCACTAAACAAAGAACGGCAGAATAACCCGCCAATGTACAAATCCATGCTTTATACACATAACTCATGACGTCACATACAACTGAGTAAACCCGTGACTGATCATGTGATAACAAAATGGAAGACAAGTAATAGATAAAAACCGGTCAACACGGTAATGAACCGTACAAAGTAGTAGGAATGAGACAATAAGTAGGCGTCAGTCGACTAAAAGGGATTATGGTCAAAAATGACCCTGTTACAATAACACTTCCCAATAAATGAATGGGTTCAATTCAGTTTCAGAATGAATCGCAAAAACGATCTGGCAAAATAGTTATAGAAGTTTTAAACCTAAAGTTTTATTCAAAGTTCTAAAGTGTGCTTATTTAAAAAGTGTAGGAGGCAATTTGCTGCCCGAATGAAAAAAATATTAGGTAATCAATATACACATGTGGTATACAGTATATGTGCACATATAACACTACCCGAGATACAAAAAGGTCACAACGACTGTAGCTTAGGATATAGCAATGAAAAGGTAAAACGAATGATAAGCTTATACGTAGTTTACACGTTTAAATATTTCTACAATAACGGATGTTCTAATACTCAATGCTATTTGTTTTTAGTTGCTTCAAATCTGGATGGCCAAATTTCTAAAACTGAACTGATTATCTATATTTTCATTTTTATTTACAATTTATGAAAACTTTTCGAAGTAAAACAGTCCTAACACTCCTTGGTTAAACCATAGATAATAAATTCAGAAACTAGATCTTGTGACTCAGCATATCACCTCTGAAAAACGTTCACGTTCAGTGTTAGAATTCACCTAACTAGCCTTTATGACAGGTATTTTTTTTGTAAAATACCAATTGCAGTGCTTAGAGTAATCTGGTATTACAATTAATACGTATCATTAATTTCTTTTTTAATCTGTTTTTACTAATCATTCAGCCAGTAACGAATTTATTCCTTAATCCTCATTTCAACAGCTACAGACCGAATACCTAAAATACCGGTAATCAGAAGTGACACACATAAAAATAATTTATCAAATCGTCAGTATAACAACCTGATATAAACTATGAAGATAAGAAATGTAACTGAAAGTGTCTGTCATCTGTACTCTGATAAGAAACATGGGATCCCGGGTTGTTTAAACACATCACGTCATATTTATCGATAAAGGCGAAATGTAGTTCAATGACTTTGTTTATGGAACAATTTGTAACGCTTTTACCTACATTGCCACATCCTAAAATAATAAACAATAAATTGTTCATTTTATCTGCAATATCAAAAATTATTCAACCTCTACAATAAAATGCATTTACAATGTAATTGCACTTTTCGTCTAATCAAATTCATATATCAAACTAAAAAGAGGTGATACTCGTAATACAGACAATGAAGATTCAAATTGTAATAATAATTGTATTAAGGAAGTAGGGGTTTAATGAATACTTCATATTAAATGACTATTTGGAATAGCTTGGATTTTATCATTGTACCTTTGTTGTACTGTAGCGCAGTGGTTAGAGCGCCTGCTTTGAGATCAAGAGGTTCTGGGTTCAATCACCGTGAGAAACTATTTTGTTTTTTCGTTATTTTGCCATTTTGCGAGATTTGAAAACTGAATCTTAATTTTCCTGAATTTTATGAAGCTGTACAATTACTTGAAAATTTAAAAAATGACCGTGCTCATTTTTTAAAAGTTCAAAATCTCAAAAAGTAGATAGTAAAACGTTTTCATTTTTCTTATAGTGCAGTTCATATTCTACTTCTAAAAGTTGTATAATCAATACCGATGTCCCTACTCCGAATCTTTTACGACAGTCTTGTATGTTTACATGTGTGATATGTCTCGGGACTAAATAAGGTAATTGTATACCCTAGAGTTTGGCATTATTGTATATTTGTTTGCATCGGGACTGAAACATAATCTGCCGTGTAAAAATATCAATAAGATCGTTTATCTGATACATTGTACACTCTGTTATTCAGACAGAGAATCCGTTCAACCCCAGAATCCCGGAACAAATCCTTATGTTGTGACAGATGATGTCCTATGTTATTATACACATAATGAATTAAAAAGATAAAATCCAAACAATTCGATTCCAAATCGTTTTTGACCATCGTTGAAAATTTCATTCCATTTGAACGACAAGTCACATACAAAGCAACGAACATATACTAGCGGAAAAAAAAACTGTGCATGTGTAAAATCTTCATGTATTGCTCAATTTTATAAATTAAAGCTTGAAACTTTACACAGGTAAGTTGTGTATCCCTCTCGGTCATTTAAAGTGGTCAGTGCATGAGTTGCACGTGTAGTTTGTCTGTATGACCAACGTCTTCGTTTTCACGTTTTTTTCGGATAGCAGTCAATAGCAAACACGTTTGTCGCCTAAACCTGATGTAAAAGCATAGTGTTGATACCTGTAAGCTACAAAACCAGCATAATTTTGAAAAACGTCTTTGATACGCCATGCCAAGGTTAAATGAAACTGACAGATGCCGCGCCGTAGGCATAATTGAAGCTGGTGTACGTCATACTGACGTTACCAGACAATTTGGTGTGCATCGAAATACTGTAGACGCCTTGTGGAGACGGTACCAACAAGTTGGGACCACCAGAGACCGGCCTCAGTCAGGACGTCCACGCGTAATGTCTAATCGCCAGAATACGGACATCCGGGTCGTTCATCTCCGTGAACGACTCATAACTGCTACTTTGACGGCTAGAAGTATTCCTGGCCTTAAAAGAATTAGTCCCCGAACGGTACGTAATCGATTGCTTGAACGAGGCATACGTCCACGACGTCCAGCCATACGTCCTGTTCTCTAGCAACGTCATCATGTAGCACGTTTTGCCTGATGAAGACGACACATACACTTCACGCAACAGGACTGGGCATGTGTTCTTTTCACGGATGAGTCTAGGTTTCATCTCAACAGCAGCGACGGTCGTTCTAGAGTGTACCGTCGTGTTGGTGAACGTTTCAATGATAGTTGTGTGATTCAACGACGTCCATTCAGCGGAGGTAGAGTCATGTTGTGGGGTGGCATCTCATCCCGTGGCAGAACAGCTCTTGTGGTTGTAGACGGCACACTTAACAGGCATCAGATACCGTTACGAAGTCATATTGCCTCACGTCCTTCCATTTGTGCAGCAACGTAACGCCACGCTGCAACAGGATAACGCTCGCCCGCACGTCGCGCGGGTCGTCACCGACTTTTAGATCCAAAACAATGTGAATGTGCTGCCCTGGCCTGCAATGTCACCGGATATGTCGCCTATAGAACACGTGTGGGATGAGATGCAGCACACTTGTCGCATCAATGAGGCGTCGTTGCCAAGCATGCATCGATTCCAATGGTGGACATACACGGTATTGATGAGATGAACTTTGTTTAGAGAACGTCTCTGAAAACTGATCTGTATCCAAGACGCTGCTGATGCAATAACCATATCAGTTGAGCTGGTGTTAAATACAGGTCAGATAAAACCCTGTTGAAAATTGTTTTGCGATTTCTTATATATCTCCTAAGTTATTGCATATTATACCCATGTACAGTTTCTTTTTTCCGCTAGTATATAGCTGTCAAAGAACCTAGAATGACGTTAACATATATAATTCCTATGATATACTTCTGTAAATGACATAAAACACCCAAGACCGATGAACTGTAAAAGTAAGTTTTGGTCTGTAGACGAAAACAATTGGATTGAAATGTTGAAGTAACAAGTAATATCTTTAAAAAAAAAGATGGTCGACGTAGGTGACGTAATAAACACATTTTTTCTTGCATACCCCCCGGGGAAAGTATTGGCGGATCCCAGCACGAGGAGGGAAGAGATCAGCCTATACTTTCCCTAGGGAAAGTACATCTCGGGCTTACTTGACGGCACCCGAACTACTTTCATGTATTCAACTCGTACCTGGAACACTTTATTTCCGAGATACGTTTCACGGCGGTTTACATGTGAAAGATTAGAATGTTTTTCGTAAATGTAAACTAAGGTCTCATAAGAAAGCTCACACTTCAATATTTTTCAAGTTAATGTAACAGGAATTTCACTTTTAGGAATGGTTCGAATTTTCAGGGTACGCAATAACGGTTCAAATTACGAACATTGTTGGTAACGAATATTCATGAAGTTTTGAAGCGAGAGTTGATTGTGAAAAGAAATGGTGCTTTTTATGGTGTCACAAGCAAGAGCATCAAATTTTAGAAATGTATAGCAACAGAATCTATTCACATTTCAAAGAACATACCTGTAATCATACTTTTTTCAAAACAAAAAATGGCGGTATAATAATCAATGACGCTAGATGTCCGGCCCCGGACAACACCTCGTTGAATACAAAAGTTGATCTTCGTACTGTCCAGAAACCTTGACATAACGTGTTCTGTTTTTTCTTCTTTTGCAACATGATTTATTATAAATAACTATAGTATAAAAATATATACACATTTTGTGTTTCAGAAGGCTCCCGGGCAGTACACTGCTTATTCCGGTACCGAAACGCTAGCCAATAATTTGCAGATTCTGATTGGTCACATTATAACGAAGTTGGTTAGCAACGCGTCCATACCAACGGAAGTTCAAATCAAAAGTATACGACTACGTCGAAAAAATAATTGATTTGTATATATCTGTTTGTCAATGTTCATTTAATTCCACTTTATCTGCAAAACGGTTTCAATTACAAGATGACACACACGCTTGAGAAAACCCCTGAAATCATTCACTAGTCACGTCCGATTTATGCATGATCAATCATCGTAAATCAGAAAAGACAAGGCGAAACAGTAATGCAGACATAAAAGACGCCGCCAAAGATGTTTTTTTTTCTATTTTAATAGCTCTCCGTAAAGTGATTACATAGTTTTTCATACACTATAATTATCTACTTGAAATGAGCGCATGTTTTACAAGAGTTGCATAGACGGATTCGTTCATGATCATTTGAAATATAAGACAAACAGCATATTTATATAACTAGTATCCCTTTGTATCGCGCAGTAGCAGTTTTAACAAAAATCAAAATATTTCCACTGAGCTGCGCTTTCCGTTATAGGACCGCAATAAGACCGTAACGTGAGTCGCATTTTAAACATGTCCGACAGTCTGAGAATGGATTTCTATTAACGACATTTATATTTCTCTTTATTTTTAAGAACGGTAAATGCTATTCTTTATCAAAATATCTTATATGAATTAAAAAATTATACAAAAATATAACACCTGGGGTTATTTTTATTGAATTTATGCAGTTGTAAGCACTAATTTACATTTCGACTCTTTGAACAATCTATTCACTGTGATTTTCATATTGTCATTTTATTTTTCTTATTTTGTTGCATGTATTAAGGAGTTTAGTTTGCGGACATCGTTTTGATTTACTTATCTTTTCTTGAAGTTTGTGTACAAATCAAAGTTCATGTCCTGGAGGCCTCGAATGTAGAAACATTACGTGTTTAATTATATTTTTTTACGAAGCTATTCATAGACTGGCGTCCATGGTTCAAATTTATCGTGGGGGTAAGAGTGAGGTTGGGTGCGCACCATAAACCGGTTTAAGCTCCCCAGTGGTGTTTTTGCCACTGACCGTTCCAAGGCGGTGCCCCACTGTGTTCCTTTAATTGTTCGTTTTGTCCTCGTGTGTTTGCTTTGTATGCTTGTGTGTGTTGGTAGTGTATGTTTGTGTGTGTACATGATTGTGTGTGTTGTGTGTGTGGGTGTGCGTGTGTGTGTGTGTGTGTGTGTGTGTGTGTGTGTGTGTGTGTGTGTGTGTGTGTGTGTGTGTGTGTGTGTGTGTGTGTGTGTGTGTGTGTGTGTGTGTGTGTGTGTGTTGGTGTTGTGCACTTCTGGGTGCTGTGGGGCTCGTTTTGGGGAGGCTGCGTTTTTGGTACGTCGCATTCCCTGTTTGATATTATTTTTGTTTTTATCATACATTCCAAATACTCGACGCCGCGCGTCGAATGAACACGTAGGGCAACGCCAATACACAAACTATGATGACTTTAATCAGAAAACTTCTTCGACCCGGCAAAAGAAGAAAATGACATTGTCTATTTTCTAGATGTCTGTATTATCATCTTTCACGTATTAGTAGTTTAGTGCCTAAGTTAGTAATATAATTTTATAACAGCACGCATTTTCCGTGATTTTCACAGAGTAGCAGTATAGCACTTGATGACAAACAGTATCATGTTTTTGTCCTAATACACCAGCTACACAAGATATTCACATACAAATTATACTTAACAGATTATTCAGCCGGTTTCTACAGGAACGCTGAAAACGTGGATAAAATATAGATATGTCATATCATGTTTCACGAGTTAAAGTTTATTTGTTTGAGAAATTCGAATTCAAGTTTTGAATATTTACACAAAAAAAGTATGACTCAAGTCTTGATAATTTTGGATCACGCTACAAGTGTATGTGTAAATAGATTATATGCATATTATTACTAAAGTGCTTCAAGAAAAAAAGAGAAATAAAATACAATTAGTAGTTTAAATGTTTTTTCCCTTAAAATACATTTGCGGCCGATGAAAATATAATTCTCAATAATTTCAACTACCCTATTGATATTGGGAAGTTTAATTCATGAGGATCAAAATGGACTATGTAAATATGTGAATTGATATGGATAGTTTGGATAAACTGTAAGTGAAACTGTCTTCAAAAAACTATAAATTTTTCAATATTGGTTGATTTACCTACACACTATATTTACGCATCAATAAACATAGCACATCGTCTATTGTTCAAACATTGAATAGTTGAAAAGGGATTAGCAGTGTGAGAAGATGTTCAATTTTTAAAACTACGGAAGCGTAAATGGGACACACAATGAAATCAAATCGGATTAGTGACAAAGTTTTGTAGTTCTACTGTTTTTTTGCCTAGTGAACTGAAAATTACTACTCAGAATGGGTGTGGATATTACATTGTACCGTGTACGAATTGGTCTATTTATACACAGTCCCGCAAAGCCCAGAAAAAGCCGCAAACGTTATAGCCCATATACCGCAGTGAAGGGAAATGACATACACTACAGAGTATTTGCCTCCTGTATCGTTATCTCATTTGTGCTTTTCTTCACCAATGTAGTGCTCTCTATCTATAAATCTAATCTACATTCCAAGGAGAACTGTCCACTCTGCGTGGATCACATTGTATTGGGTCTACCTATGTCGGCGCTACCAATATCAAATGGTCCAGTAACGTTTGGTACTTTTTCCAATCCTTACACCTATTGGAACAATTTTCCTGGATTACAGCACACACTTTTAATGCTTTCGGGTGATATCGAGGAAAATCCCGGACCGGTAACAGAAGACAGTGAAAACAAAATTCTCGCGGCTATCAGTTCTCTTGAGCACCGACTTATGTCTGAAATTCACGATGTTAAAGTGAACATGTCTGTCATGAAACACGATATTAATACAATAAAATCTGAATGTTTTCAAAATAAACAAGATATGGAGGGAATTAAGAAAGAACAAAATAAAATTTCAACAGATATGGCCGGTATTCAAAACGAGATAGTAGAATTGAGAGATTATGAAGAAAGATTACAGTTAGATGTTGAATATATTAGCGATAAACTTGATTTGAGAGAAAGTGCCATGGAGTCAATGGAACAGAGCATTGATTATCTAGAACGTGAAGTGCGTAAAGGAACAATGCGAATTTTCGGACTACAGGAGGAAAACAACGAAACCAAAGAAATGTTAAAGTCCAAAGTATTGTCTGATGTACTAAAAGTTGCATGTCCAGGGGAAAAATGGATAACAGATGATATTAAACATGTAACTAGAATAGGCGAGGGAAGTGAACACCAGGAAAGAATGGTTTTACTAACATTCAGATTTGATGATGATAAATTTAGGGTGTGCAGGGGTAGAGATCAGCTTAGAGAGAAGGGAATTCGCGTCAGTGATGATCTTACAAAAAGGCAGAGAGAAACTCTATCAAGGTTAAAACCGCAAGGAAAATATGGCTACTTCTACAAAGGTAAATTACACACATTCGAACGAGATTACAACGATAAAAGTGCACGAGTCGTAATGAAGGCTAAACGTAAATCTGATCAAAGTTACACTCCAAGCGATTGTTCTAACATTAATGAATCTACAGCGAATTCCATGTCTGGTGACCAGACTGATTTACTACATGAAAATCAAGATATGGATATAACGGAAGGGCGTACATCAAATAAATAGGATTGCGGCCGAGGCCCTATTGAGACAAATATTTTGAAATGTTTAAATTGGAACATTGAAGGTTTGAAAAGCAAATTATCTAACGTTGATTTAATTAACTATTTCAAGACATTTTCGATTGTTGCATTAACAGAAACATGGCTGATTGAAGATACTGATATTGGTTCATTTTTACCTGAATATACATACTATTTTGTACAAGCTAAAAAGCAATGTGCTGCAGGCAGAGCGATGTCAGGAGTAGTTGTTTTTGTAAAACGAACTATTGGCAAATTTATTACACGTGTTGTAACGGACTGTGATTTTGGGATCTTTTTAAAGTTTGATAAAACTTTTTTAAATACTGATAGGGATATAATATGCGGATTTGTATACTTACCTCCTAGTTCATCCCCATTTTATGATACTAAACTCTCAAAAGGTATCAAAATGTTAGAAGAAACGTTCGTAAGTCTAATTTCTAATTTTGATGCTGAATTTATAATCAGTGGAGACTTAAATGCTCGCACTGGAAGCAAAAGTGATTGCATTAATATCGCACAAAATTTTGAAGAGCTTATTGCATATCAGGATATATTTGAAGATGACTGTGTTGCTCCTAGAGCTTCCTGTGACAAGGGGTTTAATGCATTTGGTAAAGATCTTTTAGAATTTTGTAAATCTTACATTCTGCGTATAGCTAACGGACGGCTATTTGGTGATAAGGGTAGGGGTGATTTTACATATATTAGTCATCTCGGTTGTAGCGTTATCGATTACATGATTTTCTCTGACAATGCACTGAATTCTCTGAATGATTTTGAGATAGATAATAGAACTGAGTCGACGCATTTACCACTTACTTTTAATTTGAAAGTTATTCATCAGCCTGAAACTGAACAGAACACAAATATTAGGCAGAAAAGTAGAGACAAATATATTTTTGATGAAAACAGTACCATGTTATACAGGGAAAATTTGGGTGAACTCTTAACGCCACACTTTATAAACAATTTTCTCTTTGAAATTTCAAATATAGAAACAAGTTTGTCTGCTATTATAACTAAATTGAATGACATATTGTATTCAAGCGGAAATTGTTGTTTAAGCAAGTCGAAATTTAAACCAATGACTCAACCTAAATGGTTCGATAATGAATGCAGAGAGCTTAAGTATTTGAAAAACAAGAACCTTCGTATTTTTAGGCGTCATAGATGCGAGAACAATTTAAATAGATATTTAAATGCTAAGAACAAATTCAAACAACAATGTGATTTAAAACGCAAGGAATATTGTGACTCTCGATTACAGGAACTCATTGACTCCAATGATAATGCCAAGTCATTCTGGAAAAAATTAAAATTTATGTGCTCAAAAACAGGCTCGATCACAAACTCAATATCTCAGGTAGAATGGAAAATGTATTTTGAAAACCTTTTTGCATTAGAAGACATTGAGAATAATAATGAACGAGATATATGTTTTGAAAATTGTGAAAATGAAATTGAGGATTCTATTTTTAATTCTGAAATAACAGACGATGAGGTTCTTAGAGCAGTTAGAGCTCTGAAAAGTGGTTCTAGTGGCGGAGAAGATAATATTACCCCAGAATTTTTCAAACATGGGATTGACCTTTTATTACCTTTGTTAACCAAACTTTTTAATAGATTATTTGATACTGGATGTTTTCCAGAACAATGGAGTAAAGCTGTTATTGTACCGTTATATAAAAAAGGTGATATAAATGTACCAGGTAATTATAGAGGTATATCTCTTTTAGACATATGTGGTAAAATTTATACAAGTATTTTAACAAGAAGGTTAACTTTTTATGTTAACATTTTCGGAAAGTTGCATGAAGCACAAGCGGGATTCCGCGAGGGGTATTCAACTACAGATAATGTTTTTATTCTTAATGCAATTGTCAGTAAACAGTTATCAAAATCAGGCGGCAAACTCTATATAGCGTTCATTGATTTTATGAAATGTTTCGATATGATAAATAGAAACAAATTATGGACTGCACTACGACATACGGGTATAAAAGGGAAATTATATGCAGCAACTTTTGGCATGTACAATACGGTTCAAGCGTGTGTGCGAACAAGCGAGGGTCTTACTGAAAATTTCAACTGTCCGGTGGGTTTGAAACAAGGATGTTTGGCATCCCCTATATTATTTTTAATTTTCATCAACGAATTGGTAAATTATATTGAGAGAAGCGGTGTAAAAGGTATCCAGATATATCCTGATGTTACTGAAATACTATCTCTATTGTTTGCTGATGATCTTGCTCTTACAGCAGATACTGTTGTAGGTCTACAAAAATTGTTAAATGTTTTACATAAATTTTGTACAGATAAGGGCGTTAAGATTAACGCACAGAAATCGAAAATTCTTGTGTTTAAAAAGGGTGGGGTTTTATCAAAACATGAAAAATGGAACTATAATGGTGCCATTATTGAAACGGTTAAAAGTTTCTCTTATGTCGGAGTTACTCTGTCACAGCAACTTTCTTTTGCAAAAATGGCCGGCGATCAAGCTTTAAAAGCTAAAAGAGTTCTTATTTCTGTTCTATCCAAGTTACACGAATTCGGCCAGTTACCGAAAAATGTCTTTTTTAATATATTTGATACTAAAATAAGCCCGATCTTACTTTACGGCTCGGAGATTTGGGGTATCAACAGACAACCCGCAATAGAAGCTGTACACTACTATGCTTGTAAGCGCTATATGTGTGTAAAACAAAAAACAATCAATTCAGCAGTACTGGGCGATTGTGGAAGATTTCCGATATTTATAAATGCTACTAAAAGGTGTATTAAGTATTGGCTCAAAATTTTGAAAATGGGCGACGACAGATTTGTAAAAAAATGTTATTTGATGTTGAAATATTTTGATAATAGGGGCCAAAATAATTGGGCTTCAGGTATAAGAAACTTGCTATGTATTAATGGTTTTGGATATGTATGGTTTAATCAAAGAGTAGAAAATGAAACGGTATTTATTAGAAGTTTTGTACAACGCTTAAAGGACCAGTATGTTCAAGAATGGTTGGAATCTATTACAAATGTGAATTCAAAATTAAATTCTTACAGCCAATATAAGACCACGCTTGTCCATGAGCCATACTTGCAATATGTAAAGGTGAAAAAATTTAGACATTCTCTAGCAAAACTAAGATCGTCATCCCACGATCTTGAAATAGAGAAAGGCAGATATCATAATATCCCTAAAGAAAACAGAATCTGTAAATTATGTAACTCTGCGTTAGAAACAGAGTTCCATTTTGTTTTAGTCTGTTCAAAATTACAGCGTTTAAGGAAGAAATTTATACCAGGAAAATATTATGTGAACACAAATTTCCAAAAGTTTAAAATTCTGATGAGCTGTAAATCAGAGCAAGTCATTATTAATTTAGCAATGTACACATTTTATGCTTTTCAAGAGCGACAAGCAATCCTAAATCAATAACTGCATTTTGAACACAAGGTTATATTACACTTATATTTGTAAATAGTACATGTATTGCTTCTCTGTAGATTACATGACAAGATATATTGGTACCAGTCTGTATGTATGTTGTACAAATGTTACTTGAACTTGTTATGGGCCGGTGGCCGTTATCAAATAAAGCATTGTCATTGTCATTGTCATTGATACATGCTGCAATGTAAAGGCCGACCCGACCGTCAGATTGATAAATCATATGTGAATATATGAGACCGTGTGAAATGTAAGTTGTAGTTTATTTACACTGTTTGTTTTTAAACTCAGAAGTTATTTGCTATCACAGAGCACGGTTCAAAACTGCAGTAGTTTTCGAAATGGCATACTATTACCATACATAAGATATATAAATAATTAAATTGTTTAAACTTAAGCGTACCTGAACTGATTAAAAAGTACCTGCGCATAACAGTTGTCAAGTCCATCCTGATGGGTGATGTCATCAGACACTGATGATGTCACCAGGCTGATGACGTGTATTGCAACTTTTCTATAGATTCAGCGCATGTCACAAAAAAAAAAGAAACTTTTAAAAGTAAAAAAGAAAAGTTTATCCGCGACTTAAATCATTTAATTTCCTATCTAAATGTAGTAATCCAGTAATTTTGGAATGAAGACCTCGTTCCAGCAGCTGACTGTTGTCCGCCATTTGTATCATGCTAATTAGTAGTGGCGTTATTACAACCAAATATTAATGCGCAACGAACTATTAGAATAGAATACGGGTTCTACTGTTCACAATAATTTAAACGACTGTTAACTAAAGAAACTATTGAATAATAGTAAGTTGTAATTATAAGAACTGAAAGAACCTTCGGTGTTTCTGCAAATTAGGTGTAAAACTTCTTACAGTTCATACCTCTATGAAAAGCAAAAATAAACCACTTCAATTCTTAATTACACCAAGGAACATCTCATAAATGTTTTTGAAAGTTTTAAATTAAGTATCATTTTTGCTAAGCGCATTAATATCGAGAGTTTAAACGTAGGTTTTGGTGTGATGTATTGTCTCATAGCCCTATATTGTACATGTATATCATTAAACAATGCTGCCTGTATCAATGTTGGGTATGACAGGGGGAGGGGCATTAATTTCACATGGTTTGTATATTAGAAAATGTTTTCCCCTCTGAAACCCATTACCTGATTCTATTATAATTTCACAAAGATGTCCATTCGTTTACGCTTTAACAAATGTGTTCTACCCGTGTTTAATCGTATATGCAGTCTGGTTCTCTTTCCATATCTATTGAAGTAAAACTATTTTAACAAAGCAATTTCTGTGAGAACCATTATAGTATACCGAACCTATTTTCACAAGAGTGGTTCTGTTTGAACTTCTTCATAGATGTTTAACAAACTATGGGCGGGACTAGTTTTCCATGTACATGAACAAACTATCTCCTCAAAAACCAGGATTCAGACTTTTAAAGTTTAAATGATCTCGATGTGACAGTCAGCTGAATCGGGTATATGTTGCAATTAAAATATGATAGAGCATAGATAATCGGAATTTAGGAGAACGATGAATGGCACCTTGTGTTTTAGAACTTTACATTTATGTCATTCAATTACATTTGAAACCTGATTTGTTTGGTCCATTTTACAAACTTTTACGTATTTATGCATATCCGAGTACGACCTATTTCTCGGTAAACCGTATAAATATTCAAAGAAGGCCAACGTAATGGATTAAAAGTTTTTTAGGAATCCCAGCCAGTAAATGCGTATTACGAGCAAATTAAAAAAAAGAAGACTTTTCGCAGATAAAGCTTTTTTAGAACTGTCAAACTATAAACCTAAATCACGGTGTTTGAATAGCCACATTTTTGCTAAACATAAAATACATATGCACACAATTTCTACAAAAAGCTCAAATTGTGTAGGTTAACGAAAGTCAAAATATAAGTGCGCAGGAATGTAAGAGCTTGTTAGCACAAAACACACAGTTGAAAGAATGTTTGAAATCGGATAATAACAGAAAAGCTATGAGAAAAATTTGCAAATTAGTATTACTATTAGAGATGCCCCTTTTCCGAAACTTTTCTTTGAACCCAATATACTATTGTTATGGTTTTTGTTAACCTAGAATTGGTAACACCAATTTACTGTCATGTAGGTTAGAATTTGTTTTTAAACATTAAAGCTGCTGTTTCCCTCAGCAGTAATGCCTACAAGAATATATAATTACAGCACTATGACATCACAATCTTGGAATGGTCGCCTCTATGATCCTCCAATTTTGAAATTTGCAATCTCAAATATCTTCATATTCAAAACTCCGTTTGAAGAATTTTTTCAATACTATGTTCTTGAATTTAAAATCAAATTATTTCATGACTTGCCTTTCCCTTTAATTTTCATTTTAGCGTAATGTACATGTATTTGTTAAACTGTATGGAATAAAAACTTATTAATGCTTGCCAGCATAAAATACGTAAATCAGTATAATTATTGACGTTTCATGAAAGCTTGAGCAAAACGCACAAAGTACCATGTTATAGAGGAATGATACTCATGTGACGCCGCACTGCTTACATATAGAACTATTAATAATTAAGTAATGTTTGTTGTCTGGTTTAATTGGCATGGCACATGCATATCAACAACGTAATGGTCTGAACGTCAACCAACATTATACAATTATGATTATGAATTGGAATTATTACAATCATATATATAACACATTAGTTATTTAAGTATCATCTATATACACACATATTTAAAAACACTCGTGTATCTGAGTATATAGTTGCTCTGTGATAGAGCTGTAAGAGATTGCACAGAACAATATCTATAAAACTAACATAGTTCGGAACCATATATACACATATGCTAGTTTTAATTTATTGCTATACATTGATTAAAAGACATTAATGACTACCGCCAGTATTGTAGTCATGGGCGGATTTTTTTATCCTGTTTTAGAGAGTGTAATCAAACTAGTAGTTCATCTCATTCAGAACTGTATACGCTTTGTAAATTATGAAATCTAAGTATGCATTACAGAGATTTTTGTTTTATTCGGGTGAGCGATGTAGGGCCATTGTAAGTTATGATGGTATTTTTGCTTTTATGGCTTTTGTAGTTATTTACAGCATTGCAAACATTGTTACTAGTAAGAACGTGGTTTTAGTACTATTTTATGTAAACGTTATCAATAGTTGTACATTTATGATAACTGTTGCTTTGAAATGACAGTGTTTACGTGGTATCATAATTGTTACCAAACATGTTGATCTTTTTATCCTCTAATGGTAATACGGAAGCAGCCACATGAGAAATAACGCTACGTCGACATTCAGATTTTTAACACATAACCTAGTGGACCTTTACTAAGATTGTTAAATTATGACCCCCGGGTTAAAATTGACCCCGACCTGGGGTCACGTGTTTTTTGTATATACATATGAAGGAAAAACTTTATTTCTGTAACCACAAGGTTAAGGGCTTAGATAGTTGGCATGTATCATTGCCTAGTTGACATCTTCCAATAGTGTTCAAATCATTCCCCAGGGTCAAAATTGAATCTACTGCTATTGATGACCTTGTTTTATAGCCTATGGTAACCAGATGAGAGATTAAGGGTCATCTTAGCCCTCTTGTTATTTATTACGGTGCATGTACACATTAGTGTTATAGTATTATATAGCCGGTGTCATGTACATGCTCACAACGCTCCTGACGATAATTCTATATGTACATGTATTTGGTCCCTCATTGTGCCGTGTATTGTAATCTGTGGATTACATCTTCGTATTTAGATTAGACATCCACGTAATGCGTGGTTTCCAATAAAATTTCACACAGAGATTAAGAATGGCAGGTTATGCAAAACGTTTCATTTTCTATTATATTTATTATCTTAACATACTTATGTTAGAACTCAGTAAATTATTAAGAAAAACAATGACAAGTTTACTTATGTTGATCAAATATATTTCGGTCTATTTATATTGCAGTTTTGAGATTAGTTAAATATATAACTACATTATTTCCTAAAATTGGTTCAAAATGACAGACACAATAAACATGTTCTAGGAACAATCGATAGCACAAGACACCCTTTCAAATTTACAAACCTGAACCCCTGTTAGCCAAAGGCCTTAGAGGAACCCTAAACAGCCTGTTAAATTATATATCATCGGTAAAAGTTTGGTAATAGATACACATTAGTGTCACATTGACATATTTGTTTCCAAGTTATGTAGTAAAAATGGATAAAGAGAGGCTCAAACGTAAATCGTGGTATCCCATAACGTTTTACGTTTGTTTGTGTTTTTTAAATTCGTATTCAGGGATACCTAATGAAATTCTATCTTTTTATTCACATAATTACTTTAATATTAAACTTTAAAGTATGTTTACTTGAATGAAACAGACCAGTATGCATACATGTTCATTTGGCTCCCTGTCCACAGAACACTTACATATAATGGTTTCCCGTTCGGGGATTATTCCTTCGCATTTTAATATACATGTAGGCTTTTTTTCTGATTTGATAAAATATAACCTCTTTAAGTGTGTAGTTATTGGAAACGCTATGGATTAATATACTTATATTTAAAGTAACTAGATATTAAAAACATCGATAATCTACTTAAGATATTTACTTATAAGACAAAAACTATTTTGAAACTGTACGTTGTACGAGTTCAGTCATTTGTATTTCCGTTTAATGTTACTTCATAATTTCTAAAGATTGTTTTAATTCGACACACGGATGTACTAGGTATTAGAGTCCCATTCAATTTCACACCGTTGGACCTATGTAAGACCATTAAATATAAAAAAACTCTAAACAGCGTATTAAGTACATATACTGGTACAGAACTAGTTTGCCCCGTACAAATGATTGTCATGCAACTGTCTTTTTCGAAACGAAGCCAAATGCTCGTTAGACGCAATTGTTATATTGGTTTCCCAAACCCAATACTGCTCCCTTAGTCAAACTAGGGACTTTCGAATGTTTCTCCTCTGTCACCAATGACTTGATTTCTGAATAATTTCACATACGTGTATTATCTAAAGTCAAATTTTAAGGTTTTCTTAAAATTAACAATTGCCAATTTCTGACTTTTTGAGAGAATGATAATAGTTTAAAGCTTTTGACTTAAGTTATAATATTTAAGAATATTTTCAGATGTGAACCTGTTTTCTACCTTCTGCCATTTCTTTTTACCGATTTTGATTTTATTGATAATGGTCTCTGCAGGCGGTGCTAGTTTTAATTGTGCCTTAACATATTATCTCCTAAGAAACTGGTGATCCGATTTTCAAAACTTTACGTTAAAATGCTTCCTTTGTGACAGCCAACTTAATCGTATATTTATGTATGTAGCAAAATCAAACAAAAAAGAGGAAAAAAAGAAGACCGACACAAAACCAAACGTGATTCATGAGAACGATATACGGCCCTAAATAAAGTAAGGATGGTATTTGTGCTTTTATGGTTATTTTAGGCATTTTCAGCATTGCAAACATTGTCACTTGCAACAGCGTGATTTTATAACTATTTTATACCCCCAAAACAAAGTTTAGGGGGGGGGGGGGTATATAGGAGTCACCCGGTGGTTGGTCGGTCGGTCGGTTGGGCGGGCGGTCGGTCGGTCGGTCGGGCGGGCGGTCTGTTGCATTTTCCTTGTCCGGAGCATAACTTGAAAACTACTAGTTGGAATTCAATACAACTTCATACAATGGTCAAACACATTAAGAGGAAATGCAGTGCACAAGCACTATAACTCCATCTTGACTAATTACAGAGTTATTGCCCTTTGTTACTTTTCCTTGTCCGGAGCATAACTTGAAAACTACTAGTTGGAATTCAATACAATTTCATACAATGATCAAGCACACTCAGAGAAATTGCAGTGTACAAGAACTATAACTCTATCTTGAGTATTTACTGAGTTATTGCCCTTTGTTACTTTTCCTTGTCCGAAGCAAAACTTGAAAACTACTGGTTGGATTTCAGTACAACCTCATACAATGGTCAAGTACATTGAGAGGAAGTGCAGTGCACAGGAACCATAACTCCATCTTGACTCATTACAGAGTTATTACCCTTTGTTACTTTTCCTTGTCCGGAGCATAACTTGAAAACTACTGGTTGGAATTCAATACAACTTCATACAATGGTCAAGCACAATGAGAGGAAGTGCAGTGCACAGGAACAACCATAACTCCATCTTGACTAATTACAGGGTTATTGCCTTTGTTACTTTTCCTTGTCTGGAGCGTTTTTCGAATACTGCAAGTTGGAATTCCATACAACTTCATACAATGGTCAAGCACAATGAGAGGAACTGCTAAGAACAATATCTCTTTTTAGTTTGTTTGCAAGGTATTATGTTACTACGAACTTCTTCAGTTTATAAAGCAGTCTTTTGGGGGTATTCATCACATTTAGTGATAGCTCTAGTTTGTAATCGTCATCTTCATTATTATAATGTATGTATGGCAGTGTCTGTAGTAGTATCATAATCATTAACTAACATATTGCTTATTGTGTACTTTGTAGGCAATACGGAAGCAGCCACAAGAAGGATAACGCCCCGAAGATATATAGATGATGATTCTGATGATTCTGATGATTTTGACCTATCGATTACAGGTAAATAGTACTTTTTTCTGTTCAGACAAAACGTAATAAGAATATACCATAAGCTACGTTAATCATTTCTTTATTAAGCTAGGAACATAGTTACACATTTATTATTATCATTTACAATATTGTATGAAAACAAAAAGGTAAAAATTCATATTCACATAAGGCCAGTAACTACACCACTTTATGAAAGATTATGTATATTGGGTAACTTGGGTAATGTCTTAGAAGATGAAAATCACTTTGTGATGAAATGCAACTGGTTCAATGAATGAAGACAAACTATAACAAATTATTGGAGAAGGCTAGATGTGTACAAAGACTACTTAGTACAGTAATTATCGTCGTTGCTGGTGTTTTCACTTTCGCGTTATCTACAGATGTTAATGTCTAGCAGAGATAAAACCTTTAAATGACATAGAGGATAATTGTTGGTTTCGGTGTAAGATCACATTATAATTTCACCGAGTTTCACGAAACATTCTGGACACGTCATTAAAAAATAGCGCAAATGACGTCATTTTAACCATGTCATCGTCGCATGGTTTCCAGCATTATTATGCTCGGTATACCTTTTGACGTAAATCCGGGTTAAAGATTGCAAAAACAGTGAAAATAAAAATGGTAATTTACTGTTTCAAAACTGTGGATTATCACTTTTGTTTCATTGAGAAAACTATAATTCACTGGAAAACATAAAATAAATTATATAACGCGTTTCCGGACCTGTTATGTGTACCCATATACAATGCTTCAATAAAACACACTGAAAAAAAAAAAAAAAAAATATCAAACAGGGAATGCCACGTACCAAAAACCCATGTTTGATAACAACTAATACAAATATGCAAAACAACCGGCGCTATTATATAATTCCGGTATTTAAGCGTTTTTTTCATCATGAAAATCAGTTTTAAGGACACCTTTTTTGTGTCAACGTATACTGTTCCGTTCCTGTTTTTGTAGGACAAATTAGGACTACCTCTGCTTCTTGTTAAGGGATTGGGAGTATATATACTTTTCAAGGCTAGTCAACTGCTCAAAAACAATATATAAACATACCCACGTGTTCTGTTGCGCACACCAGGGCAACCATTGGTCCAGGAAACGTGATGACGTTATTGTAAACCCTGGAACCGTCCATTTGGTATAGAATTATAACGCCGGATGATGTAGTATTGCACGTACACGACACGCCAATTAGAAGTAATAGATTAATCAGTCATTTAAAGTTCTGATACATTTACATATAGGAAGTATCTCTTCTCCAGTTAGTTACCTTACTGTTTTTTTTTTTCGTGAAAGGTTAACATAAAACAATGGGTTGCACATAAAATATTATTCAGTTGATTCTTTTTATGCTTAACAACATGTTGATATGTTGGTTGTGTGTATTTATGGAAGGCCACAATGAGATTGTGATATGTACTATTTCGTATTAATATCTATTTGTGTTACCTTCTCGAAATAAAGATTTTACTATTATTATTATGTACATGCTTTGAAACATCCAGTAAATGGTCCTGAAAATCTTAGGTTAAGTATTATTAATTACAATGACATTTACATGTATATTTACACTATTAGTATTATGCTGTGCGCCATAAAGGATTGTATATTTATGCTTCATGGGCGTTTTAGCCAAATTGATTTACATGAAATAAAATTTTCTAACTTTAAAGCACCGTTCAAAATACTAATTATATATTTTTTGATTTCTTTATTCATCTAAATCTGAAAAACAAAATTTCTAACCTAGAAGCACTGTTTAAAATACTTGTCATATATTATTTTGATTTCTTAATTCATTTAAATCTGAAAAAAACGTGACTTCAAAGTTCGAAGTTAATGTCATAATGCAACACTTTCATGGCATGTGATAAAGTACCAGTTTCTTATTTCATTGCGTTAATAACTGATTGAGTTTACTGTTAATACTAGTAATATTTATACAATGAACGACTTGAATTAAATAGCTATAGAGTTTTTAGGTTGTACATTTGTAGTAACTTTACTGTGTTCGGCTAATCAAAAGAAATTAAAGCTGTAAAAATCTGGGCTATCATGTATTTATGCGATATGTGGTTTTAAAGCCTGTCAGTAAAAACAACCCTTTAGGGATACATGTAGTACAGGAAAGTTCAACATAAAACGGAGAAAAACATACTATTCCAGTATATCAAGAAGCCTTATACAGTAATGTTTGAAAATTGCCAGCCCATTCTTCATTATCACAAAAACCCGATCATCAACTTTTTAAACGTTTTCACAATTTTTCTTCACGTGGAGAGTCATTGTCCATTGAAAACATCCGGCAAACATTATAATGTGTATGACACTTACTTAGAAAGTCGCCTGCAATATGTGGATGATTTCAGTAGGTTAAGGTCACTTAATCTTCCGATAGCTTTTCCCTAACTAATACTCATAAACTTTCATAAAACAGTACTGTTACTAGATCTATTTACCGACTATGAGATAAATATGAATAATTGCTATCTACTTGTTAAAACAACTTTCCGCCAAAGTTTGAGTAATTCAAGCGTATACCCACAACTTTCTATGAATACCTCAGGAACCTTTTAACTATTGAATGTTACTTTGATCTTGGCCTTAACAAAATTCAATGTCATTCTCATCATTCCTACATAGATTGCAATTCCTTTGCACTGGCCGGCAGAAGGTCTGCATGACAATAACTCTTAGTCCAAATATCTATACTCTCAAGATGTGGCCAATGCCAGCCTTCCTGTCATGCTTTACATACTTCATTTAAAGAGTTATTTGTCTGAATGGCCATGTAACATACTTGCAATTGTTCGTGACAATAGGTAACAAGAATGCCTCTATGTAGAATTACAAACAAAATCTGACTAGACAGTCAATGCTTACAAGTTCTCACCCTAGATGATTACTTTAAATTATATAATCTAAAGACGGTTGTAAAGGACCGCCATACTTAACACGAGAAAAAAGGCGTGAAAGGAATGAACATGATCTATCATCTAGTGTCAAACAACAGACCCAGGTCCTAACGCTGACTTCATTTGCAATAAGAAATCTTTGTCGAAAGAAACCCGTTGCTATTGAAACTAAACGATTTTTAACATTCTAACAGAATCGTCAACTCTAACTCGACCTCAGCTTCTGGTATAGCTTATTATGTAAGCAATCTGATTGGACAAAGTATACATATGCAATTTTCCCGCAATTTGTCAATTTGATTGAAAACATACATGTTAGTAGTTACCAGACTGACCAAGAATCAATCCCTTATTGCTTTAAATGCAGTCACAACCGCATAATAATAGAAATACGAGTGTTTTGGCGAGTAAATATGCAATTGTATACTTTTGTATATTTATTTTTATTAGATTGCTTGAGAATGGCCAAACGGACAGTTATATGTGGTAGTAGTCCTATAAAAAAGACATGGCATTGCTTGATTTCACATTATACATTATTGGTAAATATAAGAACTTGTCGATGACTTAGTATCTTGAATCTTCGGGATCCCGGAATGTCACCATACTTGTAGCATCCTTGCATTGCCCCCTTTCGAAAAACAAGAAACGATTTCGGTCCACAAGGGTTGATTTTACTATACATTTTTAAAATGGCTTCTTTTCATGAACCAGTGGATGGGTTATCTTTGCATTTGGTCCCTTTTAAAATTCAGGAATTGGTTCCACATTGCTATTGCTACTAAAATAGACACTTCTACTGATTCAGCTGTACTGTATTTCAGTTCTGTAGAGTATTATAGAATACTTAAATATCACACATTACTTAACATATTATAGTAATAAATAGAACCGTGGTGGCAAAATTTACAGCTTTTTGACCACATGAAATACAGCTGGCTCAGATGGGCAACATAGGACCAACTTGGCCCTTGAGAATATAATCTGCTAGAAGTAGGTAGTGCCTCCTTGATTTAATACCGTCCTAAATGTTGACATTGGATCAAATGCAACCCAATTCAATTTTTTTAAGGAACATCTGATGTTATAATGCAACTGATTATTTTCATAATTATAGTTACATTGATTGTGCATATAAAGTTACTTGCTCTCAGTCGCCGTTGCAAAAAAAAAAAGATTTCAACGATGATTTACTTATACATGATATATGAATCAATAATATAAGTAAAAAGCTAGGAAGGAATTTGCAAACATCGATTGAAAAGGTTGGTTATACGGCACCGCTACACTATATGCTTGTATTGGAATTCTTAAAGCGTGTGCAACGCTTTATAATATGGGAGCGTATCATTAAAAACTCACAGATATACATGTACTTCACAGGAATTTATAGTGGAACATTTGTACATGACTATAATCACATTCTAAAACTTTCATACAGTTTGAAGGACTTTAGTTATTAACCAAAATCTGAGAGCGAGCAGCTTTTAAAATGACATTGTTACCAGTATATACTTTCAAGCTGTGTTTCATCATGTTTGACTTAATTCTAGTATTACAGCTGAATTAAATGTAAGAATTTAACAATCATGTTGTATATATAGTATTTAGTTGAATGTTGTGCAGAAGATAAGAGCTATAAAGAAATATAAATTTGTAGTAACACGTTTATAAACGACCTGTCTACTAATTTCTTATAGATGCATTTAAGATAAATACTATTCCGATCCTGTCTTATTTTGCAGCAGTTAACTTCATAAGGAATCCCGGGATATAAAGATTCGGTTGAAAGCTATGGGGCTTCTTTAGATGCTTGTAAGCTAACTGTCATACAAAAATAAAATGCGGATAATATTTCAAAGCAATGCTCAGGAACATGATGTTTTTAGCTCTACCATGGTTAAGTATCTAACTTAACGTTTAAAATTGTTCATTGTTGAAAATCCGTTATATACACTATCACTCTTATTATTCTGCATATGACTTTGATATAATTGTATGCCTAAGTTGACATATAGGCCTGCTGGGCCAGGTGATAATGTTCATGCCCATTAACCAACATGTGATTGTTCTGTACAAATGCACAAGAAGCTAAAATGAACTTAAATTTCTTACCTCATCGTATCTTATGATAGTGTTATTGTACGAATGTTTAATTTCGTTTAATGCTTGTTGTTTTGCAAAGGTAATTTGTGCTTTTGAGAAAAGATAAAATCAAACAATTAATCTTTACATTTTTACCATCATGCCGGACCAAAACGGTCCCGCAATCAGTATACAATAGCAATTCGCCAGTGTATATGATCGTAAAGTATTCTCCGATGATGTGTGAGAATGATAAACAAAACATGTAGTTTACTATCACAACCTATTTATGTTCGTTAAGTGCAACAGTTTTGCTAATTTGCAAATTAATTTAAATAAAGAATTCCATATGTTTCTTAACTAGTCAGCATTTTGACTAATCATTAAGAAAATAATGACAATTTCACTTATGATGATGAAATCTATTTCGGTCTGTATGTATTGCAGTTTTAAGATCAGTTAATTATACAACTTCATTATTCCTCAAGATTGTTTTAATTTGACAGACACAATATACATTACTAGGTACAATTTATTGCATAAGAGTCCTCTTTTAAATATAGAACTTGAACTACTGTTAGACAAAATCTTAGAGGAAGCCTAAGCACCTTGTTAAACTATTGGTTAAATTTGGGTATGTTGGGTAATATATACACACCAGTGTCACATTGACATATTGGTTTTCCAATTATATTAGTAAAAACGGCTAAATATAGGCTCCAACGTAAATCGTGATTTCCCAAAACGTTTTACGTAATTTTTTTAATTCGTATTCAATGATACCTATTGAAATTCTATCTATTTATTAATCTAATTACTTTAATCTATACTTAAACTTGAAAGTGTGTGTATTTAAATAAAACAGAATAGTATATATACATGTGCGCTTGAGAACACTAACATATATAGTATACAAAATAAGAAACTTCCGCTAAGTTTGCTTGGACATTGCATCGTTTAGTGCAAAAATGATTGCCAAAGGTTAACAGAATGAGGGGAAAGTTTGACCAAGTGAGGTAGGGTCTTAAAACAAAAATAACACTTGATAACGGGTAGGACCACGTGCACCTCTTGAGTTGACCACTGCGCAGTGTATCACCGGCGCATAGAATCGACTAAAGTGTTGATTTCTGACTGTGGAATATTGTTCCATTTCTGAGTGACTTCTTGACGTTAACAGTCGGGTTGGGACGACGCCTCACTCGTCTGTCCAGAATATCACAGACGTGCTCGATTATGTTGAGATCAGGACTTTTAGCAGGCCAGTCATCAATGAAAAATCATTCATCTGTTCCATAACAACGCCAATATCTTGATATTTCAGCATGATAATGCCACATCTCATACAACTATAGACACTGTAATTTTTCTTATAACAAATAACATTGATTTCAATGATGACTGGTCCGCTAAAAGTCCTAATAAGATGTGGTCATACCCGTTATTAAGTGTTGTTTTTGTTTTTAACCCCTACATAACTTAGTCAAAACTTCCCCCATATTCTGTTAACCTTTGACCATCATTTATTAACCAAACGATGCATCATGAAACACTCTTGAAACGCATATATAACAATGAGACCCCCGTTTTGTTTTCATCCAGCTATGTTCAAGCAAACTTAGCGGAAGTTTCATATTTTGTTTAGTATACATACAACGGTTTCCTATGGTATTTAAAGATAGATTGTTTCCCATGAAATGTAACCTCTTTTAGTGTGCAGTTTTTGGAAACAAAATACTGGGAAAAATTGTCTTTCAGTCTTTTACATCTATAATATGTCTTAATATACTTTTATTAAAAAGTAACTAAATATTGAAAACATCGATAATTTTACTTAGGAAAACAAACTATTTTGAAACTGAACGTTGTATTCAGTATACGTCCGTTTTACGATACTTCATAATTTCTAAAAATTGTTTTAATTCGACGGACAAATGTACTAGGCTTTAGAGTCCCTTTTAAATTCACACCGTTAAACTTATGTGAGACAAGTTATTAGAAAAACCCTTAACAGCCTATTAAGTACATATAATGGCACAGAACTAGTTTGCCCCAAGTGTCATGCAACTGTCTCAGTCCAAACGAAGCCAAATGCTCGTTAGACGTAATTGTAATATTGGTTTCCCAATCCCAATACTGCCCCCTAAGTTAAACCTGGGACTTTCGAATTTTTCTCCTCTGTCACCAATGACTTGATTTCTAAATCATTTCTCAGACGTTCCTGTCTACCAAGTTTGTTCAATCAATATTATCTCAAGTCAAAGTTTAAGGTTTTCTTAAAATTAACAATTTCCATCACTGACTCTTGAAAAAATAAAGATATTTAAAAGTTTTGATTTAAGTAAAAATATTTAAAGGTCCATTACGAAGTACAAATCAAGTTTTCTGTTAAATCTGGAATTATAACGTCTTTATTCATTTAAATCTGAAAACAAACGTGTCTAGAAAGTTTGAAGTGAATGTCATAAGGCAAAACTTTCATGGCATTTGATAAAGTACGAGCTTTTTATTTCAATGCGTTAATAACTGCTGATTGACTTTATTGTTAATAAAAGTAATATGTATACATTGAACGACTTGAATTAAATAGCTATAGAGTTCTTTGGTTGTAGTAACGTAACTGTGATCGGCTAATCAAAAGAAATTAAAGCTGTGAAAATCTGGGCTATCATGTATTTATGTGGTTATGTGGTTATATAGCCTGTCAGTAAAAACAACCCTTTATATAGGGATACATGTAGTACAGGAAAGTTCTTCAACATAAGTTTAAGCGGTGAAAAACATGCTATTCCAGTATTCAAGGAGCCTTATATAGTAATGTTTGAAAATTGCCAGCCCATTCTTCATTATCACAAAAACCTGATCATCAACTTTTTAAGGGCTTCACAATTTTCTTTTCACGTGGAGATTCTTTGACCATTGTAAAAATCCGGCAAGCATTCTAATGTGCACAAATATGTCGGGTATAAAACCCCATTTAATTAGATAAAATAATTGTATCATGAAACTTATTTAGAAAGTTGCCTGTAAAATGTAGATGATTCCGTTAGGTTAAGGTCACTGTGTTTTCCGATAACTTTTCCCTTAATGATACTCTACAGATCACAATTATAATTCAACTTTCGTCAAACTTGCTCAAAAGGTTACTTGTAATATGTATAGGATCTCTATTGTATTTTGGGTCAGAGATCCAAGATCAACGTCACAATCACCTCCGTTAGCTTTTATGCAATAACGCTATACAGGTCCCAATTTTAAATCAATTTTCATCAAACATTAAGAGTCCAGTCAGTCAAAAAGATTAATACTGGTCCTTTTGGGCCTCTTATTATTGACAATATGAATATTAGAATAGCATTTGCATTTAATGATATTTTTCATTATAATAGAAATTCATGCACATCGTTAGTAATATCTATTATTTGGAACTTGTATAATGACTTTGGGATGTATTTTCATCAGGGAAAACTAATCTTATTATGACACCCTGCATTGTGCAAGCTGGTGGCTCTTGAAACATGTTATCTGAAATAAAGCATAGTTTCAATTGAGAAGTAAAGAAAATTGGTCATGATATCAATGAGATTGAGAACTGTTTGCTCGAACGAAATATGTTTGCATTATTCTAGCAAACAGTACTATTACCAGATCTTTTTACCGACCATGAGGTAAATATTGATAATGGCTATCTACTTGTTAAAAACAATCTTCCTTCAAAGTTTGAGGAATTCAAGCGTATACCCACAACTTTCTATGAATACCTCAGGAGGTCACTTTGATCTTGGCCTTAATAAAGTTCACTGTCATTCTCATCATCCCTACGTAGATTGCAATTCCACTGCACGGGACGACAGGTGGTATGCATGACAATAACTCTTAGTCCAAATATCTATACGGTCGCGATGTGGTCAATACCAGCCTTCCTGTCATGCTCTTTATATTCTTTATCTTATTACTCGAAATAAACACAGATACATCTCGTGCAGTATATTCTTTATTTGCGTAGCATTTAAACAGATTCAACTATGTTTAGAACAACAATTTATTTGTTGCCAATAATACACAAAATATTCAATATTTAAAAGTGGATATAATCGGCCGCTCAAGACTAAACAGGGTCACTCCATGAATAGTCTTTAAGTGTAAAATCCCGTAGACCGAAATGAGAACAGACATGCTACACGCAACTTGTTAATATGTGCAAATTGACTCCCAAGATGCAACTGCAAAACATCGGACTATTGAACACCAAATTGCGATTCCCATTGAGTGAATGGAAACCACAATCCGCGTCAATGTAAGGCAATGCAATGCAAGGCAGTGCAATAAGATTGAAAGCAAGGCAAGGCAAAGCAAGGCAAGATACAGCAAGGCTAGCTAGGAATTGCCAAGTACTAGGGCAAAATCCTACTGCTGTCCAGTCACTGCAAACACTGGAAGAGACCGTATGATACTTTTCATAGATACATAGACAAAACACGGCAAAGTTAGATTCCAGACCATGGATACCCATTCCTTTGCGGTTTCTCCAGCACAGAAACAGTAGCCACAGACGGGTTGAAATTTCGAAAGTTAAATTATAACAAGCTTAGACTCATTACGTCCGTTCACCTCCCGGTCGACAGAATTTTTCCGTCCAACCTAGAAGAGCGACAGTATCAAAGAAGATATTTTACATTTTATCTAAAACAGAATAAATAATTCAATCAACTATAATTTCAAACACATTTTAAGCGGAACCATAGTTCGTTTTAGTGTAAATCACAAAAATACTCTAGTATATCCTTCAAGCTGCAATAACAGCTTGTTCATTAGCACGTCTCCTGAAACTGCTTTGTTTGAAAGTTATATCCCTTATATAAATATTGTACGTTTATCAGAGAGTCGTCAAACTGTAAAAACACTGGAGATGTGTACAAAATGTACCCGGTAACGATCGGAAGTGTCCCATCCAATTTAATAACAACGCATTCGGCCTATGGCCTAAAGGTCACACAAACCGATGAAATTATTGTGCAACACATCTGCAACACCTATTTATCGTCTGTCAATGCGTACTTCACATTTCTGACAAAGAAAAATAAAACTTGCACTGTAGATAGAGTTCCTTTGCCGGCGTCATATTTGTAGGTTTTATCGTCTAGTTCACTGAACAGTTGGTATATAGATTTTCTGTCGGTATATATACGATGTTTCACCCGTTTTTTTCTGCATCTGAATCGCATGGGTGCTGTCTCCAGTATTGACTGATTGCTCTCCTCCGCACATCAATTTGGTACAGTTTAGTCCTGTAACATAAATACTACGGAGAGCACTATAAAGGATCACAACAGAATAAACAGAACAGAGGTATATTTAATTTCTTCTAAAACGTTTAAACAATTAAATATGCTGTTAACGTGTATACACTAATCCTACTTTATTTGAAGGTTCATACACATTTGGTTACTATAAAATCACAACAATACATCTAACAAACTGTATCATTAAACCTTGTAACATTATGACACTTACATCTTAAACACACTTGTACATGACTTGTGTACCAATGTAAACACTGTCTTATGACATGACTAACCAGCATAGGGGCGTGGCGGGCGGGTATATAACTTGACGTGTACTATCTGTGTAGTAAGCAACTAAGAGAACTGCACGAGATTTTTCGGCGTTTATATAGGTTGTCAAAAATAAATAGACACGGAACCAGTGATATTAAAACGGAAATCAACCGGAGAACTCAGGTATAACAATATAAACAAAAATACGTGTGTGTATCGGAAAGGATAGCGCAGAGGACAATTTCTTGAAAATATAAAATAAATTATTTTTATTCTGAAAATAATTTCCATTATTTCAAGAGTTATTGGTCAGAAAGGTTTCGTCCATTGTTTCTGACAAACTTTTCGGTTACGCTTTGGGATCTTCTTTAAACGGTTGTAAACTGATTAATCGGAAGCCATTTAAACCACTTTCTATAGGATTTTACCAATCAAATTCTCTCAACTATACCTAAAATATAAAATATGTTCTGAATGACCATGTAACATACTTATACAATTATTCGTGACAATAGGTAATAAGAATGCTTCTATGTAGAATTGTTAACAAAATCTTACTAGACAGTCAATGCTTACAAGTTCTCACCCCTAGATGATTACTTTTAAATTATATAATTTAAAGACGGTTGTCAAGGACCGTCATACTAAACACGAGAACAAATGGCGTGAAAGGAATGCGCATGATCTACCATCTAGTGGCAGACAACAAACCAGGTACTTACGCTGAATACTCACACTATTGGAAATGTCTAACATTAAATTAACACGTAATAAGAAGTCTTTGTCGACAGAAACCCGTTGCTACTGAAATTAAACGATTTTCAACATTTAGACGGAATCGTCAACTCTAACTCGACCTCAGCTTCCGGTATACCTTATTCCCATTAAAGCAATCTGATTGGACAAAGTAAAGATGTGTAATTTTCCCGCAATGTGTCAGTTTGATTCAAAGCATACAATCATGTTAATAGTAGCCATGCTGACCAAGAATCAATCCTTTATTGCTTTAAACGGATCCACAACCGCATCATAATAGCAATATGAGTGCTTTTGGGAGTAAATATGCAATTGTATATATTCTTTTATCAAATTGCTTGAGAATGGCCAAACGAACAATTATAGGTGGTAGTAGTAGTAGTCCTATAAAAAAGACATGGCATTGTTTAATTTTACATTATACATTTTTGGTAAATGTGAGATCTTGTCGTTGATTTGAAAGGATACTGGATAAACACCAATTCTCCATATATAATCTTGAATCTTCGGGATCCTGGAATGTCACCATACTTGTAGCATCCTTGCATTGGCGCCCTTTGAAAAACAAGAAACGATTTCGGTCTACAGGGGCTGATTTTACTATACATTTTTGAAATGGCTTCTTCTCATGAACCAGTGGATGGGATGTCACTAAATTTGCATTGAAATATCCTTGCACTTGGTCCCTTTTAAAGTTCAGAAATTAGTTCCAGTTCACTGTTATTGCTACTAAATATAGACACTTCTACTGATCCAGCTGGACTGTACTACAGAGTATTTTAGTTCTGTAGAGTATTATAGAATACTTCAATATCACACACTACTTTAATATACTATAGTAGTGAACAAAACCTTGGTGGCAATAATTCCAGCTTTTGACCACATGAAATGCAGGTGGCTCAGATGGGCAACATAGGACTAACTTGGTCCTTGAGAATATAATCTGCTAGATGTAGGTAGTGCCTCTTTTATTTAATACCGTCCTAAATGTTAACATGGAATCAAATGCAACCCAATTCAATTTTTAAGGAACATCTGATGTCATAATGCAACTGATTGTTTTCATAATTATAGTTATATTGGTGGTATATAAAAAGGTACTCGCTCACAGTACTTGTTGCGCACACCAGGCTAACCATGGGTCCAGGAAACGTGATGACGTTATTGTAAACCCTGGAACCGTTCATTTGGTATAGAATTATAACGCCGGATGATGTAGTATTGCACGCACATGACACGCAAATTAGAAGTAATAGATTATCTGATACTTTTACATCTAGGAAGTACCTCTTCTCCAGTTAGTTACCTTACTGTTATCGTGAAAGGTTGACATAAAACAATGGTTTGCACATGAAAAAGTATTCAGTTGATTCTTTTTATGCTTAACAACATGTTAATATGTTGGTTGTGTGCATTTATGGAATGCCACAATGAGATTGTGATATGTACGATTTCGTATTAATATCTATTTGTGTTATCTTCTTGAAATAAAGATTTTATTATTATTATTATTATTATTATTATTATTACTACTACTATTATTATTATATACATGCTTTTGAAATACCCAGTAAATGGTCCTGAAAATCAGTAACACCTTGTTCACTTAGGTTAAGTATTATTAATTATAATGACGTATATATTTACACTATTAGTATTATGCTGTGCGCCATAAAGGATTGTATATTTATGCCTCATGGGCGTTTTAGCCAAATTGATTTACATGAAATAAAATTTTCTAACTTTAAAGCACTGTTCAATATACTACGTATATATTTTTGATTTCTTTATTCATATAAATCTGAAAAACAATTCTAACTGATAAGCACTGTTCAAAATACTTTATATATTATTTTGATTTCTTTATTCTTTTAAATCTGAAAAAAAAACGTGACTACAAAGTTTGAAGTTAATGTCATAAGGCAACACTTTCATGGCATTTGATAAAGTACCAGTTTCTTATTTCATTGCGTTAATAACTGATTGAGTTTACTGTTAATACTAGTAATATTTATACAATGAACGACTTAAATTAAATAGCTTTAGAGTTTTTAGGTTGTAGTAACTTTACTGTGTTCGGCTAATCAAAAGAAATTAAAGCTGTGAAAATCTGGGCTATCATATATTTATGCGATATGTGGTTATATAGCCTGCCAGTAAAAATAACCCTTTAGGGATACATGCAGTACATGAAAGTTCAACATATTAAGTTAAAGCTGAGTAAAACGTACCATTCCCGTCTATCAAGGAGCCATATATAGTAATGTTTGAAAATTGCTAGCCCATTCTTCAACTTCTTCCTACCCGATCATCAATTTTTTAAAGGGCTTCACATATTTTCTTTTTATGTGGAGAGTCTTTGTCCATTGCAAAAAACCTGCAAACATTCTAATGTTCGCAAGTATGTCGGGTATAAAAACCCGATTGATTTAGATAAAATAAAAACTTGCCAAAAACGTATTTGTAATATATGTAGGATCTCTGTTATTTTTGGGGGGTCAGTAGGTCAAAGGTCAACGTCACAATCACCTCCGTTAGCTTTTACGTAATAATGCTATACAGGTCACATTTTAAATCAACTTTCATCACACATAAAGAGTCCAGTCAGTCAAGTAAATTAATACCGGGCCTTATGGACCTCTTTTTATTGACAATATGAATATGAGAGTGGCATTGGCATTGAGCATTATTTTTCATTATTATAGAAATTAATGCACATCGTAAGTAATATCTATTATTTGGAAGATGTATAATGGCTTTTGGGTGAACCTTCATCAGAGCTAACTTATCTTCTTATGATACTTTGCATTGTGCAAGCTGGTGGCGCTTAAAACTTGTTATCTGAAATAAAGCATAGTTTCAATTGAGTTGTAAAGAAAATTAGTTATGATATCAATCAGAATGAGAACTGTTTGCTCGAACGAAATATGTTTGTATTATTCTTGCAAACAGTACTGTTACTAGATCTATTTACCGACTATGAGGTAAATATTGTTAATGGCTATCTACTTGTTAAAACAACTTTCCTCCAAAGTTTGACGAATTCAAGCGTACACTCACAACTTTTTATGAATACCTCAGGAACATTTTAACTATTGAAGGTCACTCTGATAATATTATTGGCCTTAACAAAATCCAATGTCATTCTCATCAACCCTACATAGATTGCACTTCTTCTTCACGGTCCGACAGAAGGTCTACATGACAATAAGTCGTAGTCCAAATATCTATACGGTCCAGATGTGGCCAATACCAGCCTTCCTGTCATGCTTTACAAACTTCATTTAAACAGTTATTGGTCTGAATGACCATGTAACATACGTGCAATTGTTCGTGACAATAGGTAACAAGAATGCCTCTATGTAGAATTACAAACAAAATCTGACTAGACAGGCAACGCTTACAAGTTCTCACCCCTAGATGATTACTTTTAAATTATATAATTTAAAGACGGTTGTCAAGGACCGTCATACTTAACACGAGAAAAAATGGCGTGAATGGAATAAGCATGATCTACCATCTAGTGGCAAACAACAGACCTTGGTCCTATCGCTGACTTCAAACGTTTAATTTTATATTATACATTTTTTTGTAAATGTGAGATCTTGTCGTTGATTTTGGATCCTGGATGAACACCAATTCTCTATATAGAATCTTGAATCTTCGGGATCCCGGAATGTCACCATACTTGCAGCATCCTTGCATTGGCTCCTTTCGAAAAACAAGAAACGATTTTGGTCCACAGGGGCTGCTGTTACTATACATTTTTAAAATGGCTTCTTCTCATGAACCAATGGATGGGTTGTCACCAAATATGCATTGAAATATCCTTGCATTTGTTCCCTTTTTTAAAATGCAAGAATTGGTTCCAGTTCACTGCTATTGCTACTACAAATAGACACTTCTACTGATTTAGCTGTACTGAACTACAGAGTATTTCAGTTCTGTATAGTATTATAGAATACTTAAATATCACACATTACTTTAACATACTATAGTAGTGAACAGAACCTTGGTGGCAATGATTCCAGCTTTTGTCCACATGAAATACCGCTGGCTCAGATTGGCAACATAGGACCAACTTGGCCCTTGATGATATAATCTGCTAGATGTAGGTAGTGCCTCTTTAATTTAATACCGTCTTAAATGTTGACATGGAATCAAATGCAACCCAGTTCAAATTTTTAAGAAACATCTGATGTCAAAATGCAACTGATATCTTTCATAATTGTAGTTATATTGATTGTGTATATAAAGCTACTTGCTCTCCGTTAAAAAAAAAATTCAACTATGATATACTTATACATGCTATATGAATCAACACTATAAGCAAAAAGCTCTGTAGGAATTTGCAAACATCGATTGAACATGTTTGTTACACGGCACCGCTACACTATATGCTTATATTGGAATTTCAAAAGCGTGTCCAACGATTTATAATTTGGAAGCGTGTCATTAAAAACTCACAGATATACTTCAAAGGAATTTATAATTGAACATTTTGATATGACTATAATTACATTCTTAAACATGTTACTTTCATACAGTTGGAAGAACTTTAGTTATTAACCAAAATCTGAGATCCAGCAGCTTTTAGAATGAAAATGTTACCAATATGTATTTTCAAGCTGTGTTTCATCATTTTTAACTTAATTCTAGTACTACCACTTAATTTAATGTAAGAATTTAACAATCATTTTGTATATATTATTTAGTTGAATGTTTTGCGGAAGAAAAGAACTATAAAGAATTATAAGTAGGTAGATACACGTATATAAACGATCTGTCGACTCATTTCTTCTGGATTCATTTAAGATAAATACTATTCCGAGCCTTTCTAATTTTTCAAGGCGACGTTCTTAGCTCTACCATAACCTTACGTAACTGGTTAAGTATCACAACATGATCTTCTCGGCTAGAAGGTCTACTGTTGTTTGTGATTGTGAATTTACTTTTCTATAAGTATATAACTTTTTCTCGAAGGTAATTGATCATGTGACGAATTAAGACAGCTTCTGTGTTTTTGATAACATCCATATCTAAATGCCAAACCAAATAATACCTAAGATGCGTTCAAATTATTTGACTTAACATTTAGAATTGTTTATTCTTGAAAATCCGTTATTTCCGCTATAACTCTTATTATACTACATACATACTTGAATATGATTATATGTCTAGGCTGACTTATAGGCCCACTGTGCCGGGTACTAGAGTTCATGCCCATTAATCATGTGATTGTTCAGTACACATGTACAAGCAACTATAATAAACTAATTTGTTACCTTATCTTATCTTATCTTATGTTAAAGTGTTATTGTACGAATGCTTCGAGTGCGGGAGGTCGTGGGTTCGCTCCCCGGCCGCGTCATACCAAAGACGTAAAAATGGTACCAGTAGCTCCCTTGCTTGGCGCTCAGCATTAAAAAAGGGAAACACTGGCTTCTCTTCTATCATACCCTCACGGCGATGGATACCATCAGGAATGAGGTGTCGAGAGTGATTAATCTAAGTTGTATAACTTGTTTCACAATCGACCTAAAATAAATTAGTATACACAGTACGAATGTTGATTTTCTTTTAATGCTTGTTTTTTGTTTAGAAAGGTAGTTTGTGCTTTAGGGAAAACAGCTAAACAATTAGTTTTTACATTTTGACCAACATGCCAGGCTAAAACGGTCCCACAATGAGTATACAATAGCAATTCGCCAGTGAATAAGATCTTAAAGTATTCTCCCCTTCTGTGTAAGAATAATGAACAATACATGTTGTTTTACTGTCACAACCTATGTATGTTCGTTAAGTGCAACATTTTTGCTAAATTGCAAATTCATTCAAACCACGAATTCAATCTGTTTTTGGCCTGGGGACTGAAAGTCCCCTAGGCCTAAGTAAGCATACCACATTTCAAACACTGCAGACAATTTAACTGTGTTATGTGCGAATAACAACTGTAAACATGCGCTTTGGGAAAGTAGTGCAAGACAGACCAGATCAATCTTTTGTTTGAATGTCGCATACGATAAGAACATATTACAAATAAAACAGTACATACAACTTCAAACGATTGCAGAAAGGTCTATAGCTTACAGGCTGCATTACACAATTTTTTCTGTTTTAGAAATTACTGCGCTGTTACCTGATTACGGAAGATAATCATATGCATATCACGGAAAAGTACGGATATTTACGGAAATTTACGGAAACGTACCGAATTTGATATAAGAGTTTATAGTTTAATTTTCGAATTTCTGATGTTATTTCATTGACAACTTTCTTATTTACGAACGGTTACGTATATATTTACCTAAAAATAAATTTCTTTAAAAAAAAGATACAATTTACGTACATTCCCGAGAAGGAACTCACGTGATCAAAATCACCCGCCATTTATCGAGGACGCTGCATGTCAAGGCCCAGTGAACGGTTTCACCTATTACAACTACAAGGTTACCAATAATCATTTTTGGTTTTCCCTGTTTTACACATTGTACAGTACTGTATTTATATTTCATTGTTGGTATTGCTTTGTTTATTTCTGTTTCAAGGTCTTGTCCTTGGTACACACTAATTTTCGATCCACATTATCAGGTATCGCTTGAAGTTGAACAAAGCGCAGATTGAATTATTTTTATTGTTCTCTCAAACAATTGATATTGTTGACCATGTGATTATTTTTCATTTAACGTACGTTTTATAATAAAACAAACTTCCCTGCCACCCATATATTTGTGAATCATTAATTCTGTGTCATATACTAAATTTCGCCCTATGCACATTTCGACCCGCGCTTTAGGTAAGGTTCAGCGTAAATCGCGAAGGTCAAAAGTGTAGTTTTAGGGGAGTTAATCTATAGCCCCCAGGCCTTCAGCGCTCACAGCGCTTTAATCTTAACTAGTCAGCATTTTGACTAGCGGTAGACAACATATCGATGTGTTTACTTCGGTCTTATTATATTGCTGGATGGTTAGCTTTACTAACACATATATTATGAAAGGACAACGTCTGCAGTTTCTGAGTTAACAACTTATTTCAGTGTTTCTGTTAAAAATTGTCAGTATTTCCTTTTCATCTATGATCCAACACGACTATGCTTTTACATGTTCTGTTAAAGAAATAATTAGAAGAATTTAGACACAAGTTTTTATCTAATGTCGAAATCAATATGGATCGGCTCCTCTTAACAATGAGCTAACCAAAATAGCAAAAAAGGTGACATATGTTGCCTATGATATTGACATTTATTTGAAGAGTTGTATGGTATGTAAGTCAGTCGCTTTACAGTTTGATGTGTATAATCATGTACTCCTGTATATAATTCTTTGCCAGAATGATGAAACAGACAACAAAAATATATAATGTATGTTTCAGTTTCATTTCGTCTGTTGTTACTATAATGAAATTAACTATTATTGACAAGCAATGTATCTGTTTATATTCCAGATTCGTATTCTGATTTTCTAAGACGGAGAAATATAAATTTCTACAATAACATTGATATAGAAAAGACTTAAATACACAATTAATCTACATGCAGTTATATTCGTTAACACACATTGCATTCTCATTTACGTGTTTAATTGTACATAATTATGTTTAGTGACCTTGCTTATGAGCATCGGCATATTTGCCAATTGGACAATGGCAGCTAGTTCTGCATTTGTTTTCAACAAGAAAATCAGGAAAATGTTAATTCATCCTACATTTCATGTCGGGTTTAAAATATGCGACACGATTTACTTGAAATTTTATGAATAGTAGCTTTATCAAGGCATATGCGTTTTTTTTGGCTTATGTGTACGGAAAAAGTTTTGACATTAAATATATTTTACAATGACCCGCCGGACTAATGACAGTTACTATTTCCATGCGACTGATCAACCAAATACAACTAAATTGAATCAGCTTAAAAAATGTAAATACGGTTATGAATGTCACAACATGTATCAGTTGTTTATTAAAGCTTTTATCGCAAAACCGTCAAGGGAAAATGTGCGTGTGTAGATATAAAGCAATTTCACGACAACTATGACTGCAGCTGAAACTTGAATCGTTTATAGCGAATATAATACATGTAATAGATTATGATGCTAAAACATTTTAGAAGAAAGATCCTGCTGGAGAAGAATAATGAATACATCAGATTTTTTTGATTAACAGTTATGATAGTAAAAATAAAACCAATCGTAGCCCTGAAGTTAGAGAGCAGGACTCACTATGATCGAAGTGGTTTCTTTGATAGTTTCGAATCGCAACGATACTAGCCGTTTGCGCCGGATGCTCTGAATGAGCCATTACAGGGAGGGTTACCATCCATTTTCAATAAATCACTTACGATTCTTCTTCTATAAAACCGCATATCAAATTTTAACCAAACGTTTCATGTAGATTTCTTGCGTTTACCCCTTTCAAAGGATAAATTATTGTTTTGGTCTTTTAAAGGCTTGGTCTCATGATGGAATTGTAAGAAAGATAATTTAATTTGTACTTGAATTTTATGAGCATTAATTGAAATTGGTATGTCATCAGCATGCTCCGGCTTGATTTCATTTGCAAATATAATTGCGCTAATTTAAAGTGTATACAACACAAATCAATTAGCAATTGATGAATCGGTTCAGTTCATTATCAGAATAAATCGAAAAAATGACCTGGCAAATGATTTATATAAGTTATCAACCTTTCACAGATTCGTTGATAGCCATCCAGTATGAAGTACTACAAATAAGTCTGGAAACGATTGTAGATATGTGCATTGAAATATTCTGTCTAGGGTATAGATGTGGTGATTGTCGCATGAACATAGTGATTTAAAAACATATCATAGGTCGTGCGCAAATAATTCATCATACATTTCATTAGACACAACACGATATAAGTATAAGTACTTTACCCTTGTAAGCATAATTTTATAGTTTTATCAGTTGCTATGAATATTCTTCGTATGGAATTTGTGCACAAAAGCCCCAAATTAATATACTTTTCTTCTACATCTGCAGAACCGTATTAAAACAAGTTCTATATGTTGCAAATGGCATAAAAGTCGCTCTCTGTGTCCATTCATGTACTACTAATTAAGTGAAAAATCAAATAAATGCAACAAATTGCTCGATTTAGTTTTATTCTGCGTATAGATTTTCGAATTCAGTGATATCAAAATTGAATTGAAATGCCGTGTCGGAGCTCCTTTATTTTTGTGTCGTCGTAAATTAGTCTCGAACGCCAAGTCTTGAAGACAAGACAAATTGTACAATTTTATCGACACTTAATGTCTGTGACTTCGACAAATCACATGAGGACAATACCAATCATCATCGGTCTGTGGCGTTAACACACTTAACACATTTTAAAAACGATACATCGCCTTGTCGTCGTTCCGAACTCACATAGAACGGACACAGAACACGATTAAGTTATCGAATTATTGTGCCGTCGGGAATCATGCAAGGAGCCATGATAATTAAATGAAGTCGCCTCGTTAATAAAATCTCCGTTGACAAAAAGGTTTGCCAGCGTATACTTTGTGTAATTGACAATGAAATATGGCTATTCCCCTTCAATATTCATTGAATATTTTCGTTTGTTTGATTCGTTTGATTCGTTGGTCAATATTAAACAACAAAAATAATTGGAATCATATATCAGACAAATTACTGATTCAAATTTGGACGATGGCTTATTCCAAATACATATTATCACAGTTAAATTTTATTTTTTATTAACCAAGTGCGGTCCCCAAACGAATACCGCCAATAAAATTGGCAAAAGTTCTAACATTGAAGTGAGGCCGCGCTTCCGCCAGGATTCCGGCCATTGCGCCTGACACCTGGCTTGATGTGACCCTGACTATTGAGCTTCAAAAGTGACCGCTTACAAAACTCAGACGACTCAACCGCGCCCTGTAATATTAAGGCCAAATTTACATACTCACCCTTACAAGTCGTTTGCTTGAGCGACGCGGGCACGTGCGCAGCTTAATCGTCATCAGCAAAGCAAACAGCAGATATGAAACTAAGGCCACAAGTAAAATCTATAAAGCTACTGGCTTGTGTGTTAAATTGAGAACTAACCAATTCATTCGAGTCCCTACAATTCGGACTTATAATCGGGTCGCCACAACCCTCAGAATGTAAAACGTTGTTATTGCCATTTTGCTGAACAACATCGGATTCTCTTATAATTTGTTTGAAATCAATAATACTGGACTTACCGGCATTTGACTCTTTGACCCTACCATAAACCATGTGCTCCCCCTGTGCTTCTGTCCTCCGCTTCTCGCCACGACAAGGTCTCCTGTTGTTATTCTGCTGTGCGGCATTATTCTGCTCTGGGGGTTTCTCTGCTCTTGGGATTTTTCTGCTCTGCGACGTTTCATTGCAGGGCATTTCCATTCTGAGCGACCTGTCTATTGCGCAGAATCCTACCTGCCGTCTCTTGCCTCCTACGACCTTGTGGCTGTCGATTCTAAGACCACGTGGCATTTGATTCTTGTTTCTTTTCACAAGTATACACGTTTTGTGTAGTAAGCAACAAAGAGAACTGTACGAGAATTTCGGCGTTTATATAGGTTGTCAAAGCGGAATAGACACGGAATATAAAAATTAAAACGGGAACCAACCGGAGAGCTATATAACAATATAAACAAAAATACGTGTGTATATTGGGAAGTGTAGCGCAGACGACAATTTCTTGGAAATATAAAATGAATTATTTCTATTCTGAATATAATTTCCATTATTCAAAATATCATGCCTAGTGTAGGAGGCAATTTACTGCTCAAATGACAATAATTAAGAAATAATCTATGGCTTGGAGTGCTTTATCGAAATTGAAGCATTCCCCGGAGGTGATGTGACTGGCGGAATAATTCACGAGGGCGAAGCCCGAGTGATTTATTACGCAGGCACATTACCGACGGGAAATGCTTCAATTTCGATAAAGCACTCCAAGACATAGATTATTTCGATTCTTAGAAGCCGATTTTTTGAAAACTATCGTAACTACTACGGACCTTTTTTCAGTTTGGCGGTAATGTGTAAAACAGCATAAATAGTAGCTGTTGGAATTCACTCCCCTATTCGGGCAACCATTCAAGATATCAAACATAACTATATTATACAAACTTATTTTAGGTTAATCATCTAATACATAAGATATAAAAAAAGAAATACCTGACTGACATTATGCAGAAGACGTCAGATTCAGAACCTAACAAAGCAGCCAATCGATTTAAATGCGTACCGTTAATTTGAACTGTACAACGTTTAAACGTGGAATAATGACGTCAGTGTGATGACGTAAACGTTTTCATTCATAGTTTTGTCTCCCGGAATCAAAACATTGTATGACTGTTAATCCTGAATTTCTTGGCCTTTTTTAAGGAAAACAAGGTGAGGGTGTTCCAAGGCTTACTTGACGCAATCAAAAATAATATTTAGGTTCTTAAACAAATCTTTTTCATGCGACTGATGTATTTATACTGATATTATTTCCAGTTCTATATTTTATTTTTGCGCGGGAGTAAATTAGAAAAGTCGGAAGGAGCTACTTCCATGTCCGAAACTCCGCCTACTTTTCCGAGTGCTTTAATCATATTAATGCACTCGAATTGACTATAGAAATATACCGTAGGCATATTAGAATATTTGGTAATCAATACAAACGTTTGGTATACAGTATATGTTCACATTTACCACTACCCGAGATACAAAAAGTCAAAAGGAATTGCAGCTTAAGAAGTAAAAGGATGATAGGCTTATACGTAGTTAACATATAGAGAATATAAGGTTACTGTCTTTTGATAACAGTTGATATCGGACGAGGATGATATCGGCCAGGGAAGCCGAGGCTTTCTGGTCGATATTCATCCGAGTTCGATATCAACTGTTATCAAAAGACAGTAACCTTGTATTCTATTTATTATGCAGCTGACTTCAGTTTTACCTTTTCACAATTATAAACAAAGAAGTAAATTGAGTGATTTATCTTGTATTTATGACGCCATCAACGGTTAAAATCGGCGTCTTAAATCCAGCACCATTAATCATGTTAATGCAATGCTTTATAGGAAATGCTGAATATTAAAGCATACCTAGAAAGCATTTGTGCACTTTTTAGAGGCGGTTTATAACGTTTCAGCTCAGATAATTCAATAAATAAGACATTAGTGTGAAAATAGGAAGTGGGTGAAAAAACTTTTTCTCTAAAATTGCTTCGACATTGCTATAGATGGATAGATAATGATCTAACTAAGAAAATGAATACCCACAACACTATATTTAATTCAAAAATTCTACAGTCATTTTTCGATTTTATGTGATGTGCTGTTTGCTTATATTCCAAGAATTTTAATGAAACGCACCTCTCTAGCTACCGAAAATCGAATTTATTGTGTAGCGTGTAAGAAATCCACAATAGCCTAGATATTATTTCATAAATTTCACTTAATGTCTAAAGTGGGCGGGGCCTAAAACGTGATATCAGGACAGTGTCATAATAACACTGTCCTGTGATATCAGACGTCGCGATATCAACAAATATCAGACCGGCGTTATCGGGTCGTCAAACTAAAAAGATGTGATACTAGTAATACAGACAATTAAAATTCAAATAGTAAGAATAATTGTATTAAAGTAGTAGGGGTGTAATGAATACTTCCTGTTAAATGACCATTTGTAATACCTTGGATTTTAGTGTTGTACTTATCTTGTACTGTGGTGCAGTGGTTAGAGCGCCTGTTTTGAGATCAAGAACGGGTTCAATCCCAATGATGACCTATATTGTTTCGTAATTTTTTCTTTTTAGTGATTAGATTTAATAATATGAAAAATGTTGCCATTTTGCAAGATTTGAAAACTGTAGCTTAATTTTCCTGGATTTTGTGAAGCTGTACAATTACTTGAAAATATAAAAATTGACAGTGCTCATTTTTAAAAGTTAAAAATCTAAAAAAATATATTATGAAACGTTTTTATTTTTTGTCTTATATTGCAGTTCACATACTACTTCTAAAAGTTACATGATCAATAGTGTTGTCCCTACTCCGAATCTTTTGCTACAGTCTTGTATTTTCACATGTGTGATATGTCTCTGGGCAAAATAAGGTAAATTGTAAACCCCAGTTTTGGGCAATATTGCATATTTTTGCACCGGAACCGAATTATACAATATATAATCTGCTGTGTTAAAATATCAACTTAATAGTCCAAGAGCCAAGGTCCATTTATTTACAATTCGCGCCCAAAAGCGAAAATAGTCTTAATCGAAAGCAAAATTTCTACTGATTACAAAAACCAATTTCTTACAAAAATTCTCTCTGTCACAAGGCTTGGAAATTCAAGATGGCCGACAAGATGGCCGCCGAAAGGTTTAAACTTGCACCCGTAAATAACAATGCATATTCTTTCCTTGCTCTCAGAATTCCTGGTACAGCCGGTTGAAACAAATATTCAATGAACTGAACAGAAAACCTCAAGAAATCAGCCAGATTTTGTCACAAACATTCTAGGACAGTTCAACAATTTTAAACAAGAGAATGCTGCCTCAAAACAGTAGCTTCCTAGGTGTTGTAGACACAAAATATCTATAAAAGTGGTTTGGGTAAACTAACCCCTGAAAATGAATTATAAGCAAAGGTCAATCTTTTATAAATTTTGAGCATTGCTAACTCTTTAATGCACGATTTGAAAATGTATTGATATAATTATGCACTATTTAAGGATATACAGGTTACTTTTACTTTTTTTGAAGTCCTTAAGTTAAATTGAGTTGTGTTTTCCAACCTTTTGAGTAAAATAAAAACAGTTTCTTTCGGCTTACCAATGTCTGACATGGAAAGTCTAAACAAATGAGATTTAAATTTATCAAATTGTTATGATGTTGTCTCTTCAATAAGAATTATGTATATGTGGTAGAATGTCGTGTCTTTATTTAAAAGGATAATGCATAAGTGGGTGGGGTAAACCAAGACCTTAAAATGAAAATATATGTGTTTAAGTAACGAGTCATATTCTAGGGCTGATATAATTTTAATATAACATTTTGTGTTATATTTGTTTGCACTGAGTATGCCATCGATTGAATAAAAGTGTAATAAGATGGCTGATTTTGGTATACGAGTATTTGATTGCATTTTTAACAATGTGTGAGTAACATGTCCAGGGTTTTTAGCAAAACTGGTACGAAATGCCAATGTCAGTTTTCAGGATCGATGAATGTTCGGTGTTTGTTACCTATTGTTTGCTTCGAGCCAGATCTCCTACTAATCCAATTTCAAAGAAGCTTTACATGGATGTTTCTTGCATGAAGCTCTACCAAACTTTTTCAAAACATACATATGAAAAGTTTAACCGCTGCATGCACAGGTACTTGCAAATGATTCTACTTTTTTGTATTGTACATACATATACAAAACCTCGGACCTTTATGTTATGTTTATGTCTCTTTAACTTCACTAAAGCAATATTTTAAAAGAAGTTTAAGCAAAGAATATAATTTCTTCTTTAGGAACTATGCATGTATTCTTCTTCTTGCTCATGCTCTTGAGTCACTACTATTAGTTCGTCGTTCGCTATAGTGTCATCATCAACATTTAGTGTGCATCACTTCTGCTTTCAGAGGGTCATACACGCATTACGGTATTTGGTCACCTTCGAATTAATATTGTTAATGGCTATCTACTTGTTATAACAACTTTCCTCCATAGTTTGAGGAATTCAAGCGTATACTCACAACTTTCTATGAATACCTCAGGAACATTTTAACTATTGAAGGTCACTCTGATTTTGGCCTTAAGGTAGTAAACCCCTAATAAAAACCTCCACTTGAAACTCTTCAATTTTAATGTGCTAGCCTATGTTGTTAAGCTTTGGACTGAAGATCTTTTGAGGTTTTTGGGGGCGTAAGTTCGAATCCAGCCAGAACCCCCAATTTTTTTTTTACTTTTTCTTCTTTGTTTTCATTATTTTGCACTTTTCTTCAGACGTTTAAATTGTTTTTAGACTAAAAAGAAATTAAATATTTTTTTATGAATAAGTGTTAGCATATTTGAAGATTTTATTACTTGCAGACACGTCTAAAAATGTCGATTGAGAATTTCAAAATCAAATTATTTTAAATAGAGACGGTAAAACATTGTGAATTTTTGGCATGCTGTTCCCAAAATGCTATAGATAATTTTAAATATACTAAAAGTCATGTCCCGTTTCTAAAAAATGTTGATTTTCCTAAAAACTTTGATGTTCAAAATTGAACATTGCCAAAGGAGTACATGAAAATTGTAATACTATCTGATTATTTCATAAAAGTTTTATAAAACTTGTTGATTATATAGTAAATGGTGTATAATTTCTGAAAGAAAACATAGTTCTTATTAATCTGATACCAAATCTGTACCAAAGTTTTGAATAATAAATGAAATACATGTAATTTCTTATCTCTTGTGTGATGTCATTTTATAAATAATTCCAAAATGGGGGTAGGGTTATTCAAATTCCTATAACTTTTTTTTTCACGGTAAAATTCTTTTAAAATTTGTTTTTAAATCCAGGAAATGACACAGATTAAGGAAGTATTAAGCCTATAATGATTTGAATTGGTGCCCATTAGGGGTCTACTGTCTTAAGAAAATTCAATGTCATTCTCATCAACCCTACATAGATTGCACTTCTTCTTCACGGTCCGATAGAAGGTCTACATGACAATAACTCGTAGTCAAAATATCTATACGGTCCAGACGTGGCCAATACCAGCCTTCCTGTCATGCTTTACATATTTCATTTAAAGAGTTATTGGTCTGAAATACGTGCAATTGTTCGTGACAATAATGAACAAGAATGCCTCTATGTAGAATTACAAAATCAAACAAAATCTGACTAGACAGTCAACGCTTACAAGTTCTCACCCCTAGATGATTACTTTCAAATTATATAATTTAAAGATGGTTGTCAAGGACCGTCATACTAAACACGAGAACAAATGGCGTGAAAGGAATGTGCATGATCTACCGTCTAGTGGCAAATAACAGACCTAGGTCCTATCGCTGACTTCTAACACTATTGGAAAGGTCTAACATTTTATTAACACGTGCAATAAGAAATCTTTGTCAAAAGAAACCCGTTGCTACTGAAATTAAAGGTTTTTCAACATTCTGACAGAATCGTCAACTCTTAACTCGACCTCAGCTTCCGGTAAACCTTATTCCCACTTAAACAATCTGATTAGACAAATTATACATATGCTATTTTCCCGCAATGTGACAATTTGATTGAAAACATACATGTTAGTAGTTACCAAGCTTACCAAGAATCAATCTCTTATTGCTTTAAATGCAGTCACAACCGCATAATAATAGCAATACGAGTGCTTTGGCGAGTAAATATGCAAGTGTATATATGTTTTATTAAATTGGATGAGTTGATATGTATGCAGACGATACAACTGTATATAATAGCCATTATTCCCCTCAATACATTGAACAAAGATTACAAACTGATCTAAATAATGTAGAATGTTGGTGTAGACACAATCAAATGTCCCTTAATCCCAAAAAGTCTACTTGTATGTTACTAGGATCCGTTCACAATACGAAGAAATATCCAACATTAAATATAAATATTAACGGCAACAATATTGCTTGCGTTACAAATCATAAAGTCCTGGGCGTACATGTTGATAAAACACTTACTTGGGAACATCAAATTAATAAGGTATATTCTAACCTAAATTGTAAATTATCACTATTTCGAAGAATAAAACCATTTCTAAATAAAGAAATGCGAGTATTGTTCTACAATAGCTATATTTTACCCATATTTGATTATGGATCAATCGTTTGGTCTAAATCCAATATAAGCTTCTTAAACAAAATTATTAACATTCAGAAAAGATCAGCTAGAATGATCCTAGACAAGGAGTTCGATCACCCGTCAGCGCCTCTATATCAAGAACTTAATTGGTTGCCGTTCTTAGAACGTTGTAAATACCATATGGGTGTTTTAATTTACAAAGTTTTTCATAATTTAGCCCCTGTGTATTTATCAAACCTACTCATTAACGATACATATGCAACTGCAAATTATAATCTTCGTTCCAAAAACAAAAACGATATTCCTCATCCATTAATTAAATCGCGTTATACAAAATACAGTTTCCAATATTCTGCTATGGTTGTCTGGAATGAAATCCCGGGTCAAATCCGTACCTGTGATAAATTATACACGTTTCGCAAACACTACAGAAACTATCTTCTTGGAAAACAACCATGATTATACAAAGAATGGTTATATGAAGTAATACAGGCAACTCGCTCACAGCTTTCGTCATCTTTAATTGTTCTTTTTAAATATATATACATTGTATATACCATTGTTTAAATGTGTTAAGAATGCTTGATTGTGTGTAAATGTTTTCTTTAATCATAATGTTGACGGCCGCAAGTGAGATAAATGATGTTGAAATTGTTTATTGTGTAACCGTCGTTAAATAAAGTATATTGAATTGAACTGAATTGAATAGAAAAACGTACAATAATAGGGTAGTAGTCCTATAAATAAAGACATGGCATTGTTTAATTTTACATTATACATTTTTGGTAAATGTGAGATCTTGTCGTTGATCTGGATCCTGGATGAACACCAATTCTCTATATAGAATCTTGAATCTTTGGGATCCCGGAATGTCACCATACTTGCAGCATCCTTGCATTGGCTCCTTTCGAAAAACAAGAAACGATTCTGGTCGACAGGGACTGCTGTTACTATACATTATTAAAATGGCTTCTTCTCGTGAACCAGTGGATGGGTTGTCACCAAATTTGCATTGAAATATCCTTGCATTTGTTCCCTTTTAAAATTCAAAAATTGGTTCCAGTTCACTGCTATTGCTACTAAAAATAGACACTTCTACTGTTCCAGCTGTACTGTACTACAGAGTATTTTAGTTTTGTAGAGTTTTATAAAATACTTAAATATCACACACTACTTTAACATACTATAGTAGTGAACAGAACATTGGTGGCAATAATTCCAGCTTTTGACCACATGAAATACAGCTGGCTCAGATGGGCAACATAGGACCAACTTGGCCCTTGATAATATAACATGTAGGTAGTGCCTCTTTAATTTAATACCGTCTTAAATGTTGACATGTAATCAAATGCAACCCAATACAATTTTTTTAAGAAACATCTGATGTCAAAATGCAACTGATTGTTTTCATATAGTTATATTGATTGCGTATATAAAGCTACTTGCTCTCAGTTGCCGTTAAAGAAATGTCAACTATGATATACTTATACATGGTATATGAATCAACAATATAAGTAAAAAGCTATGTAGGAATTTGCAAACATCGATTGAAAATGTTTGTTAAACGGCACCGCTACACTATATGCTTGTATTGGAATTTCAGACATGTAACTTTCATACAGATGGAAGAACTTAAGTTATTAACCAAAATCTGAGAGCGAGCAACTTTCAAAATGACAATGTTACAGATATATACTTTTAAGCTGTGTTTAATCATGTTTAACTTAATTCTAGTGCTACAGCTAAATTAAATGTAAGAATTTAACAATCATGTTGTGTATATGTTATTTAGTTGAATGTTGTGCAGACGATATAAACTGTAAATAAATATAAGGATGTAGTTACACGTTTATAAACGACCTGTCTACTCATTTCTTATGGATGCTTTTAAGATAAATACTATTCCGATCCTATATTATTTTGCAGCAGTTAACATCATAAGGAATCCTGTGATCATATAAAGATTTGGTTGAAAGTTTTGGGGCTATAGGCTTCTTTAGATACTTGTATTTAAATAGCTAATTGTCATACAAAAACAAAAGTGGATAATATTTCAAGGCAACGCTCAGGAACATGATTTTGTAGCTCTATGACTCTTATTATTTTGCATATGACTTTAACATGATTGTATGCCTAAGGTGACCTATAGGCCTGCTGGGCCGGGTGCTAATCTTTATACCCATTACCAACATGTGATTGTTCTGTACAAATGCACAATAAGCTAGAATAAACATAAATTTCTTACCTCATCGTATCTTATGATACTGTGTTATTGTACGAATGTTGAATTTCGTTTAATTCTTGTTGTTTTACAAATGTAATTAGTGCTTTGGAGAAAAGATAAAATTAAACAATTAATCTTTACATTTTGACCATCATGCCGGACCAAAACGGTCCCGCAATGAGTATACAATAGCAATTCGCCAGTGTATAAGAGCGTAAAGTATTCTCCAATGCTGTGTGAGAATGATGAACAAAACATGTAGTTTACTATCACAACCTATTTACGTTCGTTAAATGCAACATGTTTGCTAATTTGCAAATTAATTTAGATAAAGAATTCCATCTGTTTCTTAACTAGTCAGCATTTTTATTAGAGGTAAACAACATATCAATGTGTTTACTTCGGTCATATATATTATTCATATATTGTTGGATGGTTAACTTAACTAAACACATATATTTCGAAAGGACAAAGTCTGCAGTTTCTGATTAACAACCAGATTTCAGTGTTTCTATTGAAAATGCCCGGGGTCACTTTGTTTTACATAGGCAATATGGGAAAATCTTTTTCTCTGAAACTACAAGGCTTAGAGCTAAAATTTAGTATGTAGCATTGTCTAGTGGACCTTTTCCAAAAATGTTCAAATTTCGACCGCCCGAGTCAATAGTGACCCCGCGCGGGAGTCACTTGGTATCACATTGGCTTATATAATGTATGCAAATTAGACACGCAACAAACTGAAAGAGTTCTAGCGAACACATAATGTATCAGCAATTGCTAGTTTTCATTTTTGTATTATTACTCTATAATACATGAAGTTAAATACATGTAGAATTACAGTTTTGTATTTATATATTTTCAAGAGACTTCATGACAAATATGACTGTAACGGAAAGAACTTTTGAGTCATTTATAGCGAATATACTTTAGTTTATCCTAATTCATTTATTCTCGATTGCGAAACTAGTTCTTACAACGTATATTAATCGCTCTCGAGACTCATTCAAAATGGAATCAACCTCGAAGAGAGAGAGGCAATGTGGAATTATTTGACACTACCACCATGGCGACGGTAGGGATCAAAACCGGGGCCCTTCGATCCTGAGGTGAACGAGCTACCATTGAGCAACGGTGGCTCCACTGCGAATATAATGATTAATAAGGACGGTGAAACAGTTTAGAAGCAAACAATAAGTCAAGAGACTTGTAAATGAGAAGAAATTATGAACGCATCTGATTTTTGTTAACATGTTCGTATAAACATTGGAAATCATTTATCTTTATTTAGTTATTACAGGCAAAATAAAAGCGGTCATATCCCATTAGTTCGTGGCCCAATCCATTTGTCAAATATTTGTACAATAAAATAGCATTAAACTAAATTAGTTTGAGGAGTGAGTTTTTACAAATAATAACACAGTACAAGTATAATAAGGCCAGAGGGGTCGTCTTTGAGCCGTCGAATTGCAAAGAACGGAAAAAAATGATTTCCCACAGTAATAAGATTTTACGGCATGCGAGCAATATTTTTTTTCAATAATCTTACCCTATGACAAGCAGTATATTCATCTGAAATGAACGTATGTTAAGTAAAGAATAAAAGATTTTGTTATTAATCTTATTTTATAGAAAAAAGCATAAAATGGCAACAATGCTAAATTGAATCGTTAATCTTTTTTCGTCCCAAAAATATTCAAACAAATCAAAATGAGCGCCCAGTAAAAGTACGACATGTCTAATTTCGTTAATTACATCGGTTTATTTGATGTTTTTCGGTGGTTTATCGAAATATAACGGTGAATTATATCCCGATAAACTCACTGGCCACTCAGTGAAAATTATCAAAATCTGTTACCCGGATTAACGTCAAAAACTATCCCGAGCGTACTGAACGCCAGAAACTATATGACGATGACGTCGTTAATATCCCAGCTAGCAATCTATATGGGACCCATATGGGTCCCTTATGGGCACCTATATGGGTCCCATATGGGCTGCCCATATGGGACCCAGATGGGATGTGCAACCGGGTTCCACATGGGTCCCATATGGGCTGCCCCATAAACATGCAATATGGGACCCATGTGGGTCCCACGTGGGCAGCCCAAATACTTCCATTTTGGACAAATCTTGCATTTCTTGGCTAGAACCATTTGCATTTACTTCAATTTTAAGTTTGCTGAACTTTCAATAAACAACAATTTGTAAGAAACATTGGACACACACATGCGAAATTCTTTAACATCAGGTGCATGATTCTTGTACTTCCATTTTTATATTTTTATGCTTTAACTCTTTCTTTTTCCTGGAACAGAGACATATCGGGCAAAGAACTATATTATAATATCATCCTGCAAGAAAACAAAACACTATATACTTTAACACTAAAACTTTATTAACTAATCTCATGCATGGTTCATATACAGGCATGCATATAATCAGAATAAGTCAAAATTCAACCTTTAAAACAACATATTTGAAGAGAAAAGTCTATGTAAAACTATATGTCATGTATTTATAATAGTGTATCATAATACAAATCTTAATTTCTAAAATCAAGAGACATAACTGCAATAACCAATATTACCCACTACTGTAGCTTACATTATGTGGACGTCTTGTTCGTGAATCAATAAAGAAACATTTGACAATGTTTTAATACTTACGTATATAAACTAAGAAGTACACTAAATAAACATCCCAGGAAACTGTGTTTTTGTAAATCCACGGAATTTCATTTTGGCATACACAATTTTAAGTTTTTTTACATCAAGTATTACTTTGGTACACTAAAGTAGCAACATTGAATGTAATACTGTTTATAATACAATGTATGTAAATTTTTTCTTTCTCTTAAGCCCCTTCATATTGTATTCCCTTGCAAGCTGGTTTGGCACGGCCTCCTTCGTCAAGCAGTCAACCGTTTCACGCACATCCGCCCCACCAAACATGGAAAAATACCTCACCTTAAATGAATGCATAAACTTGTTTTAAAATAGAGATGTTAACACTATGAATTTTCAAAATTATGTTGTGCACATGGCTTTTATGGCATATTTAAAAGAAATAACTTGGGAAACTGAATGAACCAATAAATTAAAACATGACATTTTTCAGTTTCACAATTAATGCAGCGAAGTTTTTGTTCACCATGCAATATTTTCCATAAATGTATTATAGCAGAATGATAAAGGAAAAAGATGCATGTGCTCACAACAGACCATTATGTTTCTGCGCATTTAGGTTAGTGGATATGAGGTCAGCATTGTAGTTTGTTCAGTTACGGTACTGATTAAATAACTAAAGATTCACATACATGACCAACACTTTGCTTACCTCAGACTTCAGCTTTGTTTGATCTCCTAGAAGTTCGTCAAATGCTTCCATCTCGGAAAAATGAGGTCCTCAGGGAACTGCAGTGGCTGGTCATCTGTTGCTGACCTGGCCAACAACCGCTGTAGCATTCTCTTCATCTTTTAATTCTCATCGTCTCCAAGACCACGAGAATCTGTGTTACGACAGCTGAAAAACGATGTCAAAAATGTGTTTAATAGGAACTATCACTACAATAGTGATGGATTCATAAATTCCTGTAAATGTCATATTTCTGGACTCGGAAGCTTACTTTGTTTTATTTTGATGTAATATGCATTTTAATAAGCAGTGTAGTCATTACAGTACTGCAATTATTTTAAAATAATGTACAGTACACGCAAGGCGTTTTTTTTCCAAATGTCACCCGGTTACCGCGACAAAAATGTATTCTCGGTTACCAGACACGGTGACGTGGTCACTCTAAAAAGGTTTTGGTCACCTAAATAGCCACCGTGAACTTACGATGCGCTGAAATATGTGGTTGCAGTGATTCACAGTGGCCTGTCACGGTGAATCACGGTGACCAACTCGACTAAAATAAAGTATTTGACAACTATTTTATTATATTTATTGAAGTACAAAATGTAGAATACATAAATTTCTGTAAATACTATGTTTATGTAGATTTAAAGTAATTATTTACGTAAACAATGTGCCGTAAAAATCAAAAGTTGCGACCCGAATGTGGACACCACGAAACACCGTGCCCAGTTACTGCGATTCGCAGTGACAAATGGTCACCGCGAACTGACACTCGAATTGGCCTGACTCTGGGGGGCATTTGGTTAACCAAATTGGCGTGGACACGATGGCTAGACATCGCGGTGATGGGTGAAAATTGGAAAACACTTTGCGTGCACTTCTATACCTTTTATCATTATGAAAAGAATACACATTTTCAACCAAATATAGTTGTGGTTGGCTTGTATTGTAGACAGAACATTTATAGGTACAAAACATAAATAATTACAGCACTAAAATTACTTACTAGGCCAAATATTCTGCCGACGGGACGGCGCTACACATGGACCTCGTAGTGGAGTAACCGCCGAACAAGCCTCCCCACTTCATCGCTGGACCCTCACAGCGCCCGTGACATTAAAAGAGGCAAAGCTGAAAATTCATCTCCAGCAGGTGTCTGTTTCAGTGTTGTGTCTGGGGCAGGCACTTCAGATTATGGTGGCTTACTCTCAGTGTCCCCCTCATTCTCATCATCCACAAACATGAATATTGACCACTGACTTTCGCGAAAATACATTGCAAAGGCAAAACAAAAACTTAAAATGCGTTTACAACTTTCATATACACACAATATGTGCATGAATTTAAAGTGACAGGTCGATAATGTGAGATCGTGGTTCTGAATTCAAAAGAAATATTATCTACATGTACAAATTTACAATATTTACCTTTTCAAATGCCCTTGTTTCAAGTCTGCGGTTTAAATTTGGCGGAAGCGGAAGTCGCGTCTGCGCATGCTCGAAATTTATTTTATTCATATAAATTATATTATCATGCGATACATCCTTGAAAATAAGTTTAATAATTATTTCTAAATAATATACTATATTTTGTATAAAAATTATAACTTATAATTATATTAATTTCGCGCACCTAACCAGGGGTTTTGACGTTATCGGGAGGCCCAAATGGGACCCATATGGGTTCCACATGGAATGTAAAATGTACGCGTATGTGTTGAATTACTAGTTTTAGATTAAATAATAGAAGTTTAGATCAAGGTAGTAACATAATAGTTCAAAGTAAATGAGTTTGAAATACATTAATAAATGAACATTCGTTTTTTCTAAAAGTGGTGTAATATGGGACCCATCTGGCAAACACACATGGGCTTGCCCACAAAGGTCCCATATGGGTCCAATATGGGCATACCCATATGGGCTTGCCCAGAAGTAGCCCATATGGGACCCATATATGCATGTTTGCTGGGATGACGTCATCTTTGCGATGCTTTCTGGTGACGTTTCCCGCAATTTTCGACATTTTATTAAATTAAACACAACAAAAGTAGAGTTTTAGACATAAAATAAACAGAAAAATTGTTGGTATCGATGTAATATCACGATAATTTCACTCGTGAACACCAAAAGTTGTTATTTTCACTCGTGGCTGCGCCACTTGTGATAATATCACTTTTGGTGCCCACTCGGTGAAATAATAACGTGATATGACACCGAAACCAACAATTATCCTTTATATCTTTTCCTTATAACTTTTCACTTATTTAGAATTAGGCCCACAGAAAAAATAAAACAATCAGAAACGTTTTCAACACGTATAAACGAATAGTCATTCTCAGGCTCGGCCTGCATTTACTTTCAGTTGTTTCTATATATAATTCATGCGTTATGTGATTAAACAGCATGCCGGTAAAAGGACTCTTTAAGGAAGCATGTAGTTTATAAGTTAAATTGGAGATAAACATACCGTTCCAGTATATCAAGGAGCCTTATATCGTACATGTATTGTTTGCCAATTGCTTTTCACAAAACCTCGAACACCAACTTCATTATTTCTTTTCACGTGGAGAGTCTTTGTCCATTTGAAAGAGCCGGCAAACACATAATGTGCGCAAGTATGTTGGGTATAAAATCCCTATGATTAAAATTGATAAAATAATTGTATTATAAATCTATTTTTTTTGATAAAATTACGATAGAAACAAAAACTGATCGGGAGACCGTTTAAAAACAGCAGACAGAATTGTTAAAGGGTCATTCCCTACAAAGAGAAAACTTTTTTCATATGGATTGAATAAAGTAATGAATTAAAAGTCTTTCAATAAGAACATATATCGAGAAATGTCTCGTTTACCCACGGTCTGCTCATATGGCGACGTTTAATAATTACATGTAATAGCTACATGTATCCACCAAAATTTATTATGATTATGATTCTTATTCCGATTTCGCTGTGAATCGTTGCTGAAATTTTCAGGATTGGTCGCAATCCTTTTTTTAAGTCTCTTCCGGTTATAGGCTATGCCTTTTTAATTTCATACAAAATAAAACTACATTGTAATTGTAAAACACATGTACACCTTGATGACATTCATTTGGTAGACTACTATGTTACACTGGTAGGATTATATGAAACATATATCATATGAAATATTTCAGTTTTCATTTGACCTCAGAGACTTACCTAGAAAGTTGCCTGCAAAGTTAAGATTTTTCCGCTAGGTTAAGGTCACAGTGTCTTCCGATAGTTTCTCTCTTAATATTTCTCTACAGCTCACACTTTTAAGTCAACTTTCATCAAACTTGCTCAGAAGGTTACCTGTAATTTGTGAAGAATCTCTATTGTCTTTGGTCAGTAGGTCCAAGGTAAACGTCACAATGTCCTCCGTTTACTTTTACGTAATAACGCTATACAGGTCCCAATTTTCATTAAACTTTCATTAAATATAAAGAGTCCAGTCAGTCAAGTAGATTACTACTGGTTCTTTTGGGCCTCTTATCACTGCCAAATTGGATATGGCATTAAATGATACTTTTCATTATTATAGAAATCAATGAACATCGTAAGTAATATCTATTATTTGAAATTATATAATGACTTTGGGATGGATCTTCATTACAGCAAACTAATCTTCTAATGGTGTATTCTATTGTGTCCCGATGCGTTCAATACCAGTATTCCTGTCATGCTTTATTTACTTTATTTGAAAAATTATTAGCCTGAAAGGTTTCGTCCATTGTTTCTGATAAACTTTTCTGTTACGCTTTAGGATTTTCTTTGAACGGTTGTAAAATGATTAATCGGAAACCACTTTCTATAAGATTATACTGAACAAAGTCTCACAACTATGCCTAAAATATGTTCTGAATGACCATGTAACATACTTGCAATAATTCGTGACAATAGGTAACAAGAATGCCTCTATGTAGAATTGCAAACAAAATCTGACTAGACAGTCAATGCTTACAAGTTCTCACCCCTAGATGATTACTTTTAAATTATATAAACTAAAAACAAGAAAAGAATCGCGTGAATGGAATGAGCATGATCTGCCATCTAGTGGCAGACAACAGGCCTAGGCCCTAACGCTGACTTCTCACACTATTGGAAAGGTCTAACATTTGATTAACACGTTCAATAAGAAATGTTTGTTCAAAGAAGCCCGTTGCTTCTGAAATTAAACGATTTTAAACATTCTGACAGAATCGTCAATTCTAACTCGATCTCAGCTTCCGGTAAACCTTATTCCCACTAAAGCAATCTGATTGGATAAAGTATACATGGGTAATTTTCCCTCAATATGTCAACTTGATTCAAAACTTACATGTACATAGAAACCATGCTGACTAAGAATCAATCCCTTATTGCTTTAAATGCAGTCACAACCGCATAATAATAGCAAAATGAGTGCTTTGGCGAGAAAATATGCAATTGTAATTTTGTATTATTAAATTGAGTGAGAATGGCCAACCGGGCAATTACAGGTGGTAGTAGTCCTATAAATAAGACCTCTAATCTGTATATAAGATCTTGAACCCTATGAATCCCAGAATGTCACCAAAGTTATAGCATTCTTGCATGGGCCCCTTTCGAAAAACTGGAAAAGGCGCTGCTGTTATTACATCTTTATCTCTATCTTTAAAATGACCGAATTAAGGAAATGATTCCAGTCCACTGCTATTACGTTACAGAAAGAGAAACACTTCTACTGATCCTTCTAAACTGTACTATAGAACTTGTTTTAGTTCTGTAGATTACCATAGAAAACTAAAATACCACACATTACTATTATATAGTATAGTACTAAACATTACCTTGGTGACAATAATTCCAGCTTTTGACCACATGAAATACAGCTGGCTCAGATGGGCGGCGACATAGGACGGACTTGGCCGTCTTGTTTTGTTTGGAAAATATAATCTGCTAGGTGTAGGTGGTGCCTCTTTAAGTCAATACCGTCCTCAATGTTGACATGGAATCAAATGCAACTCAATTTAATTTTACGGAGCATCTGATATCATTATACAACTGATTGTTTTCGTAATTATAGTTATATTGATTTTGTATTTAAAAATGTTATACATTTTCAAGCTATGTTTCATAATGTTTAACTTAATTCTAGTATTTAAACTAAAATAAATGTAAGAATTGAACTCTCGTTTTGTGGTATTAAGTTGAATGTTGTACATATGAAAATAACTACATTGTATAAAAATATAATTATGAAGATACACGTATCTGAAATAGTATAAACGATCTGTCTACTCATTTCTTTTCGATGCGTTTGAGCTAAATATTATTCCGCTCCTTTCCAATTTCACAGCAGTTTAATTCTTAATCCTGGAATTAATGAAGATTCGGTTGAAAATTGTGGAGACTCTTTAGAAACTCGTACTTAAAAAGATAACTGTCATACAAAAATAAAATATGGATAACATTTCAATGTACCATTCAGGAACATGTTTTAGCTCTTACATACATGTATATAGCCTTTCATTAATGGTTAAGTATCATAACATGGTCTTCCCTGCTAGAATGTGTTACGCTGTACCTTCACTACTATTATTTGTAAATAAACTTTTCGACAAGTATATTACTTTTACTCGAAGGTAATTGATCATGTGACCGATTTAGACATAGCTTCTATGTTTTGTGATAACATCAATATCCAGATGCTAAACCATATGATACATAAGATAAGGTAAAATTATCTGACTTAACGTTTAGAATTGTACTCTTGTAAATCCACTATAATTCTTATTAAACTACATACGTACTTTACTATGATTATATGTCTAAGGTGACTAATATGCTCGTTGAGCCGGGTGCTAATGCCCATTAATCAACATGTGATTGTTCTGTATAAATGCACAAGTAGCTATAATAAACTAATATCTTATCTTATCTTATGTTACAGTGTAAGTATACGAATGTTGAATTCCGTTCAATGCTTGTTCTCAGGTAGTTTGTACTTGTGGGAAATAGCAATAACATTTCGGCTAAAACAAACAATAAAACTTTACATTTTGCCCAACACACCATGACCAACACACCAGACTGAAACGGTCCCGCAATGAGATAGCAAATTCGCCGATGTATAAATTCGTAAAATGTTCTCCCCTGCTGTGTGGGAATAATGAACAATACATGTAGTTTACTGTAACAGATTATTTATGTTCGTTAAGTGCAAACACTTTACTAATCTGCAAATTAATTTAAAACATGAATTCCATCTGTTTTCTTAACTAGTGAACAGGTTGACTAGAGGTAGACACAATATCAATGTGTTCACTTCGGTCATATATTGTTGGATAGTAACCTATATTGTATACATGGATTTCGAAAGGAGAAATTGTCTGCAGTTTCTAAGTTAACATCTATATTTCACTTTTTTAATTTGAAAGTTGTCAATATTTGCTTTTCATCTACGATCAAATACGACAATGCTTTAACATGTTACAGAAATGTACAATAGTGCCAATTCATGATAAAGAAATAACAAGAAGTTTGTATCTAACAATCTATAAGAATTTGTTCCTCTCAGCAAAGAGCGAAGCCAAATAGCAAATAAGTGAAATATACAGCCTATGATATTGACATTTCTAAGAAGGGTCGTATGGTATGTAAGTCAGTCGCTTTACATTTTGAATGTGTATAATCATGTCCTTCTGCATAAAATTATTTGCAGGGATTAGCTGGATGGTGAAATTAAACAGAATAAATACAATGTATGTTTAAGCTTCAGTTCGTCTATTGTTACTGTGATGAAATTTACAATTCCTGTCAAGCAATATTTTTGTTAATATTTCAGATTCTCGGGAGCTCAGTGCAAAATGGTTACAACGTAAGTAATAATACACATTGCTTTCGTACAGTTACATTGATATCAAGAAGCCTTAAATGCACAGTTAATCTACAAGCAGTTATTTTCGTAAACACAGATTGCATTCTCACTTATGTGTTTTGATAGTACATATGTCTGGGAAAGTGCTTTTTAGCTCACCTGGCTTTGCATTGTTTATCTTTTTAATGGATGATTGTCCGTCGTCCGTCAACATTTTGATTCAAACGACATCACCTCTGAAACCACTAGGCCAATATTGATGAAACTATGCAGGGATGTTCTTTGCATGAAGCTCTACCAAATCTGTTCAAAAAATTCCATTCCATGAAGAACTCTGGTTGCTATGGCAAAAAATAGGGAAAAAAATCTTCTTCTCTGAAATCACAAGGCCTAGAGCTTAGATATTTAGCATGTAGCATCGTCTAGTGGACTTCTACCAAGATTGCTCAAATTCTGACCCCCAGGTCAAAATTGATTCCGCCCGGGGGTCAGTTAGTTTTATATAGGCTATATAGGAAAAACTTTAAAAATATTCTTCTCTGAAACCAAAAGGCCTAGAGCTAAGATATTTAGCAAGTAGCTTGCCTGGTAGACCTCTACCAAGTTATTCAAATTATGACCCTCGGGTCAAAACTGACCCTGCCCTGGGGTCACTTTGTTTTACATAGGCTATATAGGAAAAACTTTAAAAATCTTGTTCTCTGAAACCACAAGGCCTAGAGCTTAAATATTTGGCACGTAGCATTGTCTAGTAGATCTCTACCAAGAATGTTCAGATTTTTACTCCCGGGTCAGAATTGACCCCTCAAATTCAAATCAAACCATGTCCCTTTGGTATAGGATCTTAATAGTTGTATTTAATTGTGTCAGCCGCAGGCAAATATAACTGCCATTTTTCCGGTGGATCACTGTAA
>JAFMSR010000009.1:3972214-4029736 GCA_022818135.1 Saxidomus purpurata
ATTGTCTAGTAGATCTCTACCAAGAATGTTCAGATTTTGACTCCCGGGTCAGAATTGATCCCTCAAATTCAGATCAAACCATGTCCCTTTGGTATAGGATCTTAATAGTTGTATTTAATTGTGTCAGCCGCAGGCAAATATTTTTCCATTTTTCCGGTGGATCACTGTAAAAATATTTAATGTAAAACTGTACCTCTACACATTGGCCATATAAGACGCTTTTGCCCTGATAAAGCTCCTATTTATGAATTTTCAAGTAAATCATGTCTCATATTTTAGCCCTGATATAAAATGTACGATGCATTAACCTTTTTCCTGATTTCCTTGTTGAAAAAAAAACTATCCGCCATTATCCAGTGGTGGAAACGATTTCGGTCCACAGGGGCTGCTTTCATATATATCTTTTTAAATGGCCTCTTCTCATGAACCAGAAGATGGGTTGTCATCAAACTTGCATAGAAATATCTTGGCATTTTCTCCCTTTTCAAATTTAGGAAATGATTCCAGTCCACTGCTATTACGTTAAAGAGATAGAAACACTTTTACTGATCCTTTTGTACTGTAATTCAGAGCTTTTTTAGTTTTGTAGAGTACTATAGAAAACTAAAATACCACACATTACTATTATATAATATAGTAGTAAACAGTACCTTGGTGACAATAATTCCAGCTTTTGACCACATGAAATACAGCTGGCTCAGATGGGCGGCGACATAAGACGGACTTGGCCGTCTTGTTTTTGTTTGGAAAATATAATCTGCTAGGTGTAGGTGGTGCCTCTTTAGGTCAATAGCGTCCTAAATGTTGACATGGATTCAAATGCAACTCAATTTAATTTTACGGAGCATCTGATATCATTATACAACTGATTGTTTTCGTAATTATATTTATATTGATTTTGTATGTAAAAATGAAAATGTTATACATTTTCAAGCTATGTTCCATTACGTTTAACTTAATTCTAGTATTAAAACTAAAATAAATGTAAGAATTGAACTCTCATTTTGTATTATGAAGTTAAATGTTTTACAGATGAAAATAACTACATTGTATAAAAATATAACGTATTTGAAATAGTATAAACGATCTGACTACTCATTTTTTTTTCGATGCGTTTGAGCTAAATATTATTCCGATCCTTTCCAATTTCACAGCAGTTTAATTCATTTGGAATCCTTGAATCATATGAAGATTCGGTTGAAAATTGTGGAGACTCTTTAGATACTCGTACTTAAAAAGCAGATACGGATAACATTTCAATGCAACATTCAGGAACATTTTAGCTCTCACATACATGTTCATAGCCTTTCATGAATGGTTAAGTTACAAGTATAATAACATGGTCTTCCCTGCTGGAATGTGTTGCACTTTACATTCACTACTGTTATTTGTAAATATACTTTTCGACAAGTATATTACTTTTACTCGAAGGTAATTGATCATGTGACGGATTTAGACATAGCTTCTATGTTTTGTGATAACATCAATATCCAGATGCCAAAACATATAATACATAAGATGCGTTAAAATTATCTGACTTAACGTTTAGAATTGTTATTGCTATTGTCCTATAACAAACAACGGTTTTAGCTTGTGTTTTTCTCATTTATCAGAACTTGCTTGCGTTTTTTATGGAATTGTCAATATTTTTATGAATAGTCTTAATGATTACAATGTGCAATTTAATAGGCAAATTATATCAGAAGCATCAGACTTTTCATAGTTACTCTGAATAAAACTGACATTTAGCGAGTGCGGAATATTTCCATAGTTTAATTTGATTATATATAACCATGTAATATGATCATTGCCTTATTTTATAAAAATTGTTCTCGCATTGAAAGTTTCTTCTGAAGCCTTGTTAGGACTAAAAACAATGCTGAACGACAGCAAACTGTTTCACAGTCATCTCCAGTTTTCTGTCACTTATGAAAAAAGTAAAACGTTTTGATAGAATTTCATTATTATGTGAAATAGTGCTGGTTACAAATGCAAATAGTACCTCTCTGACGACACTTTATGCGAGACCAAGATTAAAGATATATCATGGAAGAATAAATTCAAATATTGCCAATTTAACTTCAGTACTGATTGCCATGACAAAATTGAAAATACATAAACATACAAAGCATAACGTGACGCTTTGTTGCGTCACTATATGACCCTCATATGTAATCATTAAGATAAGTTTGAGTACTTGTATTTCTATTAAAATTCGTTATCAGCTTGTGAGGCAATCTTAAATGTTACATGGTCGTTTAAGACATTTCCGATACAGTACGATGGATCCGGACTGTATTTGTTGTATTTTTTAACTATTCTACACTTTAATTTGATTTTTCGTAAAACAAAAGCAAATGTTTTCGCATTTATACTTTTCCTAGAAACATGGAAAGCAGTTTTCAACATTTCTGTTGCTGTCCGGGGTGCGCGTTCTTGAATTATCAGTAATAGTTAAAGTTGCATGTTACTTTCTTGATTTTTAAATGCAGACGTTTGGTGCCATGCTTCATGCTCGTTACAAAATATTGATGTCATGTTTAGTTACCCTTGAGAATAATCAACTTGCGAATTGGTGTTGTCGGAATCACAGTAGTTTTCAAGGAGGTTGCAGATTTAAGATTAAAATTAAAAAAAAGACATCTAATAAAAGTAATATCAATAGGCCGTCTCATACTGCAATGGATATTTAAAACGGGTAAATGCAATCAGTTTTCTAAGAAAAATACCTTGGCATGTAGGTCTGTCATTGTCCTCAAAGCCTGTGAAGGTTACCTGCTCAAAGAGACTCATGCAATCATAAAAGCAAAGTTAATTCTACATCACCTGTATACGTTACGAAAGATACCGGTTCTACTTTCCAGTTGTCATCCAAGTTCACTGCTGTAGGATAGTCACTATCGGGCAAGCAATCACCGTGTTTCGCCATCTGCGGTGACGGTCTTTCAACGTTGGGTGGCTGGGTTGTTAAAGTAAAATAAATTGATTTGTTTTAGATCAATTGCACTTTTCCAACGGAAATTGACTTTTAAAATAATAAAATTTATTAAATATTAATTAAAACAATGATAAGATATAAATTATTCGTAATTTATTTGTGGGTATTAGCACAGAACCATATGCATTATGATTAATTTAAATGAAATTTAGAAGACTTTTCTTTAAAATTTACTCATGTGAAACGAAACGTGAAATCGCATTCTTTGTACAATATAATTTTTAAAAGTGAATGATTGCTATTGACATACACTTCTGTTTGATAATAAAATTACAATAACCAAATGTTCAAGAGAACAGGATACGATGCATACGATACGACCGCAAACTTCAAGATTGATAACTTTATGTCACAGTAAATGTTGGTTACGATTGTCCTTACGTTCCTTAATTGGGATCAATAGTTAAAACGTAATCAATGTAAAACTTGTTTTAATTTAAATAGGAACTAATTAATGTTACAATGAACAGTGGAAACATAATTTGATAGCTTTTTTAAACAGTTGATGTACAAGTAGTACAATTAAAATAAATGTGTTTGATAAAAATTCATTGACTTTATTAATACTTTCTGTGTTATTATTTCATTCTCAACACTGTTTGCCTTTAAGAAAGTAACAGAATGCAAAAGTAATATATGTTCATTCCGGATAAACATTTTGTGTATGTACAGTTGAAATCTTATTCTCTGATAATTGTCTTTCTTATAACTGAACAGTAATAAAATACTATTTGTTGTAACGTTAGTAGACATAAATCTAAATTAATATATTGAACTGCAAAATTGTAGATAAACGGACGCAGTGTTATACGGAACCGGACACCGCAATCAACGGTGTCCGGCATAACTGTCAACACAAGTAAAAATGTAAAACAAAACTCGTGGCTGTGGTCAAACTCTGTCAAAAGTAATGAACATGCAGACCAAAGTTCGCAGAGATGGGTGTACTTTGAACAATACCACATGATACCAGCATCAATGTTTTGTCGACTTAATTAGAGCGCAGCATTTTAACATTTTAGTTCTCTTTAATAATCGAATACATGCATTCCATATTATGCTTATAAAAGAGGTAAATCTGAAGTACAGTTATATGTACATTATGTACATTTTTATTTAGCATTCTTATCCGGTTCAATGATTTGATTGAGTTAATGAACCTTTGAGTGTTGTGATGTAAGTATATATAGAACCAATAATTACCACATTATTTCCATGAAATCAAATTCTACTGGTGTTTTGAACATTCCGTTTCCGAAAATGTGCTGTTAAACGTAACTGATGGATTATATGTTCAATGAATGTAAAATGATAAATAAATAAAAAATGCCTCAGTTTACCACAATTGATAAATAAAGAGGTTTTCTGTAGTAAATCGCATCCACCCATTAATAGTACAACAACAACTCTACATAGATTATTGAATTTTTTTTTTCTAGGCAGTATATTTAAATCCGCTGATTTTATCGAAAATGACTGGAAATGCATAGCTGAAACCTTTAGGTTAAGTTATAGTACTTCTAAAGATTCTGGTATTTATGTTTTGGAGCTTATTTAGTTTGGCACCAGTTATAAGGTATGTCCCTTTAAAGCTGCTCGCTCTCAGTTACCGTTGAATTTTATTTTTTTTTAAATTTGACATACATATTCATAAATATAAAACTAAAGGCTAGAATCATAATATAAGCAAACATCTAGGTAGGAATTTGCAGAAATCGATTGAAGATGTCGGTTACACGGCACCGCTACACTATATGTTTGTATTGAAATTTCAAAAGCGTCTGCAACGCTTTTGAATTTGGTACCGTATTTTTTTTTAATTTAGAGATAAATGTGACAAGAATTTATACTGGAGCTTTTTTGTATGACCATATATTCTGAAATACCTTATTTACATACAGGTTGAAGAACTAAATTTATTTACAAAAACCTGAGAGCGAGCAGCTTTAATGTCTGTGCAGCGATTTTGCTTGATAATCGACCAAATAGTGCAATAATTTTCCGACTGCATTCCAAAGAAATCAGCTGATAGAAATTGACGGCGGCAGCGTTTTCTTCAATGAAAACAATGCATGCGCTCGCGTGTGAGTAAGTAAAAACGTATCAGAAATACATGATTCATAATGCTTTAGTTTGCATTGAATAAAAAGCATAATGCAATATCCATATAAAAGAGAAATGTGCAGGTTTTTGTTTTTATTTCTGGGCAAAAATAGTGTGAAGTAAAATTAGAGACAAGTTTATGAGTTTCTAGTTGAATTGCAATAATACTTGATTCTGCGAATGAGTCGTCGCATTTAAAGATATTTTTTTAACCTGTAGAAAAAAAATGAATAATTGTATGATGTTTTTCGGTGATTTAAACATACTTCCTTGTATATAATTTGCAGGCTGATAACGTATATATTGATTTTGAAAAAAGTGACCCTCAGGAAATAATATAGATATATCTTGAGCAGTCAAATAAGCTGCGTCCAAAGTGAAACGACATGGCACTTGTTTGAGAAAGAAATAATTATCCGTTCTTTGTGGAAATAATTTTATCTAAAATGTGTCCTTTCTCCCACTTTCTCAACTTTACCTACGATGAAAAAGCTTGTCATGAACATTTCTTTTAAAGTAGGTACTTGTTTACGACGACTTAAAACTATTGTAACGTGAAGCAAAATACTAGATTCATCGCGGAATTTGAACAAGAAGCATAACTCAGCAGTGATTTAACCTTTTATGTTTACGTTGTTTAGATTTTCCGCAATATTACAATACTGGTACTTTACTTTTAATCATACGATCCTCGCATATTTATTTTTTTAGTAAAATTGTTTACAAAGAGTTAGCTGATGTAATTTCAGGCAGGACATGCAAATGAAACGCATTCATTTGACAATGTTCGTAAAGCATGTCGCGATATGTCCCTGAAGAATTTCTTTAAAAACTCCCTTTTTCATAAAACTTAATCCATCCATTTCTACACAAATGACCTGTGCGAATTTCGAAACATAAAACCTTGTGCCATTTAGTACTCAACCTTTTTACGCTCGTGACATATATATCTGACGATTCAACAGCTTTTCGTCACTAATATTTGGCGTAAGAGCAAGGGAGGTAAGGGGGTGACCGTCAATATAATTTAGCAAGCGCTGAAATGCCAAAAGTTTTATGCAGCTGTGTACTGCTATTTCACAGGTTAAATTATCACAGAAATCTCTAACTGAGTGAGGGTCATAGGTTTGAGCCATTCTACCGACCATGTACTATTCCGGTACTGATTCTTCCCAGAAACTATGGTGCCGTACACATTGACTGAAATATCGTTGGAAGGGACGTTGAACTCGTACACAACAGCAGATACCGTAAATGCCTTACAGTACACTGCATGCAAATATGAAGGATCCGGTGATCTCGTAAACTTGACCTTCACTTAAGAGACAGCGGGACCCGCGTTATGCCCGAGACACGTTGTCATCGTGTGCTGAACATATTTGACAATATTTTACAAATCTAACTACTAATATAAACGTGTGAATACGAAATCGTAGACGCATTTAGTATTAACTTACGTTTCCATGCATAAAACGCTTAGATATATACATAATTATCTACGCCTTGCCAAAATACATAACTTACGTACGAATACGGCAAGCCTATGAGAAGATGATTGAAGAACGTCGTAACATAAGATGATCAAGTTTTACCATGAAATTTGCATGAACTACACACGCTTTAAAAGCTCAAGTACAATAAAATTTCAATGAAAGTTTTAGCAAAGTCTGAATTTAGAAACATGTCACAATATTTTTTTCTGGTAATAGTTATAAGGGTGGGTGATATGGTATCAAGGTATGGCCAGTATGGCACCGTGTGTATTGGAACCGTTATATGGCACCGTGCATGGGTAATATGGCACCGTCTATTTTTAGCTGCGCTGGTATAGGGAGTATGGCACCGTATATAGGTAATTGTATTTTTTTGGACTATATTTCATTTTAATCCCCCCGCCAAAGGCGAAGGGGATATTAGAAATGGTCTCCGTCCGTCCGTGCGTCCGTGCGTCCGTCCCAATTTTGTCCGGAGCACATTGGGAGGAAGTGCAGTGTGTAAGAACAATAACTCTACCTTGCCTACTTTTAGAGTTATTCCCCTTTATAAGATTTACTTGCAAAACTTTGTCCGAAGCATAACTCCAAAAGTACTTGAGGGATTTTCTTCAAACTTAATACACTGACATAGCACATTGGTAGGAAGTGCAGTGTGCAAGAACAATAACTCTACCTTGCCTACTTTTAGAGTTATTCCCCTTTATCAGATTTACTTTAAAAGTTTGTCCGGAGCATAACTCCAAAAGTACTTGAAGGATTTACTTCAAACTTAATACACTGACATAGCACATTGGTAGGAAGTGCAGTGTGCAAGAACAATAACTCTACCTTGCCTACTTTTAGAGTTATTCCCCTTTATCAGATTTACTTGTCCGAAGCATAACTCCAAAAGTACTTGAGGGATTTTCTTCAAACTTAATACACTGACATAGCACATTGGTAGGAAGTGCAGTGTGCAAGAACAATAACTCTACCTTGCCTACTTTTAGTCAAATAGAAAAATATCATACCTATACTGATAATAAACATTAATATAATTTTGCAAACCTTCTCTTCATTGCCTTATTCTTTTTCCACTTACTTGAAAACTGTACTCAGCATGACCATAACTATACGGCTTTTTAAGGATTTCCTCTCACCAAGTAAAATGTACGAAAGTACAACCTTCAGGTAACTTCTTCCCGGCGGGGGATTAACCATGTGTAACATGGCTCTTGTCTTTTTTTAGACAATCACTGAGGTAATTTCTATCTTTATTATTCAGTTGGCCCTGAAAAGGGCCGTTGGTTGTTTTTGGTGTTTACTCGTGCTGTTGCTGTGGTGGTGTTTTAACAGCTGTGGTCACCTCAGGCTGTGACCGCCTCTTCTGTGTTTTTGGTAGGTCGTACTGTGATCGGGTATTTGCTCGTGATTGTTATCTTTCCTAATCGATTATGCACTGTGGTTTTCGTTTTCTCTGACGAGTGTCACTTCCCTGTCCAGAAATCGTTGTTTCTCCTGCTCTTTCCTGTTTTCATCTTCCAGTGTTTTAACTTTGTCCAAAGTTTCTTTCATCATGTGTCTTCTCTCGTTCAATCGCTGTAGTTGTTGTTGTTCAATGTGTCTGAGGGTCTCCTTTGTGAGTTGTTCAGCTCGCCAGATAGCAAATCAATATGCTACAGCTTCATATAGTACATGTAGCCATTTTATGGTGTGACTCTTTGGTGACGGTTGCTTCCAAATAAGCGACTCTTCTCTTGAGACATATCCATCTTGACCTTGTTGGTAGAAGCCTGATAAGCGTTCTTGAGTTTCTCTGTTTTTAAAGCATATGTAAACACAAAACTAATCGCCTGTTTTATGGTTTTAAGTTCCTGTTTCTTCTTTAGTGATAAGATTTATTATCTACTTGCGAGCTGTATCTAGAAATGGAAGAGCATATGGTCCTTAGGTCAAAAGGCGAATTAACGTGTTTTTAAAAACTCATGGACGTGACGTCGTCGGTCGGCGTTTTCTTTCATTGAAAATACGTGTCCGAACGCGTGTGAGTAAGTAAATGGAAAGGTCAGTAAAAATATCAAATAAACATGTTGCATACTAATATACGAGAACATTTGCTTTGAACAAAAAGCATGATTAAATATCCATGATATATCAATTGCAATATTACCGGATTTTGTTTTTACATATAATGTGCAGCACGATAGCAAGGAGCTGCATATATTTCCGGGAAAGGCGACACTTTCAAATGTAAAATGAGTTAAATGATCCCGATCAGTCAACTGAGTTGCGTTCAAAGTACAAGGTACACAAACAAACTGGCACTTGTTGGAGATAGAATAGTAAGCAATTATATGTGAAGATAAATTTATAATAATTATCTAAGAATAAAACGGACTAAAGTGGTTTGCATGTATTGGTTCTGCATGCGGAAGCGCATCTACAACCATACACAGCATGCTTTCACTGATTCAGATTATAGTTACGGACGGTACAACACTGAAGAGAACATTCAAATTTACAGACGCCCTAATATGCAATCAATTGATTGACTAGAGATCTCAAAGCTTCACAATGCACGGCCCCCATAATTGTTCACATATAGATATGGTTAGAACATAACACATATCACACGGTAAATTGTATAGTTTACACCACTAGCGCTGATATTTGACGAAATTTAACTAAAGATATCAAATCGTTTATTGCATTATTCAATTTGGCTTTCTAGGAATTGATTATAATGCGGTGATTTAGTAGTATGCCTGCTTTAGGACATTTATTACAAAACAATATCCTGGATTCGAACACATAACATGATCCGCGATTGCAGTGCAAAGTAAGAAAGGATACTAACATGTTCGGCTAGTTATGCGAAAGACATCCTGTTTGTACATATACTACAGCTATGATATTAATACATATACACAAATGGGAACGCCCGTCCGTACGTACAGATGCGGGTACAACACGTAAACGGTTGCTCGTAATACATACAATGTAATTATCACGTTTTAGTGTATTATGTCTGTAAAATGTACAACATTTCTTCATTTTACAAATACATTCTTTGTGTTAATTTTACTTTTCAAAATGGCTTTGTTTAATCATGGTCGAGCATAATGTATTAAACGTATTCAAGCAGTTCACTAAGTGATATATGGAAATCAAACACGAGACTCCAGAATAGCGATTTCTAAACAAGATTGTTGAAATTTGGTAGATATAACGTTACACGATATTTCGAAAGCTGGTCATAATAGATAATATTTTATTCTCATCAAATGCAGTCTTACTTTCTCTTTTGAATTTTGATTGAAATATTAAATACTATATTCAGTACATCTCTGTTCAAGTTATCTTTAGTATTTTGATATGTAATTCATTGTCAAATTCACAGTTATTGCACCTCAGCCACTACTCTAAAACGCTTTAAAAGGTTGTGATCCCGCTGGATCAATTGTTTTCAGATTTAAGATAATAGCTAAATACCAGATAAGATAAGCTGCGAAGAAAACAGATTTATTTTTATGTTAAAATTTCTATAAGAGCATGGTTATATGAAAGAAGGTGATGCAGTCATGGCTGATAAAGGCTTTAAGATAAAGGATGTACTCCGATAAACTTGGTTTCAGGTTAAGTATTCTCACATCTTCTACTTGTTCTGCACTAATGTCCCAAATGGTTACTTATTATCCAAAGAAATCGCAAAATACAGAGTTTAAGTGACAGAAAAATAGTGGTTGCAGAAGTGAAGATTATTAAGATTATTAATGAATTCATGTCTATGAAAGATACTAGTAGTAAGTTTCATCATTTCCATCAGGTGGCAATTAAACAAAGGCAAGACGCCCTTAATGTTTGTCAAGCATTAATAGTTTCCTTCATTGTCATCACTATATGAAGTATTCCAAATGAATAGTCAAAACGTTTGATGAAAATAATATATGAGTGATGTGATGCAATTTTTACAGTGAAACCGATAGTGTTTATCCATGTTATATGTAACTGGTAAGATACATGTAGATATTAGGCCACTGTAATATTGGAACTTATTTAAAGTCTCTTAGGTGAGAGCAGGTTCTCGTGGTGTGTCTGAAGTTTTTCGTAGTTGCTGGTACCCCATGTCAATTTTATTATATACAGAATTGTTAGTATCAGATATAGATCATTGGTGACTTTGCAGACATCTTCGGCTTATATAGATACCGATATAGATACCAAAATCAGATTTGTCCCCAGTTTATCCCCAGACAAATGTGAAGCTCCTAAATGTGCAAATTTTACGTGATGCTCTTACAACGAAATCTCGTTTGTATGGCGGATTTGTTTTGTTATTTTCTGTGCATCTTTGTCGAAACACCTTTAGTTACTGATACCAAACGTTAACGGCACAATTCGTAATATCAAATACGTTTTTATTACAGAACATCAATTCTTCACATCAAAACTTCTATCCTATCTACTGATATTAACATTTTCTTTTATTTTGTTATCAAGAAGACGTTCTTTGAGAGCAGGAAATCGAATTGTTTACCTCAAATAGCTAGCAATTATTGATTTCAAAGAAACAGGTCATTTCAAATAAAACAACGGTTTTCGATATAAATAATACTTCGTCTTTTGTATGTATCAGACAATCATGCATATTTATCAAGAGATGGTCAATTGTTTAAAAAAACGGATGAAAGTAACTGTGTCAATATCAGTGAACTGCCATTGCTCGACTACGAATTTTTCAATATTTTAGAAAAAGTTCATATCATGTATTTGTTTAGATCATTCATTTATTAAAACATCAAGTTTTCTTAACATTACTGCAGGTAAAAATATCCGTCATCTGTGATACTTAGTGTATGTTCAGCGTCACAATTTTATGTTCATTTGGCAGTTTTTTTCCATTTATTGACCTACCTTTTCGGTCTTTAAAAATATCAAACACGGACAAAGGCTGTGGTGTCAGGCGAATATCAATGCTGTATTATTTTATGTAAGGGATAGTAACCCCCGCAAGAAACTTATTTTATTAGCCGAGAAAAACAAACACCGCTTTTAATTATATACTATTTTAATAGATATAGTAAAATACTGTTAGTATCATCTACAGCTTAAGATTACCGATTTAATTATTCTTTGTTTCCCCTCTTCGTTTTCTGTATAAATTAAAAGTTTACAAGTAATATGAAATGAAATGGAAATGTTTTACTTTACATGCTTTGACATTGTTTTATCCTTGTGTATCGGAGGCAAATGACGAGAATGATATTTTTAGCAACAAATTAAAGCTATGGCAAAAAAAGAAAACATGCGAAATATTGACCTCACGAGTTCAAAGGAATTTACAGTATGTCCAAACCGGGGCATAATTATGTCAAAATACAAGTCATGGTTATGGGACTTTATGGTATGTTCTAGCTTATGCGACACCGAAATCTGTGTGAAGTTTGAATCAAATATCTGCACCAACACTAATTGGTATATGACACTGTCTAGTGTACCTTTATCAATATTGTTTAATGTATGCCCTTAGCATCAAATTTGGCCCTGCCCAGTGGGGTACTATTTTAACATGGTACAAATAGAAGTAAAACTTTAAAAACTCAGGTCCAAAACTGTGAGGCATAGAACTTAGATATTTGGTGTGCAGCATTGTGTGGTGATCTTCTATAAATTTTGTTCAAAGATACTGCTACTTGATATGTAGCCTCATCTAATGATCCTCTATCAAGTTTATTACCCTCCCCTCACGCCCGTCCTTCTGTCACACTTTTTTCCCGAAACATAACTTAAAATATTCGAGGACATTGAGAGAAGGTGCAGTGTACAAGGACCTTAACTCTAGCATACCCTTGTTTTAATTAACTTCCTTTATTCATTTTTCTTGTCCGGGCCACATGTCCTTAAGTTCCAAACCGAACTGATTCAAATTTGATCCAATCACAGAGGACATTAAGACGCAATGCAGTGTCTAAAAACTATAACCGTACCTTACTCTATTTTTGTGTTATTCCCTGTTATTGATTTTTCTTCTAGTACTTTTGTCCGAAACATAACTTCGCAATTATTTAATGGCATTTGTTTAAACTTTACTTTTAGACAGAGGACATTGAGAGGAAGTGCATTGCACAAAGATCATAATTTTAGCTTGTCTTTTTTTTAAATTATATCCCTTTATTACTTTTTCTTGTCAGGGCCATAACTCCTTAAGTACTGAACTGAATTCATTTAAATTACATACAGTCATAGAGGACATTAAGATGCATTGCAGTGTTTAAGAACCTTAACTTAAACTTACTCTGGTTTTGAGGTATCTCCCTTTATTGATTTTTCACATAAAACGTTTGTGCAAAGCATACAATTTCGGATTTATAGAGTAGAAGTGCGACATTTACACAGAGAAAGTGCAGGTGAATAACCTTCAACACGTTTTAATATTTTAAAAACAATTTAAAACCTGTACTATATCCATGGCTTTCACCTCAACTCTCTTGGTCATCGAAAGAGCACTCGACTGGGGTTGGCCATGTCTATCATGGCTCTTGATCCACTAACCACTTAGATCAAAATTGGCCCCTCTCCGGAGTTTACATCTTTTATATATACTTAGACAAGGAAATACTACGTTTCGACACCATGAGGTCAGCAGCCTAAATAGTTTTAGTTGCTACCGCCTTGTGATCGTCTTTCGAATGAGGTCAAAATGAATTTTGCTTGGGGTCATGTTTTGCATAGAAACTATATTAACCATGTCGATATATAGAAATATAATACATATGTTACTATATATAGTAACAAATCTGTACATTATTATGATGGTTATCTTTACGGTCAGAGCATTATAAAACAATTGGCCCGCGCGTGAGGGCCGATTATGCGATGATCGGCCCACAGAAAAGGGACACGCGACGTCAACGGCTACAAATGACGTCACCTCTTGAATAAAATGGCTGCCACCGAGAAAAGAAATCTATTGAATCGCGATCATAAGAGATCATTAAAAACAAAGTGATAGAAAATAGATATCAAATTATGAGTGTAACAAGATACACATGATGTAACATGATCTGTGCATTACTGTTGTTTTTCTAGTATCTAGTAGTTTTGCACATTGTATGATAGAATACTGGTTAAAAGCGTAAAACATGTAATATAACTATAGGTGCTACCTATCCACGGGAAAAACTAAATACATTAATTAATTTGTAACTGTTATCATAATAAGTAATACACCACATTTACTACAGTCTAACCAAAGAAACATTAAAAAAAAAGAATAACACGAATCATACTGTAATACAACTTTCCGTATAATGGTACGATGACGTCCATTAAACAACGCTTCAGTTCGTGGTCAGTAGACGCTTTTTGAATAACGCAACGTAACGATTACCTCCCCTTACAGCGCGAGAACTGCGTCAATTCAGCGTTCCTGACAAAATTGGGGAAATACTCTAATATATAATTAATTTCTTTAAAAAAGTTTTAAAAATCGTTAAGTTTAACAACCAGTAATTAGCTGGTTGTTGAAGAATGAAAACAGGGGAAGAGTTGTTTTCGGAAATGTTTTAGTAATTACCACCGGAAGTCGAAATCTAAAATGGCTCCTGTAACGGAGAACCTAAATTCAACTTGGACGTATATATATTGAAATTATTGTAAATTCATTTTACACTTAATTCATCAATAATTTTTAATTAACGTGTAACTTAAGGACGGGAAAAACCCGGTTTTTCCCGTATTAAAGACGTTAATTCACGACTAGGCCGGGCCAAGACGTATAATCGGCCCTCAGTGGCATCATAGCACTCGGGCTAAAGCCCTCGTGCCATTATGCTTCTTGCAGGCCGATTATCACGTCCCGGCCCGATTCATTCATGTATTATCCTCTAAATAAATCATAATCTTAAAAGACCCTTTTTGCAGAAATAATGACGTCCAGAGCTTAAATATTTAGTGTGTAGTATTATGTAGTGGTCCTCATTAATTTTGTTCAAAGCATCCCTCTGGGGTCATAAATGACCCTGTCCCATTAATCTGATTTTATATGTATGCATTAAGACGTGTAATAAAAACTAGGAATTGTTCTTGTATTGTTTTTCATTTTCATAAATTATCAACATAATGTAGACGTTACATATTTCGCACTTCTTTCTAAAAAGTACGATTGAAAGAATAATTGTATGTTGTTTTTTCCAGTTTTATGGCGTGCATTGTGATAACACATTGTATATGTACAATGTATGTATTTTGTTTAAAATGTCATACTCGTGCAGTGTGCGGTTTTAGTAGTTCACATCCGAATCGGTATACTAAATATTCGTTTTTCGAACAAATGTTTATCTACAGAGAACCACATATATTTAGTATTCTTGTTGTTGTTCTGAAGTATGTTCATTATAGGCAACGTATGTCCCCAACTACAATATGACATGACATTATCTTATGATTTTGTACAGCAATGGTCAAGCATTATCACACCTTCGCAATAGAACCTACAAAGACAATCACGCAACTTTGTGATAGGATTACAAGTTGCATAATTCATTTAATAACTAAATGAATATCAACTACTTTCGACGCATCTAACAATTGATGCATTTATCATTCTATTTTTCTACATAATATAGCAATTTAAATTCACATTTGCACGTTTTCATATTTTAAAAAGCATTATACTTACGTTTGACAAACCATTGAATGCTATTTGTTTTGTTTTACAGGTAGGCTCTTGGCATTGGTAAGTTTCGCTTATATATTTATAATTTTCAATTTAATTTTAGACAGTAGATCAACTATTTTAGTGTATTCTTATCATGCTTTACCTTAGTTATTTTAAGTACTCTTGACTGATACCCAACTCTCTACAACCTGATACACTAAGCATTAGGAAAACAGTCGCTGAGCAGAGGTAGCCAGCAGTTGACATTAAGGCTAGATAATTATGTTGATAATTATACTGTTTGCCAAAAGAAGAATCTCATTTGGCATGATTGGGGTTAGATCTATCAATAAATCATCCACACCATTAGAACTCAGTGGATATCTTCAGGTTACTTTACCATTTCTAATAGAATAAAGTAATAAAGTGCAATATATAAAGGTTGCAAAATGAACGGTGCCTGTATCATGTACTTTACTTTTAAAATAGTTTATCATTCTAAGACGTTTTTATACGACATTTTGTAAAGCTTTTCACATTCGTTGGCTTAGCTTAGCCTCAGTAAACCTGTCGGTATAACATTATTTCACCTTATGAGTTTTTAAAGAGATATTTACATATTTTACCGTCCCTCTCCTGTTTGCTAAATGTGTCAACAATGTCCACATTTTAAACATCATTGCACGTGTATAATTGGTAAAACGATGGTATTGTACGGCTAATGTAAGTCAGCCAGTGCCCATTTACTTCGACACGCAACGATAGATAAACGGACCTTTGTCAAGGCTTATTTCCCCTTGTGCGAGGAACGAATGACATGACTGTATCAATTCGTGTACTTGTAACGTGTTACCACCTTTTTATCTTTATTTCTTGTTTTACCGAAACCCTTTATCCTTATACAATTTAAAATACATTGACACCTGTAAAATAAACGGAACTTTATAAATAGTTCATTTAACATGTATTGTGTTTTACACATGTATCACTGGCAGTAATTTTAATACACCATATAAGTGCCGTTGATAGTTGTTTGAAATCATACACAAATACTCGTATAGATCGGTATATTATTGTAGAAACAATATTTCAATTTCGCAAGTCTGATAGGAAAGCATGAATTTCTTAGCATTTTACTGCTCATCACTTCATGCGCATTACACTTTTATAAAAAACTTAACAGTTTAATACAATGTCGGCAAACTGTTTTCTTTATCACATATAGATGGAAATAGTTCGACAAAAATTCGCACCGAATCTGTCACTGAAGTGGATATCAAGTTCATAAAAAGACAAATCTCATGTTTAATATATTTTGTTATATATAATAATCAAGATACGAGTTTAAAATTGTGTTAATCAGTAAACGGACCTGAATTTTCAATGTTTCGACGTCTTACATACTCTTAAAACATTTATAATGAATTTCGACAATGGCAGAAAAATATCCATTTTTAACTTGTAATTATCGAAATGATATCTGAACTACATTGTATATATCAATAAGTAAGGTAACTTCAATAAATATATACGGAATATTATAACAGTCGGTTGATCTGCGGCGTCGTATCTTTTGAGTTGGCTGTGTAGTTCCGGATCACACGAGAGGCGGAGCCTCGAGTGTGATCCTGATCTATGCAGCCAACGAGAAAGATACACACGCAGATCAACCGACTGTTATAATATACCTTTTATTATATACCTTTTACCGAATATCATCTGTTAACTTTTATATAAACGTTAATTTGTGTCATTAATGGCCAAAATCAACATAACGCGCTATTTCGTGTCACGTTTTATATGACGTCGATGACGTCACTTCCTTCTTCCGTGTATAAACAAACAACATTAATAAAAAGTAAATGCAAAATGTAAATCATCCTTCTGGTCTATTTAATGCGAAAAAGACGTTGTATTCATTTGTCTTCAAATGTGACATTAAAAAAATGTGACGACAATGAAACTACACTTATTTTACTGCATCAATGTGGATCTATTTTTCAACTTTTAGCGTAGGAATATGATATGAATATGCATTTGTGTACAACTTACACGGTGGACAGATAAGATACGGCTAAATCCATCTGATACGGAAAATTTGATACGGGATGTTGTATTTTACTGCACAAATACTAAAGAAAATTCAGATAAACATTAGTAGGTATATAATAAAATGTAAAATCCAAGTACACAGTGCTTAGAATATGTACTGTGGTTCGCCGAAAATCCAGCTACCGCAAGCTGATGAAATGAATATTTTCGTTAAAACGCTATCTCCGCCCCAAACTCCCTCATATGAACACACACAGACACGCATGGTCATATAGAAAAATAAATGATTATATAAATACATGCTTTTGCTGTTGCTATCGGATTTTAATTTACATGTAGTAACTGCATCGTGTTCGTTCAGCCAATATTGATCAATTTGAGATTACTCCAGTTAATTTTTATACCGCTTGTTATGAATAGCATTTTTACAACTAAAAACGTGCCTTTTAACCTCAAGAACGAACAGCAAATGACTGTGTAGGACGGTTAAGTCAATACACAACCTTACATTGTCTGCAATAATCAAACAATGCCTTCCAAAAACTCCGAAATTGTTAAGATGTAAAGGAAGCGGAGAACAAATACTCCCTTAGAAACTGATTTCGCTTTTTTAAGTTATGTAGTGCAACATTTAGAATGATTTTATGTTTGAAATGGCATTTATTATTTTCGAAGTGGTCACTTTCATGTTAAGGATCCCCCGTGTCCGACCTTCGTCGTCGTACGACGTCAACACTGCGTCAAACAACATATCCACCCAATGGCGCCGAATTCAAACAAATTTCACAGGGATGGTCCTATGGTGGTCGTCTATCAAAGTTGTTCAAAGAATTCTATTCCCTGCAGAACTCTGGTTTCGAAAGCAACAAATAGGAAAGTCTTCCTCTAGAAAACCGAAAGACCTAGAGCTTATTTATTCAGTATGTTGCATCTTAAAAGTGGATCTTTGCTAAGAATTTTCAAATTATGATCCCGGTTCAACATTGACTCCGCTCGATTGGTAACTTGATTTTACATACACTTCTATAGGAAACAGTTTAGAAATATTCTACTCTGAAACCACACAGCATAATGCTTAGATAAGTAGCATGCATCATTTCCTTGTGGACCATTGTCATCATTGTACAAATAATGACTACTAAGATTTAGCCCGCCCGGGTGTCACTTGTTTTACATAGACTTCTACAAGAGAACATTTTAAAATCGTCTTTTCCAAAACTACAAGGTCTTGAGCTAAGAGATTGTGTGTACATTGTCTATTGCATTTCTAACACGTGTGTTAAAATCTTTTCCTTGGGTTAAATATTGACCGTCTTTTGCTTTACAATCTTCTTCTACCACATTCACAGATAAATTATTGGAAAAGGCGCCAAAACGTCTGTAATAATTTTTGGAAGAATTATAAGAGAATTTTATCCCCTTTCCAAATTATTAATTGCTTTAATTATGGGTTAAAAGGGTTTTCCTGTCGCAGATCTGTTTGATGGTGCATGTTCATACTCTGCATTTTGAGTTGATGCGCATTTCTTCGTGTAAAAGCATGAACATTCATATTATCATTCTCATAACAATCGAATCACACAGTTCTGAATCTAAAAGCATAAAGCGGGGCATCCGTGACTTATGGAAACAATTATAGTAAGTAGGGGAGGGTTGTTTTGTCTTTTGTTGGTATTTTCCAGTATGTATGGTAAGGCAACTCTCCACCAGCTTTGTTTAATTATCAGTTAATTAGCATTATATTCCTAAGCACAAAGACATTTGCCACACATTTCTACAAATATTTCCCTCGTTAATCCGAAACTGTTAATAATTAAGTAATTTCAGTAGTTAGTTTTAATGAAAGAGAAAGACGTTTATTTGGTTTTTTGGTGGGCAAACACTAAGCAAAAATTTGAAAACTGGAAAAGAATATAATTTTAGTATCTGCGTAAAAACTCGTGTCGGTTGTCTTACTATGGCTGAAGCACCGCATAACATCGACAACCAATAGATATGATAAATTAATGGTATGTCTGTCAATTGAAAGTCTGATTGACATATTAATCATAAACTGTGGAAAGTTTCAGTGTGTGATATCTTTATCTGTTATAAAATGTTCATTAAATGCCTTTCGAAATAAATTAAATAGAGGATAATTGTTGGTTTCGGTGTAAGATCACGTTATAATTTCACCGAGTGGGCTCCAAAAGTGATGTTTTCACGAGTGGCGCAAATTTTGGTGTTCACGAGTGAAATTCACGTGATATTACACCGATACCAACAATTTTTCTGTTCATTTTATGGTTAAAACTCTACTTTTATTGAGTTTGTTTCTACAAAATATCGAAAATCGCGGGAAACGTCATCAGAAAACATAGCGCAAATGACGTCATTTAAACGACGTCATCGTCGCATGGTTTCCAGCATTTATTACGCTAGGTATACTTTTTGACGTAAATCCGGGTATAAGATTGCAAAAAACAGTGAACAATAAAAATGGTAATCCACTGTTTTAAAACTAGTTGAGATGTGCAGTTTGTCCACGTTTTCAAATTTGAGCTCTATTCCAATAGTTATAGTTCTTTGATTACTGTTGCATTGAAATAGGTTTCTGAGTTATTCCTCATCAACTATAGGCGGTAATTCAACGAAACGTCAGGTTAATGTTAATAGGAAAAAAAGTGCACATATTGTACGTGCGTTCCGGTACGGCTATTTTTCACATAGTTATGGCCCATTGATTACAGTTGTATTGCTTTTATAAAGCAACATTCGTTTCCGCGCTATTTCTCAGCAACTGATGGTGAAAAATCGATGAAATTTTATGTTCATGTCCAGTACCAAGCGGAATTGCGCATATGTTTCGCCAGTTTTATTTTATTTACAGAGTTATGGCACTTTATCCCAATAATCTTACGCATTATGCCTAGTTCAAGTGAGCCACGAGCTAATAACACTTCTAATTATTTGCCAATTCATCGACAATAACTCTGATACTGGTCAGCCAGCTACCTATTAACGAACTGATCAACTACAGTCGGGTTATATTTCAATCTCTCATCAATTTGGGGCCGTTGGTTCGAGTGACAGTACTTGCCTGGTTGTTTATTATATATAAAAATATTTGTTTTCGTGTTTAACGAGAGAAATTGCCTAGTGTAAGATAAGAAACTATATCAATTTTAGGTGAGCAATTTGGCAAAATATTTGGAAAACATTTCTCTGGTTAGGTCAAGCGAAACAAAAAAAGACTTTTCAGAAAATTTTCAGATTTTGAAGAAATTATCCTATCGGGCACCTTTAATTCCATGCTTTCAGCGGAAAGTAAGACACTTTATTATGACTTTAAGCGTTCTGTGACATAGGCGATCTGCTAGAAAAAGGCGTAGTTATAAATGGTAACCGGATAAGGGGGATCATGATGTAGAAAGTTTGGCTGTACGATTTCCGCATACATTTTCGGATTGTGCCCAATATCTCATTTTAGAGTGGTTTGACATAATTGGCATTCGTATCAGTTGGTGTTTTGCTTTCGGTCATGTAAATGTGATGTACTGTAAAATCATAAATATTCGTGGGTAATTAATTTTCGTGGATTTCGTGGTAGAGTCAATCAACGAAATTTAATCCCAACGAACAAGTAAAATTCCCATATATTTAATGTCCAAAAGATGAAATCCACGAATTCATATCCCCACAAAATTGCCGTTTTGAACAAAACCACGAAATTTCATACCCAGGAAATTAAATGATTTCACAGTAATTATATTTAGGGCCCGTCGGTAATTAATATAGGGGTCATTTTACAACGTTGTTAATTGACCTCCTGGGTCATCACAACGTTACACCGCCATTACATGACCGACATGTATTGAAAAAATAATGTCATATCCAATTGGGCACTGTTACAATCCTGATATAGTAATCAGTGGGACCTCAGTGGCCGAGTGGTTAAAATCGCTGACTTCAAATCACTTGGTCCTCATTGATATTGATTCGAGCCTCATTCGGGACCTTGAACTCTTCCAGCTGGCTAACGGAAGGTCGGTAGTTCTACACAGGTGCCTGAGAAGCAGACGAGTAATCAGAGGTGGCTGAGTGGTTAAGATCGCTGACTTCAAATCACTTGCCCCTCATCGATGTTGGTTCGAGCCTCTTTCGGGAAGTTGAATTCTTCCAGCTGGCTTACGGAAGGCCGGTGGTTCTACCGAGTTATCCTCTCTTGATGAAATAATGCACGGAGGGCGCCTTGGGTCTTCCCAATCAAGTACTTAAATTTGAAACCCTTCAGCCTATCCATTACTAGTGTCGTATTAAGATATATATAATGAATTAAAAACAACCAGTTGAAAACAGTATAACTTCAATGCTATACTCATACAGACGTACATTTTTATAAGCTCGACTATGCGAAGGAGTAGGAGAGCTATTCTAATCGCCCTGGCGTCTGCGTCACACCTTGGTTGAGGTTTTTCGTGCAAGTTACTATCAAGGCCATATCTCAGTAACCACCCGATGCACTGGATAGAAACACCACAACAGCCTTCCCAGTGATCAGTCTTATCAAAATAATAAAGTTACACAACACTGGCTTGAATTTAGCTCAAATTGTGGCCCTTGTTTGACTTAAAAATTCTTATTGAGTAACCATTAAAAATTTTGATGAAATGAATTGAAACATCACACATGTCTTCCTAGTGATCAGACCTTACTTTTTCAAGTTTTTCGCGACAACTGTTACTTATTTTCTTTAATGAATATATTGTAGGATAGTTTGTGCAGTTTGATAAAACAATACTTCTTGATGAAAGAAAACATGTTCTTTACTCAATTTCGAGACTTTCTGTTTTAGGCCATTTTGGTGCAAAAGTGAACCTTCTCCTTTTCACTAAGAATGGACCAAAACATGGCATCTTGAGAGTAAACAAGCTTACTCTTTGATTTGACCTGGTGACCTAGTTTTTGACCTTAAATGACCCAGAAAAAAATGAATCCGATATTTTATGCACACAGACATGCTGACCATGTTTCATGCACATCAAATGAACAAGAGTGTTAACAAGCTTTTCCTTTGATTTGAACGGGTGACCTAGTTTTTGACCCATATGACCCAGTTTCGCACTTCGCCTAAGAATGATCAAGGTAAACATTCTGATAAGTTTCATGAAGATATCGTTATAAATGTGGCCTCTAGGTTGTTAACAAGTTTTTCCTTTGATTTGACCTGATGACCTAGTTTTTGACTCGACATGGCGCAGTTTCGATCCAGGCCTAGAAATCATTAAGATAATCATTCTGTGAAAGTCTGTAGAATTTTTCCCCGTTCAGGGGCAGTAACTCCAGAACCCATGATCGAATCTAGCCGGTCTTCAAAAATATTGAGATCTTATTGTGACTTATGTTGTGTGTAAGTGTAGTTGAAATCAAATGCAAAATGTCACTTCTATTGTGTTCTCAAGGTAAAAATTAACAAATTTTTGCTCATTTAGGGGCTGTAACTCCGGAACCTATGATTGGATCTGACAGTTTTATCATGGAATTCAAGATTTATTGTTGATGAAGATATTTTGCAAGTTTGTATCAATTCAAACCATAAATGAAGTCTCTATATGGCTGCAAAAGCCAAAATAGCAAATGTTGGCCCTTTAAGGGGTCATAACTCTGGAACCCATGATTGGATCTGGCCATTTTTCCAGAGGAACTTAGATATTAAGCAAGTACAACTTGTGTGCAAGTTTAATTAAAGTTGATTGCAACATGTGGTCTCTATCGTGTTCACAATCCAAAATAGTAAACTTTGTCCCTTTAAGGGACCATAACTCTAAAACGCATGATGGGAGCTGGCCAATTTTCGAAAGGAACTGAGATATTATGCCAATACAAGTTGTGTGCAAGTTTGATTAAAATTAATTGCAAACTGTGGTCTCTATCGTGTTCACAAGAAATTGTGACGATGGACGGACGGACGAAGGGTGATCACAAAAGCTCACCTTGTCATTACCTAACAGTTCAGCTAAAAAGGTTGTCTGTACCCTTACCTATTATCTTTTGTAGCTAAAGTCGAACATGATGTTACACTTGTGTACCAAAAATTACATGTATTTAAATCTATCAAACCTTTCACGAGTTATTGTCCAGAAACCATGAAAACCAACGGACTGTCAGTCCGACAAACTTACTCCTATACACCCTCCCTCATTTCCCAAACTTCGTCTGAGGGGGGTATAATGAAATACGCCTTATAGAATATATGTGGTTTAATTATTATTTTGTCAAAATGACCAATGAAAACGTAAGACATTTATTTGTATTATACAGTATTTTAATATATGTATGTATGCTATGTACATATGTATGCTATATACATTATCTACAACAACCCCATCTCGCTCATTATTAAGATCGACATGTTTTGTTTTTTTTAGTTATCGTATAACAAGAGCTAATTTATACGTATTTTGGTGGGAAAGTTGCACGTGCTTTCCATGATGTGCCTTCGGTAGGCTGCGTTTACATATATAATGTTGAATGTTGACTTTATATTTTAGTTTAAGTAGAAATGTTGTATGTTGTATATGATTAGAAACCAACACATAAATAAAAACACAGAAATAATTTTTATTTGCCTACAAGAGTAACTGTGACGTATATATTGCGGCAATATCAAACTATCGGTGGTTTTGTTTGAAGTTTGAAACGCGGGCAAAGTATCAAACGGGAAAGATATTAACGGGCACAGGTCGATTTGTAGTAATTTATACACACTATATAAAACCATAAAAGCATATGGTCATTCTAAACAGAATTATAAGAGACTATTTCTAAAAGCCATGGCTAGCTGTACATTCTTTAAATGAATTAAAACAGTAGATTATACAAGTTTGTAAAATTGCCATAATTATGAGATAAAAATACCTTGTTATGGTCGGAAAAGATGCACACTGTGTGGAAGTCTCGATGTGCATGTCGAACTCCGACCACACCCACCCGTCTGTCGGAAATCATTGTGTTAAACTTTCGGTAACAGTTCCCTGTCCAACAACTAGATGATCTTGTCTACCTCGGCGAAGTTGTCAGTTCGAGCCCGGGCTCGGCCTTGTGAAATCATTTTTAAGAAGCCTGTGAGTTTCTGATTCTGCCCAGTGTTTCTCTACCACAAACAAACGATCTCCGACGTTTAACTTAAATTTAACTAACCGTTAAAAATGACCCCATTGTTGATCAAAATTTAACGTCTGATCAGGTCTCAACGACTTTTTGATCAAAATTTAATGTTGAAATGTTGGCAGGGTCAATTCTCAACGTTGAAAAATGACCCAGGGTCAGTTTTCAACGGGGTCAAAATTTAATGTTACACCGGCACTTATCATTATACTGTATTATACTGTATTATACATTCAGTTATGACAACTATGCAATAAGTAACATTTCCGGGTACATGCACTTGCTTAGAGATGTTTTAATTATTTGTTTTGATGTTCTGATGATATCAATCTACTCAAAGAACGCCTTTTTGATTTTAAAGAACATTATCTATATAAGGATGTTTTTAAAACACCGAAAGAAAGGTTCAAATAACGAAATGGACAACTTACTCTATATAGCGTAAAGACGTTACTGTTTCTTAGACGATCAAGTTCTCAAGCACTTTTCATTTCTGATACCCAGATAAAGGAACACATGACATTACGTGTTTTTGCAAAGGAAACATATCTCAGTTTGCCTGATCATGGCCGTACCTTGTTTATTAGTTTTAATAAGAATTCTAACACTATTGAAAATTTCTCCTATATAGGCAAAGAAGGATTTAAGCGTGATATACCTACCAAGTATATCACGCTAGGCGCCCGGAACTATTTTTTAACTTCTTTTATGGACGTTGTAAATGTATCAACTCTAGTTCTGGTTGAAACAGTTTAAATATCAATGAATGACCTCGATGAAACAATTGTATGTAACGTAACTGTAAAAGACCAGTGTTCTATTGCTCTATAACGTTGACACGCCGTGTATTCCTTCTTTGAACGGGAGCAATTGCTTTATAGCAATGTTCTTACCCATTACTTTATTTTTGAATTTATTCTACACACCATTACGAACAAACCGAAACGCATTAACTGAACATAGCAACTACATGGTGAATTAAATCATACATGATCAAAAAAGGAAAATCTCTGTTAACTTTGCTTATGACAGAGAAAACGTCAATTCAATCACAACGGTGTCCTAGTATTTATCTGGTAACTATTTATCAACAATATTTGGTACAGTTTATAGCGAAATACGTTTGTAGATATTTTGTTGTGTAATCAGTCTTAATGAAATAACTATTCCGAAACATGTCTTTCTTTACTTTTTCAGGATGTGGACTATCTAGCAAGTAAAAGTAAGTATTGCACAAACGTAAGAGCCTTTCTTCTGAAAATGACATTAAATCTCCTGAGGGGAACCAGCTAATCCGGTACCGCTGGTGCAAACAGGCGTTCGATATGGGTGCGTCCGGAAACGAACGTGTTAGCCAAGGTTTATTGAGAGAAATATTGGCGAGCTTACGTTTTGATTTTGATTATGTAATAGACTTTCCTCTGTAAATGAATACACGGTTCTATATGTTAAATACTCTTAAACTTCATTTGTTTCATAAAAATACATGTTCCATTTAAATCGGATATATTGTGAAAATTAATTCGCCAACCAAGCGCTACGCAAAATGGCGAGAACCTGCGTATGCCGCTCCAGTTCAACAAATTCGACACATGTCAAAATCTCACTACTACTTTCGATCAGATTATGATTTTCATGAACAAAATCTGAACTGAATGAAGGCATGTGCATATAAACAGAAACCAATGGACAAATAGGAATAGTCTATGACACACGATAAATGCTATGTCAAAAACATTTCTTACATAATTGTTCGCAGTATAGTTGTTTCGCTTTTTCATTCCTAAAAAACGTTTCTAGCTGTGAATGGAATGAGGAATAGTTTCTTTGATTCTATATACACGTTTTATTAATTACCTTATTTGTGCAATATGTACTCGCACTAAAACTTTACTCTAAAACATTATAGTTCCTATAGTCCGGGACCCAAAGAGCCAAACGCCTCAAAAAATGATTTACCCTACTTGGTTTCCTCCCCAAGGTGTGATGGTATTTTTACAAAGAGGGATGTCTGCTTGTATAGAATCAAGTGTATGTACGAAAGTTTTAAAATCGCCGAGAATATAGCATCTTTATTTTATTTACGATAATGATGATGATAATGATGATGATTATAATGATAATAAGAATTATAATTATAAAGAAAACTGTTATTAAAATCTACCTTTATGAAAAAACTATGCCTTTCATACATGTCTGATGACTATTTATGCGACATGACGTTTGATACGCTTACAAATATAATTATAAAACAATTGTAAGCAGAAACGAGAACTGAAAATACATCAAACCATATGACGGTTTGCCCTTTACTTTAGCACTCGTTTGATAACGCATAGAAAGTGTAAGTAGATTGCTTTCCTTGGATTTCTGCAGAACCTTCATCTGTTTGCGAGGAATTTACTTTATTTTTATTTGTTATAATAAATGCTTTCTCCAATTTCTTTCGCTTTTTATATTATACAGATTAAAATCTATATGAGAATTAAGGTATTGAAATACTGATGTTAGGCGAATTCGAAATATGTCAGCTTGGGAAGACTGAGGTAGGATAGGCGCTATTGAGTTTAATAGCCCGCACTTCTCTTATAAAAAAGCATGTTTGATTCATTATATATTCAGGTTACATGTTTTTGCATACAGTAGTTTCAAAACTGTTTTGTCATCTTATTCATTTACTTTCAAGTTTCGTTGATGTTATGTACATACTGAGTGTACTTATCGTTCACATATGATGTAAGATGTGGCTATATCGAAACTTTTTCTGTCATGAAACGAAAAACTGCACTATCGTGTTTTAAGCATTTAGTCAGGATTGTGTTTATAAAGTATTCGTGCTACAAATGTGCCTCTTTAGAGTTTTTCTTTCTATATAATTTAAACACAAAATTCATTTTCTCCATATGAGAATATATATATCAGAAATAACTTTTTTTCCGGAATGACTGTTTACCAGGAATAATGAAATAAAGGTGATTTCTTAAAAACAAGGGTTTTGCTCGTATGTGTTTTCTGTTTATCCTGTCGGCAACCAGTGCCCGAGATCATTTGACTTTTATGTGAAACTTCAGTACTTTGGGAATATGTGATCGCTATAATCGTTTTCTGATTCATGTAACATAGTTATGTCCCTTCGATTGTTATTACTGTCAGCAATCATCCGACCGGTTAAAACATATTGGGATCATGTGCAAGCATGTTTACGCTATATATTATTATACATATGGCGCCTTGAGTGTTGCTAAAACAGTATATAAACCTGTATAGCATATTCCGCACCTTCATTTCCGCGCCCATTTCAGCAACTACCAAATAAATTTCGATAGAACTTCATTCCAAGACTAAATATCATGCGGAGATACGCATAATGTCAACAACCTCCGATGTACAGCCATGGTCATTGGATTACTGCTACGTGCATCTTATAAAATACTTACCTTCGTGTTCCCACTAATTATCGGAAAACACAGACTTAGATTCAAGAAAAGTTCACGAGAAGCTTCAGTACCAAGAGGAAAATGTGTATATAATCAGTCTGTTTCGGTTTGATAATTTATAACCCAGTTACAGCAGTTTTGTAACTGCTACATACAGTTATTGCTGTAATAAGTTGCATATAGCATCTTAATGTTACATAATTTATTAGCTCACCAGGGCACGAAGTAGTGTTCTGATCTGCTGTATCTTTGTCCCGCCCGTCACAAACAACTTCTCCGCCTAAAACAATCGTCAAATTTAATCGAATTTCACAGAAATGGACATTTGACATTTTTCTACAAAATTGTTAAATGAAATGAAGTCCATGCAGAACATGATCAATTTGAAACTAAACTCTTCTTCGCCAGAACCGGAAGGCACTGAGCTTAGATATTTGGCATGTATAACTGTTTTGGGAACAACATTGTTCAAATCATGATCTCCGGTCAAACTTGACCCCGCCTGGGGTCACTTGATTTTACATAGGTTTCTATAAGAATCTTGAATAACCTTCTACTCTGAAAACACACATATAGAGGTCATTTAGAGAAAGTGCAGTGACTAAGAACCATAACTTTAGCTCACCCCATTTAACTCATCTGAGCACTTGTACCAATTTAAAGCTTTCACAAGAATGTTCCTTTGGTTCCTATAGCAACCAACGACCTTCCTAGCACCTTATTATTGCACTAGCACCCATTGACTGCCTTAGCAACAAATGCAATCCATAGCAACTAATGAATTCCATAGCAACTACTGACTCCCTTCAGGAACAAGTGACTTCCTTAGGTGAAGGTGGGCGATATAAGGCCATCATGATTCTCTTGTATAGAGACTAACAGTATGCTAGCTAGTTTAATTACACTGGAAAATCTACCACAAAGTATTATGTGACCAAGCTAGACGAGCTACGTACAATCAAATTCACTTGAAATTCTGCAAAACAATCCTTAATTTTATATATTTAAAAATTCACACATATTTAAGTTTTGCGTGAATCTCCACTTTGTGCTTGACGATATGACGGACAGACGGACAACGCAAAAACAATATCCCTCTACCTTCGACGTGGATAACAAGCTCAATATTTTCTATGCTGCTTAGACTAAATTACTATTATCGTAAAGTTTAGGAAGACCAACAAAATATTAAGTAATCACGGTCCGGAATGTCTTCCTTCGTTTCTCAGAACGAAAAATTTAAAAAGAAAAATGCAGGTTTGTGTCGTTGCAGTTTGTGTTACGTATAAAACCTGAAGGAAACTAATAGAGATATCTTTTAAAATTTTTTGATGAAAGTACAAAAAGTGCTTGTGTGTATATTATCCATTGATCATAATGTTAATTTACTGACATTTATACATGCGTTGTATATTATTTCACAGTCACTATAAATGCAAAGGATGTATACGGGGAGAGTTGCACCCTCAATGTAAGAAACTTTGATACGATAAAAGACGTAAAACGGGACATAGCAAAAAGGTTACGCGCCAATGTAGAACAATGTACGTTAGTGTATGATGGAAAAGAGCTGAATGACGATTCCTTGCTTTTAGATGTGGAAAACATAAGTAAAGGATCAACATTTATTTTGCTGCCTGGAAGAGGAAACGGTTTGTTATCTTTTAAACATTCATATTTAGTTCTTTCGGATTGAATATCCTGTAATACGGCATTTATTGTATAATTCAAACGAATTAAATAAGTAAATGTCTCAACTCTCAGGACTTTTTTGTGTTCTATCATGAAAAAATAGTAGTTCCATGAATTATAACTGTCAAACAGGCAACACAACTTGCAATATTTGGTCACACGGTAGCAAGTATATAAGTATTTTATAACTATACTATTTTAGTGGCCATAGACTCGATATGAATTTTAATGTAAGTTATAACTAGTACTTATATTGAAATGCTGTTGATAATAAGTTCTACAAAAAGTACAAGTAGCACATTGTTTAAATGCACTACAGAGTTTTAACCTGTTATCTTACACATAATATCATAATCATTATATCAATAAAACGATTTACAATGTATTATTACGCGATGTTTATACCACACAACACCCGACCAAAACACTCGATTCAAAGTATTACAGCTTTTACGTGACGGATTTTAAAGAAACAAAGTGAAAAGTACCCGACGACATTTTTGCAAATCCAAGTTTTTACCAACATTAAAAATAACACTTATTGCAGTTACTTAAAAGTTCGGAAAGGTACACACGTGTCAGATATTATTGCACGTTTCTTTGTTCTAAACAGAATTTTATGCACCCGTTGCATATGAAAATATGAAAATATATTTGTAATGAAATTTGTCAAAGATGTTTCAATAACGCCCGAAATGACAGAAATAGGAGTCAGTTGTAAGAAATTTAACGGTACACACGTACACACGTGCTTTGAGACGGGGAACTGTCCGCAGTCACAAATTTAAATTTGAATGATTGTAGATATCTGTGTTTCACCAAAATACGTGGATATTGATGTCGGAATAAAAATTCTTACATATCATATCGGCATTTCGGTTAAATATATTCATGCCGGAAAAAGTGGTCTGGCACCCATATTATGCCAGACGATTCTCATGAATTACTTGTGTCGTGATAAACATGATGACGTCTCTCTTTCAAACAAAACATCTGAATATAGTTTGTTTTATATGATAATGCATCAGTTTAATAAGTTTGCATTCAAATATCTTCTTTGGAGTGCAAAACGCCATGCAAGAAAACGTTTCTATCATGATACATTTGGCTTAGATGGAAATATCCGTCACCTCGGGTAACTGTTTAACAGGAACTCGACAGAGCCTCGTTCCCGCCAAAACAGTATCCTCGGTGACGGATATTTCGATCTGAACCGCGTGATCATGACAGAGACTATTATCCTTATTAAGCTATTTTCATCCTCTATAATCATATGTATATATCTATGGATATCGACTCATGCAAGTGCGACATTAGCAAAGTTGAAGAGATTTTATGCCATCTTTAAATTTTAGCATCGACCTTTTATAATAGCGAATAAAATGTAGACACAATTGTTTTAAATGATATCTCAGTTACAAACTTATAATGGGCTTAATCGAACTACAGGGTTACTTTATTTGATAATTCAACGTGTCCGCTTCCATCGTGGAGGTAATGCATATTCCATCTCAACCGTAGAAGCTTTAGGATATTGCTTCATTATTAGAAAACAAGTACCTGTGGGTCAGTGAAAAGTGTCATTCGGTATCCAGTTTTAAATAAATCTTCCATATTTAATGTTTTCGAGTGAATTATAGAGTTTTCTCAGTGAAATAAAAGTGATAATCCACAGTTTTGAAACAGTGGATTACCATTTTTATTTTTCACTGTTTTTGCAATCTTTAACCCGGATTTACGTCAAAAAGTATACAGAGCGTAATTAATGTTGCAAACCATGCGACGATGACGTCGTCAAAATGACGTCATTTGCGCTATGTTTTTTGATGACGTTTCCCGCGATTTTCGTTATTTTATAGAAACAAACTCAATAAAAGTAGAGTTTTAACCATAAAATAAACAGAAAAATTGTTGGTATCGGTGTAATATCACGTTAATTTCACTCGTGAACACCAAAAGTTGTTATTTTCACTCGTGGCTGCGCCACTCGTGAAAATATCACTTTTGGTGCCCACTCAGTGAAATTATAACGTGATCTTACACCGAAACCAACAATTATCCTCTATATCATCACTTACTTTTATTAGTGTGTGCAAATGTGGTTAACGTCAAGTTGTTGTATTAACGAGCTGAGAAGTTACATATGGAACCATGAACACTTGAAACCATCATAGAAAAGTTCATTGGTTCTTGATTCGTGTTCATGAACTTGTTAGGAATTATACAGCTCTTATGAAATATTGAATGCCTCAGCATTGTTTAATTTCGTCTGCATGTGTAGTTACATGTACCAATACATGTATTTTCCTTTTATTTCTAAGTCGGTGTGAAGTTGCGAGAGTTTTTTTTCCACCTTCCATGTATTCACTCAAGTGATTTCGAACGTAAGCACTATTTCAAAAAGTGAAATTATCGCTTCAAGTGACCATCAGAAAGAAAAAAACGTTCGTCTCAGAAAATGGAATATTAAGAAAGTATTAACAAAAAATATGAATCTTCATAGTGTTGTTGTTTTTGGAGGTTACGCCCGTTTCAATCGTATTTTTTTGGTACAGTCAGGTAGTTTACCAAGCCATTGTTCATAGGTAGCAGATCCTTGTTTTCACAAAGAGACATAGTCGGTAGCTGGGTTCGAACCCATGACCTCAAACCTATGATTATGATTTCAAGTCGGCGGCTCTAACAACTCGACTACGGAGGCGGACTGATTCTTTATAGCAGTTTCACTTCAGGCTATCCAAGTCAACAAAGAAAAATCTAACCATATTTGCTAGGGTTTTTTTTTTTTCATTTGTTCATTTCAGAACAAAAATGTATTATGTTAGAACTTTGTAGAAAATAAGTTTGCTCGGATTCGTCCATCTGTCCGTCCACACTTTGCGCCTGGGCCGTAGGCCCTAACTGTTATGTGCAACGACCTATGTTTTAAAATTTTCGCACATATATCGCCCATCAGACAGGGTCGTGTCATGCATCAAAATCTGAGAGCTACTTCGAAGGTCAAGGTCACACTTAGGAATACAAGCTTGTAATGTATGGTTATATCCCAGTACCTATAGTGTCCTGGCAGTAACATCTACATGATTTTTAAAGTTTCCCGTAAACAATAATTCATTCTGTGATTATTGATAAAAAGCGCGAACACGAATGTTTATGAAAAGGAAATCAAATTTTGTCTGTGAAACATACATTAAAATGGAATATGTTAAAATCCTCTTGATAATGAAGCAATGTACTAAGTTTTACTCAGTACGAATCCCTGGTTTCTTTAGAAATATTCCGGATAATGCTATGTAGGAAAAGATGCATTAACTGTTACCATAACCATAACATCGAATATTTTACGAAAACGATTTGTTGAAAGTTATTTTGTAGACATTTCACAGGAATATGATAATATGAAACACAATGCAGGATATCACAATGACTATTTTGTTAATTATTTCAAAATTGACCACTAGTTTGTGGAACTAAGTTTTTTAATAACACTCTCAGGTGGTCGTCTAATGCAAACACTTATTATTTCTTAACATTAACACTTAAAACTTTTTCAATCTGCTTTCGAGGAGATTTAAAAGAATAATAGAAAAAAGATGTATTTACATATCAAGATTTCAGTTATGACAAACTAACATAACTTGACGGAACCAGATAAAGCGACACATTCAATTCTTCTTTGGAAGTAACTTCAAACTCTAATCAATGGTGCTCTGAGATGAAGATTTTTTTTAGGGATATATTTCCACTTAGGCCAAATTAGCTACCATTCGGTTTCAATATGTTGTTGATTTTGCGTTGAATGAATACTAGTAAAGGTTTTTACAAAATTTAGAAATCAGATTAGTGTTAAACTTTTTCAACTAACGTTTTTTTCAATATGCATTTTTCTTGTACTTCCTTTAGTTACATAACCGTCATATGAAATGAAAGTAATTCTCAAGAGACATTTTTATATTTTCGATATGATCCAGTAGACAAATTTGGGTTTTATGAAATATTGTTGCCACTGAAAATGCATTTAAATTTTAAATTAAAATGTATAAGAAATCAAAATCATTATAACATATCTAACACTTCTGGAACCTGCAGCACGAAAAAGACTCCTTATGTTAACTGTGTAAATAACGCCTGGTTGTCCAAAATCACGGTGTTCTTTTTTTTTTGGTGAATCTCACAGTGGAAATATATCTACCATCATTCAAACTTAAAATGCGTGACTGTGGACTTTCCCCTTCTAAACACACGTGTTTACCTTAAAGTGATATTACCGTTTAAAGTGACCACCAAAATTCTAATAAAACAGTTATCAGTGATTTAGACTCCTAGAATAAAAAAAGCCACAGTTACAACCCAGAAATAACGATCTGTGTAACAGTTTCATTCACATTGAATATAGAGGAAATCTGTAAAAAGATCCTAGTCAAAAATAAAAAATCCACCCTTTCGGTTATGTATATCTTAATTTGTATACGTCAACTTCCTAAAACTTATTTCTTATATGTTTTTAAAGCATCCACTGTGTTTTGAGCATTATTCTTAAATATAAACCAATGTGACCATTTTGAAGGGTTATATAACTTTAAAGTTTTCTGTTCATAAAAGTGACTCCTAGTTTTGCTATTTCGATTGTTATTAGATCACACACTATATTTTCATATGAACGGTTGCATATAATTATGTCTAGGACGCATATCGGCGGGTATTTTGCACTGTGTTTCACCAAAGTTCGTCAAGTAAAAGCTGAGCTATGTTTAAAATTTTACCTTGCATGAAGCGTTTCGGTCGTGTGTACGTTTCTGAAAAGTCACGTGGTATAGACACAGTGGATTACCGTTTATTTTAAATTAAATCACTGCTTCGCATTTTAACCCTATACATTTAGGTATTGCCCATACTGTAAAGCGGCTCGCAAATTATTTTCGGACTGGACTTACAAATTTAGGTAAGACTTTGTTCATAGATGAAAGGAGTCAAAGGTTTGCTTTCGGAAGTGTCGTTTAACCACCTCCAATCTTGCCAGAATCATATACGGTGTACTGTAACACATGAAAGCATTTATTTGACAACTTTTGCGTGTGTAACTGTTTCAAACAGTTATGTTTTTCTATTAATCTTTAGGTTCTCTTCCTGTGTCCTGTAATTATTCTCTATTTCCTAACTTTAGGTTTTCTTTTCATTTCTCTTTTCGAATAAAGATATAAAGATTTCTCTTTAGAATATAGTTTGTTTTATGAAAAGTTTGCCTATATCCATTTAGCTGAGCAACAGTTATTCTCAGTGACAGATATTTCTTTCTCACCTATGATATACATATTTCCGCGCATTTACCGGTAATAGATAATCTTATTCTTCACCTTAATGATTAAGAAACATATTTTTAAGAATCTCATTTCAATAAAACGGCGGAAAAAAGACAGTGAAATACTAGGTGCTGAGAAAACCTGTATGCTTCTAACACATACATTTTGGTTTACATGTACATTGAAATATGTTTGAGAACGCTGTGCACAAGTCGTCAGCGTTACTGAACTACGATCCCTACGAAATATTCATGCACACTTATGTATTTCCAGTGTTAATGGCTACCCTCATATCCGTAATTATAATAATCAGACGTAGCGTTGTCAAAATCACAGGATATGCGAAGTCTCATTGGTAACTTGGGTACTTAATACATTGTTCTAGACATGATAAAGAAGACACATGCAGAATAGACCCAGCCCCTTTCATAAGTAGTCCAGTAGAATCATATATTTAGAGAAGGCACGGTTCCTTTTGATAGATGCGATATGGCATACCTGTTAGATATTACCGAACGCAAAAATGATTTAAGCAATCAAGGATGTTGATAGTGATTAGCGGGTCAATATGCGGGAGATAAGGAGATTGGCGATCAAAATGGGTGCAGTTATGGGACATTGTATGGTATATGGAACATTACCAGAATCGTTTCTAATAGAAACACCAGCACCAGGTGGATTCCTCGCGTGTTAGTAAATAAAAAGAAAGTAGTTTACCGAGCACAGTACCGCAAACGTCATTTTGAGTTCGACGACGCTCCCTACCCTACTGTTACAAGCCCGCTACTTTTGTTTGTATCTTGAATATGTTTGGAACAAATGGTTTGAAATTAGAGATTGAACATCGAATTATGTAACTTTGATGTTGCTAGTGCAACACATGTCATAGCAATAGTAATATCATGTTTAATTCTGGATCACACCACGTATATGTGAAAACACAAGCCTAATCCGAAACGATTAATGTCGGTCTCGATTCTCTTTCTTGTCGGTTACGGTGTTTATGTAAAATGAGGACATATCAAAATAGGGATTTTACACAATTTAAGTGCAACTAAATTTTATTCTAAACTTTATCTTAAGGTCTATGTTTCCCACTACGTTCTGCACAAATACATGGTGTAGTATAGACAGAATTTTTCTATAAGTAGTTGCATCGTAGAGTTAGAAATAACGGTGTTGATTGTGGATGTGCGTACATTGTAAGCATATATCCACAAACTCCTACCGACATTATTGGCCAAGTTGGCATCATACAATCATCTCCTTAAACAAGTTTCTAAATCTATAATTCAATGACAGCTATTTTCTGCTATAAGAGGTAGTGATAAAGTGATTTTCAAAATGTTATATCCCGGAATACGTGAAAAATACATGCATATTACTTTTTAAGTGAATGTTAAAACTGTTGAAAGTTCCTACCCCTTTTATCATCAATTGCAATTTGCGCTCTATGATTTTATCTGGATTATGGTGATGTATTTTCTTGGAATGCATAGCAACTATAATCAATGTGAACGCTTTCAATGTAATTACTTTGGAAATGCTTATTTCAGACACTTTTAATTTCTTTCGAAACATTCAAGTGTGTAAACATTGAGTATAACCTGTTTCGTATAATTGACTATTGAAGTATACTTCGGTGTAGTTAATTTTTTTTATCCCCATCGTCTCATACAACAAAGTGTATGGGGAATGTTGGTCCTTTTTCAAAACAAAAAATTCTCAAGGCCAAATAACGAAATGAAATTTATAACATGCATCTCAAAAAGAATAATATAAAAGACATAACTCTTTCTAATTATTTGTTCTTTTGTTCAAGTGGACTGGTTTCCTGGTATTTTACGGGACAAAACTAGAGTGCTAACGGAACGAGATCTCGGTAGCATTGCAGAGGCAATCGGTTCAGGTTGGCAGCTTCTTGGAAACAAGCTGGGGCTTTCTAAGGTGAATCTTGACCATATAAATGCCGATAACGGAAGCATGTTGATGAAGATATATGGAATGCTTTCTAAATGGCACACTGACAACACAGCTGAAGCGACAGTCGGCAACCTTCATTCTGCCATGAAGAAATGTAGTAAAGTTAATTTTGATTGGACAACTATAGAGCGTGTGTTCGCTGGTATATAACAAGCGACATACGTCTGCTATATGTATGATGATCACCACAATCAAGAAACTATTTGTTTTGCAAAAAGGTCGTCTATGCAAACAAACAATCAGAACAGTTGTACAGGGTGTCTCATAATATATGTTACCATTACAAACTACTATAAAAGATACATAATGAAAAATGCAGTCATGTCATATATCATTTTGAAGGAGACAAAATAAAGTTTCTTTTGGTGAAGAAAATACGCGAAAATGTTGACGTCATGACGTCTTCAACGACGTCGTCTAAACGAGTCGTTTTTCCAAGATGGCACTGTCCATGGAGCAGCGCACAGAAGTTGTTAAACTGTATTATAAGAGTTATCCACCGGTTACAGTGATCAGATCAATGCAGAAATTGTACCCCGATCATAAGAAACTCAGTAAGATGCAAGTGCACAGAATTGTCAAAAGGTTTGAGCAGTCAAGATCAATGTGACATTTCGAGTATTATCTTTAGAATGTTGTTACCTTGGCAATAAGCTTGGGATACTGAATGAACTGATTTTAACTGATGAATGTATATACTGCAAGAATGCTTGTGATATTGCAATGCTTGAATGTTTAAAACATAACGTACTTCACAAGATAAACATACAGCTCTGTAAGCGAAGGATCGTGGGTTCGCGTCCTGGTCAGGGTGCACACCTTTTCTTACCTCGTGACATTTTTACTGCATGAAAATAAAACTTGACAATTATAAAAATAGCGTCAACCGTCTTGTTTAACGATAGTTCATGTTTTACTTATTCGATTATCATTTGAAAAGAACTGAATTAACAATTTCTTAGGTCAATACAATTTGACATTTCAGGAGAAAGCGCTTAGCTCAATTCGTCTGAATCGGTTTGTAGTGTGTGTAGTTTTGCTCAATATAAATATACAAAGAAACTGTTTTCAATAAATACAGTTTTTATTTGAAATTCCTAGGACATGGTGACTTTTTAACTTAAATGTTTCGTTTTTGATAAATGACTTCATTAAAAAGTTCATCTCAGAGGAGGATTCGTTGCCAGTTTCTTTCGAGCAAACATGAATATATTGAACTAAGATTCGGCAAACAAAACGCTAAAGATTCCTTATTTTTCATGATAAATAAATGCGTACTATCAATACATGTATGCATATGACTGTTTATGAATTGTATTAATCGTTCAAACATAACAAAAGAAGAAATGACAACCTCTATGAGTCTTAGATATCATAATGTTTCATAACTGTTGTAAGGTCTCTATGGTCAGTATGTACGTTTATGGAAAAGAAGGATTTTGTCTCCAACTTTATCCATTTTGAAATTTATATTTGTAGCATTGTTTAGTGTGTTTTACTGTCGCTACTAGGGGAAACGTTTATTTAGGGTGTTTATTTCCTTATGTAAGTATAATTGTTTGCATGTATCGTGTTCGATTGTTTTTTTAATTTTTATCTTTTGTATTTTTAATACAATGTGTTAAAAAGTTTCATACACATGCGTGAGAGATTTTTATCTTAAAAATCATAAACGTTGTAACTACTGTAGCATGTATTATAGTTCAAACTATACTTTTATTATACTTATATTTACTTTTGTAATTTAAGTGAAGTTATTACGGTACTGCTCGATGCAGATTATACATGTAGCTGTTGAGTCCATTCCATAATGCTAGTGTAAATTTGTTCAAATCAGCTTAAATGTAGGGGCGAATGTGACGAGAAAAGTTTCCTTATCCATACATCACAATGGAATTAAAGGGAACTACACTGAGGAGACAAAGTTCTACATTATTACTAAATGTGGAAATGGAACGAGATCAAAGATAAATATAGCTGCTGGTTTCAGAATCCTAAAAGATATAGGGGTATCCTGAAACCTAAAATGGTTAGCAATACCTGACTAAAGGACTGTACTTATACAATGTATGTTATCAATTTGGCGGAATATTAATATATCGGAATGCCTATACACTGATTTGTCTTTCTGAGATGTCTCTTTCTATATGTATTACCTGCTATGAAACATGAAAGTCAATGAACATATCAACAACGGCAAAAAAAAATCAGTGTCTTTCGCTTTACATCAAGCGTTCCTAAAAGGTGTATTCAGTATATCGATATCACGTACCTCAGATATTTGGAAAATGGCGAGTTCCTTATGAGTTACAATATGGGTAACATGTTTGCACGGCCCGGTGACTTCCTAGTGACTCAGTTTCACTGTAGACTTAACGCACAAAACAAACAAATCATCATGACGTTGCAAAATCTGGTTTAACTGTAAATAATTGTATTGTAGTGTTTCATGTACATATGTAATATATAAATACTTTCAGTTATTTAACCAGTTGTCTTATTTCTAATAGGACAAACTTACGAAATGAGATTACCATATGTCCATCTTCAACCTTTTGTGCGTCGCAAACTATGACATTAAATCACGGTCATTAATCAAACTGATACTCGAATGAAATGATAACGAAATGATCCTTTAAACAAATAGTTTGATTTAACATCAATGTGGTCAATCTATTAAATTAACTCCTAGAAATGTAAGGAATAAGTAGATAACCATTTAGATGAGATGATTTTGATATCTCAAAACTGGCAAAAGGATTCGGAAATTTCCACTTTTGTCTTTATAGAGCCGTTTTACAAAGACATCGGGGTGGCGGAGAGAAAATTTTATATATATTTGCTGTAACAATTTCCCACATATTCATACCATATACTTAACTGACGTTCGTACTTAAAATAAAATCTCAAGGTTAGGTTGCATGGGTCGGAATGTTCAATGACCGTTTCATGAGCTGTATAAACTTATTTTAACCTATGTTGGCACATTAATAGACTGCGTACAATTATTGCCTAAGACTATTGCATGTACACACAGTACATGTTTCGTCCATTTAAATTTCATTTTGATATGAGCACATGTTATCTGGAACATACTTAGGCAAAACATGTGTATGTTTCGGATCTCCTAACTGACCTTCACTTTAAACTGCCGACCTCAAACTTTTTTAATACCGACAATTTTTCAAACGTTTGCGAGTAAAAAACGGCAAAGATAAAAAAAATCCTACATACTGACCAGCCTAAATTTTGGCAAGGAGACTCGAAACACATACAATTGTTATGCCTTATACGACATTTAAACGAAATACTGTTTTAACTAATATTACAAATGTATGTACACGTTAACGTTCACAAACCATACTAGGAAGACATAAAGTGATCAATCATGTGAATTACATTGTCGTTTTTTATTGAACAAATGTATTAGTTTAATGTTTTTGCTTTTACCCTTCTAAATGTCAAATTGTTAATGTTAGAATGATGCTCAATACATAGTGAATGCTTTAAAAACATACAAGAAATAAGTGATGTCAATTTATTTCTGTTATTAAAAAATACTAATTAACACGGAAGCCTAATAGTGCCACTTCGTTTGTTTGTTTAATTGAGTTTTTCAACATAACTAAGATGAAAATTCAAGATAATATGTTGAAAATTCAATTTATTTTAAAGTTGAAATTCAACTTACAAATTAAAATATTCAAGATAGTGAGCTGAAGATTGAAGATGCTAAGTTGAAAATTCAACTTACTAATTTGAAAATTAAAACTTACTAAGTTGAATATTCAAGATACTACGTTAAAAAAATCAAGATTCTAAAGTGAATATTCAAGATACTACGTTAAAAATACAATTTACTAAGTTAAAAATTAATGATACTAAGTTGAACATTCAACTAACTCAGTTAAAAGTTCAAGATACTATGTTGAAAATTTAACTTACTAAATTAAAAATTTAAGATACATACTTTGTTAAAAATTCAAGATACAAAGTTAAAAATTCGAGATACTAAGTTGAAATTTCAAGAAACCTACTTGAAAATTCCAGATACTAAGTTGAAAATTCAACTGTCTAAGTTTAAAATTCAAAGAAACTTACTTGAAAATTCAAGTTCCTTAGTTGAATATTCAAAATACTAAGTTGAATTTTTAACTTAATAAGTTAAAAAATTCAAGATACTAAGTTGAAAATTCAACTTACCGAGTTGAAAATTCGAGATACTTAGTTGAAAATTTAACTTTAAGTTACTTAATTTAAAATTCAAGATATTAAGTTGAAAATGCAACTAACTAATTTTCAACTTAGTATCTTGAATTTTCATCTTAGTATCTTGAATTTTCAATTTAGTAACTTGAATTTTCAACTTAGTTTCTTGAATTTTGAACTTAGTAAATTGAATTTTTAACTTAGTTACTTGAATTTTTAACTTAGTATCTTGAATTTTCAATGAATTTTCAACTAAGTAAGCTGAATTTTCAACTTAGTATCTTGAGTATTCAACTTAGTATCTTAAATATACAACTTAGTATCTTGAATTTTGAACGTACTATGTTGAATATTCAACTTACTATGTTGAATATTCAACTTACTCTGCTGAATATTCAACTAAGTAAGTTGAATTTTCAACATTGTATCTTGAATTTTCAACTTAGTTATGCTGACAAAATCAATTCAATAAAACCAAAGTGGCACTATTGGGCTTCCGTAAATTAAGATAAACATAACCGAAAGGGGAGATTATTATTATTGACTAGGATAGTAAACAATTATTTTTCAGATTTCCTTTTTATTCAATGTAAATGAAACTGTTCATATACAGATTGTTATTTTTGGGTTATACTATGGCAGTGTTTATTATTCTAGGAGTATAAATCAGTGATTCATGTATTATTTAGAATTATGATGGTCACTTTAACGGTTGTATGACTTTAAGTAGCTGTATTTCGTAGAAATATAAATCAATTGTCTCTATACAGATACTTAGAAAAATCGTAGTTACTGTAGTAGGTCTTGTTATCTTATTTCATTTGTCTTGTTTTATAATGTTTTTGGTTTGTGATGCTTTGATTTTGCGAGTGTGCAAAAGTACGCGTTTTTATGTTTATAGCTGAAATTGATGAAATATCCAATCAACTACTTTCTGCTTTTATAACTCCTATTTTGTTATCCACGACTTACATTATATGTTATTTGGTTTTTGAAGTGGTACATGGATATATTACCCGCCTATACTTATATTACCCGAGCCGTCAGACGAGGGTAAAATTATATCGAGGCGAGTATTATATCTCCATATAATACGTCAAAAACCAAATAACAATTTTATTACCCTTCCTTTTGTTTAAATATTAAACTATTCCGTTTATGTTTTATTCTTTTAACGGCTGAACGTAAGCAGACCTTCAAATCCCCTTATGATACCTTAATGCCACTTCGTGACGTCATAAATCAGCACGCACTTTTACATTGACGTACTTGTTCGCGGCGAACAAGCTCACGTCTAGCATGGGGTACAGTAACGGGATATGTCAAGTGTATATTACCGGCTTGCACTTAAATTTCAATAAAAATTCACGGATCGTTTACCAATCACAAGACCGCACATTTCATGGAAGGGTTATAATAGTTATCCTGGAATTCGTGTACATGTAGTAGATATATAATATGACAAAATGCCATATAGCAAGTAATAAATGCTCTCAGGTTGACTTGCTCTTTAGTCCGGTTAATTCACGATCGTTCAGCATCACATCCGGTAGTTGCAATACAATTTTTTTTGTAAAACTAATCTGAGTGTTAAATAATACGGACCGTTCCAAGGCGATAACATCAGAATCAATCTACTATTTGTATACGTATTTGTCTATGTGGAGTTATTCAGCTACATTAATTTTGAATATATTATATTTTATCTAAATACTTAGCAAAATTGTTATTTTATCGTAATCAATATTCAAACTACAGTGATTGTGCGCTACCTTTTACTACATTCATTCCTTGGTTTTGAAATCTGCATGTCTCTCAGAGCTGTGTTGCGGGATAATTTTACCCCCGAACACAAAGTGTAAGGGGATATACTGTATGTCTGTCTGTAGATGGAATCTTGTAGTCACTACATCCATGGTCGGAATTTAATGATACTTCACAGAAGTGATAAGTACAATGCCTAGTTGTGCTATGTTTATGTTTCGGGTAATAAGATCAGAGGTCAAGGTCCGAGGGCCTGAGATAGTAAAACATTATTGGCGTTAAATATTCAAAACCCCTGCTCAGAATTTAATGATAATTCGCAGAAGTGACAAGTACCATACCTAGTTGTGCATTGTCCATATTTCAGATTATTCAATAGTTCAAATGCCAGGTCACAGATGTTCGAGATAGTAAAATTTTGTGGTCGCTAAATCCCCAAAACCCCCGGTCAGAATTTAATGATACCTCACAGAAGTGATAGGTACAATGCTAAGTTGTGCATGGTCCATGTTTCGGGTAACTACGTCAAAGATCAAAGTCACAGGGGATCGGTATAGTAAAATATTGTGCGATTTTAATCTCCAAAGCCCATGGTCACAATTTAATGATATTTTACAAAAGTGTTAAGTTCTTTGCTTAGTTGTGCATGGTCTATGTCTCTGGTTACTAGGCCAAGGTCATAGGGCTCGACATAATAAAATCTTGTGCGCTCTTAATCTCCAAAATCCCTGGTCAGAATTTAATTATACTTCACAGAAGTGATAGGTACCATGCCTTAAATTGCGCAAGTCCAATAATAAAAACATCAAATGTTACACAATTTTTTATATACTGTAACAGTAGGGTGTACGGGGATTATTCATCACCTGTAGTGATAGTTCTAGTTGGTATCTGAAATTACAGTATGTAAACTTGAAGCAGTATTTTGTACATCTGCATGACAATTGCTGTACTACAGTCAGTCGTTTATATGATTTAAGACATATTTATTTGTTATCTGTTAGAAAATGATCAACTTGAAGCAATCTAGGATTAAATATTCGCTAAATGACACATCACAGAAAGGATCTAAAATAAAGCGGATTTGTTTAGAAATATCTGTGTAAGTCTTATTTATAAGCAGTAGATATCCCTGCTTTGAACTTTATTTAAACTTTAAATTAATAAGAAACTGAACAGACATCTGTAAGAACGTTTTAAGAGAAAAAGTGCATGAAAAAAAAACGTTTTCAAAATTAAGCATTAGAACGTTCGGCAAATGCACTGAAAGGTGTCCGTCTTTAAACTTTCTAAGGTATATGTATATGTACAGTCTTGATCAAAAATGATCCCACAACGTCGTACTATACATTTCATGCAAAACCATAGTTTTAAAAACAATTCTCCTTCATTTATTTTAAAAGCCATCATTATCAAATTTCAACAATATATTGAAATACACGTGTATAATCAAACAATGGTTTTCTATTCTCATAATATTTATATGTTTCTTAAATGCTTAAAGCTACATTAATTTAACATACGTACAATTGATAATTTGTAACCTGTTATTTCTATAGTGATTTTGATTATTTCAAGTTATCTTTTGATAAAACATTTGTCATATCTACAAAGGACAAGATTCTAAAATAAATATCTGAAGAAACCTTTTACAATGTTGTATTGGTGCAAAGTTCATCAAAGTTACATAGAAATCATCATATGAATATTATTTTGAAATTTCATGTATTACGAGGTAAATTTTGATAATTTTGTAATCACTTTTGACCCGAGACTGTACAAACTATATTAACAATACATATGAGCTTCTTATATGGAACAAAAAACGTACATATTTTGCATGATTGTTATACTGGTATTGATTTATTTGAACAATAAACATAATCTATAATATAGTAACTATAGGAATATTGTGTTTTGTTCTTTCTTATCCATCAACACTGTGAACTGGTTGCTCTTTTGTGTGGCAACAATGCAATTAGTTCGCGAAATCTAGAGATAGCCAACCAAACCTATCCAGGAAGATGAATAGGTATCAGATACACCACTCGTCGTTCCTAATATTATGGTCTCCCGTCGGATGAACGTTTTATTCGAATTGTAGACAACAAAGAGTATTATGAGCGGACACAATTGTCTGTAATCAAGATGCTTCAAGTAATAATCACTACAATCGACGGTCCGCTATTTGCCTTTTTTGCACTGGAGTAAGTTACTTGAACATACACTTTGATTCAGCTTGTTTTTAATTGCTTTGATATAATCGTAACTTTGCTTTAATACCGTTAATTTGTTCCCACTTTAATGTCCGTTTCCATCGTAATTGATTTGTGATTTCTCATGTTTTAGGATTTGCACATATAGAAAGTCATAAATATATTTTGAAATCACATGATGAATGATTTTTCTATTTTGATGAAAAAGTCGGTAATATAGACCGTTCGGTAGTTCGAGGAATATTTTATTTTACCTTGGCAGTATACTGTCGTTTTAATGTGTATTTTGTACAAAGTCAAGTGTTTCTTAATTGAATTGTTACACCTCCTGACAGGACAAGACATATCTTATTTATATTACACACTTAAAGCACATTATCTCACAAATCATATTCTATGATTATAAGCAACAGACAGGAATGCATTTGATAACCATTTTGTTGTCATCCGGTGGTCCACAAACGGGCACTATCAGCATAAATCCATGCCGGGCCTACCGTTTCCAAATCAGACGCATTGCACAGTCAATAACATCAGTGTCTGGATGATGATTATTTCTTGTACTACATACTAGTCCTAAAAGCAACGAGCATAATATAACATGAAGTACATCCATAAGTGTTTAATATCGAAATAACGTATATTGTAATCCAAAAGTCCCTCTTCAACAGTTCAACCTCTGCAAAAATCTATAGGACGCCATGGCCGCTGGATGATATATTTCTTTATTTGAGAAATCATGTTTATTCTACAGTCTGTAAAGAATTTCCTTAACTGCAAACACTAATATATTGTACTATGTAAAATTAAATAGTCTCAAGAGTAAAAGCCGCAGCTTTAAACCTGCATAGAACTATATAGAATTATATCATAAACCGACCGACCATAGAGGCACATTATTATTAATGTATATAATACTGCAATCAACATTCTCGCCTTCTAGTTGGTTAAATACGTCATGTACATGTACCTCTCTGGTCATGTACGCATTTCTTCTCGTTGCACCCCCGCCTTTCCCCCCCCGCCACCCCCCCACAACGACTGCTGCTGCAGTAACCAACTATTGCAGATAGAGATTCTAACCGCGTTTGAATAATCGATGGATAACTCTTAAATCAAAAACAGTTTTAGTATAGTTGATATTGATTTTCAAACACGTTATCAGAAGGAACTGCTTAATTCGGATATAATAGTATCATTAGTATTGTTATTACTATTTGTTTACTCTTTACCTATTATCATGATCATTCTCATCATTATAACCATCATCATTCTCCTTCTTCTTCTTCTTATTTTTATAACTGTTGTAGCTGTTTTTGTATTATTGTAAGTTGTTGTAGTATCATCAAGTTGATGCAACACTTAACCTGTTCTATTTATAGAAATTACGCTGTGATATATTTTTAATGTTGTTATTGTTGTTGTAAATCTGCCTTGTATATTTGCGACTGTCGTAGGGTAACCGTTAAACAATTAAAATATATGAATTAATACTGATTGTTGTTTTTATTTTCTTGACATTTAACCTCAAATGTAAAAGTGCCAGCTTTAATACAAGTTTAGTTTTCAATAATTTGTCCTATATTGTCACTTACACAATAGTCCCGTTATCCTATTATACTACCTCCTTTACTAACAAGTGCTAACCGTTCACCCATATCTTTGTATAGCGATGTTCGTGATTACTGAGATGCTTCATTGCATTCAGTCATCATGTGGCATTATACATAGATATACTTTAGTATATACATTTGTATTTATAGTTAATAAATTATCTTTGATAATTATCAACTTGTTTCAGTTGTGAGATACATATACCTCAGCAACCCAAACAGAACCTAACCTCTACATGAATATTTGGCAAGAGGGCCTGAGTTAGCCCTAGGTATACCAAGCCCTTCGTCAATGGCGCCCAACAACATGGATTTGGGTTTCACAGAGCTGATGAAATATTCTTGCTTCTGGGACACTTTCATATATAAAGTCGGGATTTACCATTAGTGTTTACCTGGACTTTTCCAGAGGTTTATTTAAAACCTGTACGTACCAGTGACGTCACAGCAGTATTTCTGCTTTCTAATTGGATATATTATCCACTATATTGGGATTTTCCACTTGTGTTTACATTTAACACGTGTGCACGGATTCTTATTTATTTGTATATGGGGCCCCGCATATCAAAGTAAGCTTACTACGTTTTCTCGGGAACTTTCTTGGATCGATAATTTGATCTGGATTCTACGGAGGAGATCGCCGATGCCACGGATTGTAAATACAGTGACCTATTTAGGAATGCTTTGACATTCTGAAATTATTGTTGGAATAGACTTGACACTTCTGTGTATAAGTGAACTTTAGATGTTTAGTGTGTTAGTGTTGGATAAGTGTTCTAGGAATTAGGAATTAGGAATTAGGATAAAGGTACCGGTAAGAGTTTTTGTTTGATAATTTCCTAAATTTTTGCATAAGTGTAAGATTATTGTTTTGACAGTAACAAAATTTATACATGAGTATTATTTACTGTTATTTAACTTTGTAAGTATTTTTCAGAGGTTTTAAAAACAATCTTACAGGAAGTGCTTGAATTTAACATGTTTATAAGGGTATAGATTATAGTGATTAGTAGTAAGTGTCTTAGAATAGCTATTTATTCTTTAAAATAACAGTCTTCTAAGAGGCACTGCACACTAATGACCTGATAACCTCCCTTTCTAAAAACCAATACCACCATAGCGTACTACAAAATCCTATATCAAGGCTGTAGCATACAAATGGCTAGATAGCGCAGTAAGGAGCGCGCTGGATTTCAGTTCTTTACTTCTTGTACAGCGTTGGTTCGAGACGCCGAAACTCTCAATTTTTTTTCCAAGTGCCAAATACACTTTTACACATAAATTATTTGTGTAATGGCATAGTTACATAAAGTAATACTTATTGCTCAAACACATAAGCAGTTTGAATTTATTTAGTGTCGAATTATTCTTATTGCTCATACACGTAAGCAATTTGAATTTGTTTATTCAGTTGTTGACATTTTTTTTCTTTGAATCATTTTCAAAGTAAAAAAGTTAGTTACAAAAACCCTTGCAAGGTGCCGGCAGATATATTTGAGATATTATCGGGACGAGATTTTGTCCAGTATAACAGGGTATATCTTCAAGTTATTTTATTTGAAGTGATACTTTGTTTTAAAAACGTGTTTTTGATTCAGAATCGTATCGAAATCAGCCGTGTGTACCCCGACAGAGTATAATCCGATAGAGTAGATTCTTTGAATGTATCAAAGTGTAGTTGCGGGTTAGCGCAGAGGTAGAGCGTTGGCTTAGTAACCTAGACGTCGTGGGTTCGAATCCAGCTAGGTTGAATTTTTTTTTTGTAAAGTGACAAAATATTTTGAACTTTCATAGTGTTTGAAGTTGTAACTTTCTACACTTATTATTCGCTTGCATGAGTGTAACCATTATATAAGTGAGTGTGCACATTATTGTTTTAATATAAAATAAGCTTTTATCAATATTTTCAAATGTTTACTTAATGGAAAAGGTTTATATTTGAGCATACACAGTTTTTACACTGGACAGTTGTAATTAAGTGAGTCTCAGGGAGTAGTGTTAAGGAAGACTGTGAATTGAAGTACATGTACATGTGAAAATTGAAATTACTTGTGAAAAGAAAACTGTGAAGAAAGTGAATGATATAGTGAATACGGTGATTACAAACAGTGATTTGTCATTTGACAAAGTGAAAAGTGAAGTTACTGTGAAAAAGTGAAACATTTAGTGAATTGCTCTAAAAGCAATAGTGAATTGTACTGAAATTAAAGTGAAAAGTGGATATATGTTGGAAAAGTTGTGAAATGCACTGACTGTATTGAGAGCAACTGTGGAGTGAATTTTGTGAACAGTGAAAAGTGAATATAAGTGTGAAAAGTGTGAAAAGTGTGAAAAGTTAGTTCGGAAATGCTTAAAATACACTTATAAAAGTAAAAGCTACTGTAAAGTGAATTGAAAAAGTGAAGTGAATTTGCTGTGAAATAATCAGTGAAGTGAAAGCGAGTTGTGAAAAGGAAAAAAAAAGCTACAAAAGCAAAACAGAAATATTCAAAAGTGAATTTGTTTCAGGAAGTTCAGACTTTATTTATAAAGCGAATGGATGAGATAAAGTAAGAATATTTGTGAAAAAGTGCTTTAAGGCATGTGAAGATTTGAAAGTAATTTAGAGGTGAATTGAATTGAAACACATACAATCAATTGTATAGTGTGCTGAAACATACGCACACTAAGTGGTAATAAAAGTAAAGTGAAAGCGAGGCTATGGATCAAAATATTACTGAAAGAGAGTTGAGAATGAGACGAAGAGAAGCGAGAAAAGAAGGTGATGGATTCCGACTGGAGGAAGAAGATAGACAAGAAGAAACGTTCTTAACTGGAAGAAGGAACCAAAGAGAATATGGAGTACCGGTAATGCATAGCAATCTGGACACAAGAAATGTGGAAACCATGAATATAGCAGATAGATATAGAAGTAGTAATCCAGAGTTACGAAACATGACAGAAAGAAATATTGATCCTTTAACGCAGCCACAATTACGATTTTTGGGAGAGCACAATAGGAATCTAGGAAGTTACATGGGCTATGTGAGTGATATTGAAAGAAGAGCACTCGTTCAGGAAACTGAATATCGGAGAAATGTTCCTATTGGTGAAGGATTTAATATTGAGCAAGATAAAGATAGAAAAATCGGTAGCGATATTATGGCTAAAGAAAGAATGAATGTGTACTTGGATGTTGGTGTAGATAGGGAAGAACACACTGATCTTCGCAACAGAGATACAGGAGCTATTGTTGAAGGAAATAATCAAGAACAGTATGCTTATAGAAGAAGAGTGAATGACAAACAAATAGATGAAAATAGCATATCTAGATATAGCTATCAGGCAAGAGGCGGAATTCATAGTTTCAATGAGGAGACAAAGCGTATGTCGCACCATAATGGAAATAAAAGTGAAATAGATGTAAGCCTAGAAACAGAAAAGTTAGAAGAACGCTTGGAGCAGCTAAGATCAGATCTAAGAACAGAAGGAACAGCTAGGAAAGCATCAAACTTAGATTTAGAAACAATAGATAGAAAAGCAAAATCATTACAGAGTAGATTTAATGTGGAGCATGAGCAAGAAGTGAATAGAATGTTTAGCCAAACTCAGAGAGAAAGACATAACACTTATGAAAGAAGTGAAGATAGACCTTTTGATAGAATGTATAGCTTGGATAATATGGCATATATTGCAAAGAAACATAGAGAGTTGAATACGCAAAAGACAAAAGAAAGGGATGTAAGAGGAGAGCTAGAAAGAGGCGTTGAGGATTCAATGGGACAGCCTATGTATAGCAGGAAATATATTGCAGAATTAGAGGTTAAACAGGAAACTCATGGCTCATTAAGACTGATTGAAAAATCGAAGTTAGAGCTGCAAAAGTTGATTATGATGGAAGAAGAAAAACAGAAAGAGTTACAAGAAGAAAAAGAAAGACGGATTATAGAGGTAGAGAAACAAAGTAAAATGCTAGATAGACTAATAGAGAAGGAAAGACAAATGAGTGAAAGAGAAGAAAGGCTTAAACACGATGAAATGCTTCTACAACAGAGATTTGATCAATTGGAGCTCTTACGTGACACACATGACAAAGATGAGAAAGAAATGTGTACACAACTAGGTGCAAGGGAAAAGGAAATTAAAAGCAGAGACGATGCATTGATGAAAAAGGAGCTGGACCTTAGAAAAAGAGAGGCAATGGTAACAGAAATTCATCAAAAGCTAATACCAGATTCAAAGAAAGAGACATTCATCCAGCATAAACCAGAAATTAACCAATTTTCTGGGGAAGTACCTAAACAAAGGAATGAAGCCTCACTTGATGAGTGGAAAACTGAGATAAGAAGCCTGATTGCGACAAAGATCTATCCCGATAGCCTAATAACACAAGCTGTTAGAAAGTCATTAAAGGGACAAGCAAGAAAGGTTTTAATAAATATGAATCCGACAGCGACGACTGAAGAAATTATGCAGAAGATTGAAGATATCTATGGGGACACATCAAGTAAACAGACTTTATTCTCTGAATTTTACACAGCGTCTCAGAGAGAGAAAGAATCCGTTGCAGACTGGGGATTAAGATTAGAAGAAATCTTGTTGAAAGTCTCAACGAAGAAGCCGCTCACTACAGAGGAGAGAAATGAGATGTTAAAAGATAAGTTCTGGAGGTCTCTTTACAATAAAGAAATTAAGAATGCTTTGAGAATCTCGTTTGAGAGCACCGATAGTTTTGAAGTGTTGAGAAAGAAAGCCAGAACAGAAGAACACGAAATACAGGTAAACCGAGAATCGAACGACAGTAAAGCTTTTCAGCAACAGAAGACAGCAAAGGAGACCGATAAACAGACTGAGATGTTGCAAACCATGATGAAGAAAATGGAGAATCTAGAGAGAAAGATTGAAGAATACAGAAAAGAGAAGCAACATTCAGAAACAGAAACGTATGAAGGAAAGTTTGACAAACCGTATGGAACCTATGGTCGAGGATTTAGGCCATATAGGGGTAGATCCAGCTATAGATATAGAGGTTCCTTTGACAGAAGAGCTCGTAGATCTGGAGAAAATAAAGGAAACGATAGTGATAAACAGGAAAAGAAGGAGGACGCTACACAAGAGCCAAACAAACCAGAAAAGAAAGAGGAGTTAAACTAAGTGGTGCTTCTGTTGAAGGGCGAAACGGAAGCAGTCAAAATATGAGTAGCCCTTTTAACAACGGCATAGAATCAAACAGTGACATAGAGATTAGAAAAAGATTAATCGGACAAGCCAATGAACATACAATTTTAATAGAAAATAATGAAGTCAAGGCACTCATAGACACCGGCAGCATGGTTAGCACATTGTCCTATACATATTACTTACAAATGGATCCTAAACCAGAAATGAAAGATCTTCAGGACCTGAATATAGATATAATATGTGCTAATGGTCAGAAAATACCATATCTTGGCTATATAGAAGTTTTGGTCAAAACACCATTCGATCAGAATGCTGAAATTGCTGCACCAATATTGATAGTTCCTTCAACTGAGTACAACAGCGAAGTTCCGGCAATAATAGGCACAAATTTAATCAGAGAATGTGCTAACATGTGTTCGTCTCATGATGAAGATATTCCACAAGAATGGAAATCAGCCTTCATTTCTATTGCTGGTGCTAATTGTGGCATTGTTAAGGCTACTAAGAAGATTATACTCCATCCGATGGAAACCAAGACTATCACTGGATTTGTTCGAAAAACTGGTATGATTGACTCAGCTGTTACTGAACCGCTTGATGATTTCAATATAGGAGCCATAGCTGTTTGCCCAAGGGTCGTGTCTTTGAAAAACCCTGGGAATACATCACGTGTACCAGTCCGTGTTTGTAACCTAAGTGCCAAGATAGTTACTATCCCTGTTAAAGCGAAAATTTGCCAACTTGGTGAGGTTTCAGTTCTTCGTAGCGCACCGCTGTTCGAAGATAATTATCCTGTGTCTTCTACATCTAAGTTGATCTCTTCTTCATCGTCTTCACATCCATCTTCTTCGGCATCTGTCCATCAGCAATCCGCACCTGAAATAGAAAGCAAACAAGATATAGAAGAAACATTAAAAACATCATATGGAGTAACCTTGGAAGATTCACAATTTACCACAGAACAGAAAGTCAAGGTCTACAATCTATTCAGAAAATGGGATAGCATATTTCCAAAATCACCTACAGACCTCGGACATACAACAACAGTTAAGCATAAGATTGAACTAACGGACGAGAAACCTTTCAAGGAGCCGTACAGACGTGTACCCCCTGCATTATTTAGAGAAGTCCGAGAACACTTACAAGAAATGCTTAAAATAGGAGCCATTCGTGAATCAAAAAGCCCTTGGTCTTCCAATGTAGTGATTGTAAGAAAAAAAGATGGTTCGATTCGATTTTGCATCGATTTTCGAAAGCTAAATTTAAAAACTAAAAAGGATGCATATCCCATTCCTAGAATAGAAGACACTCTCCACCAACTTTCAGGATCGAAGTTATTTTCAAAATTGGATTTGAAGTCAGGATATTGGCAGGTGGAGTTGGACGAAACAGACAAGGAAAAGACGGCCTTCCAGGTTTGGGGATTAGGCTTCTACGAGTGCAATAGAATGCCTTTTGGCCTTTGTAATGCTCCAGCAACCTTTCAAAGGTTAATGGAGCGTTGCATGGGCGACCTCAACCTAAAGGACTGTCTTATTTATTTAGATGATATAATCATATTCTCGGAAGACCTTGACTCTCACATTGATCGTTTGGACAAAGTTTTTCAACGTCTGGCTGAATATAATCTTAAAGTCAACCCTAAGAAATGTGAGTTTTTCAAAACAAATACAACTTACCTTGGACATGTGGTTTCAGCAGACGGCATCCACGCAGACCCTGCAAAACTTGAGGCGGTAAAATCTTGGCCAACTCCAAAAAGCGTTAAAGACATTCGGAAATTTTTAGGCTTTGCGGGTTATTACCGACGTTTTATTAAAGGATTTTCAAACATTGCAAGGCCATTGAACAACCTATTAGTCGGACAGCCAACAAAACAAAAGAAAAAAGAAAAGGCTAAAATAAAGAAAATTCCTTTCAAATGGGAAAAAGAGCAAGAGAATGCCTTTACGGAATTGAAAAGTCAGCTCACCAACCCACCAGTACTAGCGTATGCAGATTATTCCCTGCCCTTTAAAGTACATACGGACGCTTGCTCTTCTGGACTAGGAGCTATACTTTACCAGAAGCAAGAGGGCAAAGACAGAGTCATTGCTTACGCTAGTAGGAGCTTGAAGCCTGCAGAAAGCTATTATCCAGCTCACAAGCTCGAATTTCTCGCTCTCAAGTGGGCCGTGTCTGAAAAATTCCACGACTACTTGTATGGGGCGAGGTTTGAGCTTGTGACAGATAATAACCCCCTTACATATGTCAACTCTACGGCAAAACTGGATGCTACAAGTCATCGTTGGTTAGCTGCTCTGGCAAGCTATGATTTTGTTCCCAAATACAGACAGGGCAAGCAAAATATAGATGCAGATAGTCTGTCGAGGTTAAAGGAAAATCAACTTACCTCTATTCCTAAAAAGGTTGTAAAAGCAACAATGCAGGGTGTGCTTCTTGCTGAAAATAGTGTCAGTGACTCTATCATCTTGCCTGACAACGAACCTGACAATGATCCTCAACATATCCCAGATAAGGATCTGTTTGCTAGCTGTCTGTCTTCAAAAGACTGGGGTAAAGCTCAGAGACAGGACAAGGTACTTACCTGTATAATTGACCATCTCTCGAAAGGTTCCAGACCGGCTAAGCCTGATGGACCAACTTACAATACTTACCTGAGGGACTGGTCAAAGCTCACACTGATCCAAGGAGTTTTATACAGGAAGTCAATGGTAGACGGTTTTGAGCGCACACAGCTAGTCTTGCCACAGAATATTAGAGCCATAGTTTTTCAGGCATTGCATGATGATTTAGGACATCAAGGCCGTGATCGGACTATATCACTTTTTAAGGAACGATTTTACTTTCCTGGCCTTGATGCTTATATTGCTGACAAGGTCAAACACTGTGACCGTTGCATTCGAAGAAAGTCCCTTGCTACAAAAGCAAAGCTGGTACCTATTCAGTCAACAGAGCCGATGCAAATAGTATGCCTGGACTTCCTTTCACTCGAAAGAAGCAAAGGCGGTTTTGAGGACGTCCTAGTTATAACGGACCATTTCAGTCGTTATGCTCAGGCATTTCCTACAAGGAATCAGACCGCCAAGACGACAGCCAGGATACTATTTGACAACTTCATCGTTCATTACGGGTTTCCAGCTTCCATCCATAGCGATCAAGGAGCTAACTTCGAATCGCATCTGATCAAGGAGCTTTGCAACATTGCGGGTGTTGAGAAAACAAGGACCACTCCTTATCACCCCATGGGCAATGGCGAAGTCGAACGATTTAACCAAACGTTACTCAAAATGTTAGGCACCCTAGAGGAGTATCAAAAGTCTGACTGGAAGGCACATGTACCAACCCTGGTACATGCTTACAACGCCACTCATCACAAGAGCATTGGATTTTCACCATACTTTTTGATGTTTGGCCGACATCCGCGACTGGCGATTGATGCTTTTCTAGGGTTGTCTACAGACAAATCGACCTCTGCGTCACATACAGAGTACGTGGTTAAACTGCGTGAGCGACTGAAGTCTGCCTACGACAAGGCAAGACATATCGCCACAGAGACAGGTCTGTCAAACAAAGCTGCCTATGACGAAAAGGCCAGAAGTTCAGTATTACACCCCGGTGACCTTGTTCTGGTTCGTAATGTAACAATTAGAGGAAAGCAGAAACTGGCTGACCGTTGGGAACAGTACCCATATGTGGTTATACGCCAGGTCCACAGCGATATTCCTGTTTATGAGGTTAGAAGGGAAGGGACACGGTTCAAAAAGTCTAGGACTTTGCACCGAAATCTTCTACTTCCTTTCATGTCAATTGCTGATGGGTACACCCCTGACTGTCAACCGTCAGATTTAGACATTGCAGAGAACGCTACTGGAAGCGAATCGAATGAATCTGCATCCTCTAAGCCCAAATCTAAAGTTCCTAGATATGTCATTCCAATGAGGAGAGCGCCATCTGCACTGCCGTGCATAGAATCGCCACCAGCATCTCCACTGCCAGTACGACCAGTTCGAAAACGCCAAAAACCACAATGGATGTCCAGAGGTGACTTTATTACATAAACGATGTCAGTTAGTGTTCTATCATAACAGATACAGTGCGGATTTGCAAATTCATTTTTATCAGTTTTAGTGATTTTAACTTACCTGAATTATTTTATTTTGGATATTTATGGACGTGCAAGTGTGATTCAAATTTACCAACGGATGTAAACGACAGTATACTTACCTGTCAGTCGTTCTTGATAAAGTTGTGTCTAGGACTTCTTTAAAACTGGAGTGGACTTCTGATATAATGGTAACATGTGAGACTGAGATTTTTTTTGTGAAATAAATATTGTTTGTTGTTTTGACTGTATGTATATTTTGATAATACTTACCTTAATACTTACCTTTGGTGTGTTGATAGGAATACTTACCTTGTTTCCTTTATACTTACCTTTAGATTATTATGTTAGTCTTCGGTCGTAGGTAGAAGTAAGTAAAATACAACTTATGTCTAAGACACTAGTACTCGTCACTTTTGGGGTACACTTCGCGTTGTTTCCACGGAACTCGCGGCCTCGTTTGTGATATTTATTCTGTTTTTAACCATGCTTTACCATTTAAAAGTTTTTGTTCCATGTCAGCTCTAGGGATAAATGTCGGGACGACATTTTGTCAAGCAGGGGAGTATGTCGTAGGGTAACCGTTAAACAATTAAAATATATGAATTAATACTGATTGTTGTTTTTATTTTCTTGACATTTAACCTCAAATGTAAAAGTGCCAGCTTTAATACAAGTTTAGTTTTCAATAATTTGTCCTATATTGTCACTTACACAATAGTCCCGTTATCCTATTATACTACCTCCTTTACTAACAAGTGCTAACCGTTCACCCATATCTTTGTATAGCGATGTTCGTGATTACTGAGATGCTTCATTGCATTCAGTCATCATGTGGCATTATACATAGATATACTTTAGTATATACATTTGTATTTATAGTTAATAAATTATCTTTGATAATTATCAACTTGTTTCAGTTGTGAGATACATATACCTCAGCAACCCAAACAGAACCTAACCTCTACATGAATATTTGGCAAGAGGGCCTGAGTTAGCCCTAGGTATACCAAGCCCTTCGTCACGACGCTAGCTATTAATTAGTTTATGCACCACTTAACCTGTATTTAAAGAAATTACGCTGTGCAATGACTCTAAATACACGTGTTGTAAAATTACTCGTCATATGAAAACACACTTCATATCGGTGTTTCGTCTTAACAAAACTTAGTTTTAGGATAGTTGGGATTCATACACAGGTAAATTTAACGACTATTTATTACTCGCGTATTTTAATATTTAAAGCTACACCATTTATTAAACGTTTAGTGTTGCTGACCTCCCCTTATAGTATACAATTTCTACATTTAAATTGTTTGTTTTATTGACGAATGAATGGTGTTTAACCTCGGGCTTGCTCGTCCGCTCAAATCAAATACCTAGACTAAACGAAATAACAGATTAGATTATCTGTAACAGGATCATTAACATTCTGCCAAACATATATACAGTACAGAGAGTTGGTAAAAATATTACAGGTTTTATAGTTTATTTACGTCTCACCATACATGTTACATACAAATACATTTCATTATACTATATAAATAAGATTTAACATATATGCCATTCTTATAAGAATTATGAGAGACAGTCTAATATAATTTATACAT
>JAFMSR010000009.1:4030236-4070688 GCA_022818135.1 Saxidomus purpurata
TCGCAGTCGTGAGCAGCTCGCAAGGGCCCCGTACGGGCACCGCAAGGGCCCCGGCATAGCTCGTACGGGCATCGCACGATGTCCGTACGGATTTGGAACACCGCGAGTCCCGTAAGAGCTTGCCGGTGCTCGCACGTCTATCGCAGGGTGGTCGCACGGTCAACGTACGATGTCCGTGCGATACTACGGACACCGGGCGTGGAACTTGCGATGTCCGTACGATGCTTGTAAGAGTCAACGATGTTCGTACGGACTCCGTGAGATTCTGCAACATTTCGGCTGAAAACCTACTCGTACGGAGCTCGTAGTGTGAATGTGACCAGGGTATAAATAAGATATCACCGAACTGGTTCATTCCTGTCGCAAGGACACCGTGCGGACACCGTACGGGCACCGTATGAACAGACGTGCATCGCACGAGGTACGTCTTGTCTGCGATGTCCGTATGGATATCCTACGATTCCATCCTCCAAAAGATCGTACGGGGCCCGTAGGCATGTGGCCAGAAGCTACGATTGTACGGAGACCGTACGGATTTCAAAAGTTGGTGGAATCGCGCGATTTTATAAATCGTACGGACACCGTACGGATATGTGACCGAGGCATTATTTGAATGCATTTCGTATAAACATGATGCGATCTGATGTTATGTAATGTGTGCACGTTTCCCATACGAACTATCGCCGATTTTTAAAACTTTAAACCGATTTCGATGTATCTCGGGTCGTTTTAAGACGATTTGATGTATCACCGGGTTGTAAAAGCAACTGTAAACGATAAACCAACGGACAGCATGGGTGATGTACCATGTGTAAATTGTTTTACCAGTGCGGCTGCAGTATACGAATAACCGGCTGCAGTATTCGTTACAATAATATTATTTGAGTTTGGTGGTGCAATAATCTATACATAATTTGCTCGATTGTAAATTACACCGCCCACTACCCAAAAAATACCATTTTATTTTACTTTCAATTTAATTTAAACAAAATAACCACGCGAATAAATGCACGGAGCAAACATAACATTCGACTTTTTCTTATTTGCCTTCAAATTACATTAAGATTCATTGCAACTGTTATAAATAAAAAATAAATGAATATCGGAATCATAATATAATTCTAAAATACAAATTTACAGTTAGTGTAGCCTTGTTCGACGATTACAAGATTGATTTACTATGTATTAATTTGTTATCAAACTTAACTGAAAGATATTTTTCTTAGAAAAGTAACTTGAACAATTTTTTTCCATCTGTCCGTCCTCCGTCCCGCATACGTTTCCGGGCCATATCATATCTATGTTTTGTGCTTAGTTGGGATGTGAAGTTTGTCCACGTTTTCTAATTTGAGCTCTATTCCAATAGTTATAGTTCTTTGATTACTGTTGCATTAAAATAGGTTTCTAAGTTATTCCTCATCAACTATTGGCGGTAATTCAACGAAACGTCAGGTTAATGTTAATAGGAAAATGAGTGCACATATTGTACGTGCGTTCCGGTACGGCTATTTTTCACATAGTTATGGCCCATTGATTACAGTTGTATTGCTTTTATAAAGCAACATTCGTTTCCGCGCTATTTCTCAGCAAATAATGGTGAAAAATCGATGAAATTTTATGTTCATGTCCAGCACCAAGCGGAATTGCGCATATGTTTCGCCAGTTTTATTTTATTTACAGAGTTATGGCACTTAGATTATAAATGTATTGAAATTCGTTTCTGGGCTTTTTCTCAGCAGCTATTGGCGATGATTCAAATAACTTCATGGTAATGTTCAGTAAGAAGAGGAGATGCCCAAATTTTCCACACATACTATTATTTTTCACAGTTACGACCCTTTTATAACTGTTGTATTGAACATATAAACACCATTCGTTTCCGTAATATTTCTCAGCAAGAACTGGGGAAATTTCGTACACATAGTAGATGCGCATATCGCCGGTGTAACATTAAATTTTGACCCCGTTGAAAATTGACCCTATGGGTCATTTTTCTACGGATAAATGATAAATTTTCAACGTTGAAAATGGACCCTTCCCGTTAATTAATGTCCCACACACACGTAAAAAAATGATCCTCGTAGAAAACTGATCAACTATAGGCAGGTCATATTTCAATGTTGAAAGCTTATCCCAATAATCTTACGCATTATGCCTATTACAATACAGATGAAAGATTAATATTTCTGTATTCTTTTCAGATTTTTAAGTGATAAACATTTAGTTATACGTTCAAGCGCGCCACGAGCTAATAACACTTCTAATTATTTGCCAATTCATCGACAATAACTCTGATACTGGTCAGCCAGCTACCTATTAACGAACTGATCAACTACAGTCGGGTTATATTTCAATCTCTCATCAATTTGGGGCCGTTGGTTCGAGTGACAGTACTGGCCTGGTTGTTTATTATACATCATTTTATCACTTGTGTATCAGACGAAAAAGTATTTGTTTTCGTATTTAACGAGAGAAATTGCCTAGTGTAAGATAAGAAACTATATCAATTTTAGGTGAGCAATTTGGCAAAATATTTGGAAAACATTTCTCTAGTTAGGTCAAGCGAAACAAAGAAAGACTTTTCAGAAAATTTTCAGATTTTGAAGAAGTTATCCTATCGGGCACCTTTAATTCCATGCTTTCAGCGGAAAGTAAGACACTTTATAATGACTTTAAGCGTTCTGTGAAATAGGCGATCTGCTAGAAAAAGGCGTAGTTATAAATGGTAACCGGATAAGGGGGATCATGATGTAGAAAGTTTGGCTGTACGATTTCCGCATACATTTTCGGATTGTGCGCAAAACTATCTCATTTCAGAGTGGTTTGACCGCTTCACCAGAGATGGCAACCGTTTCCCATAAAGTCGTACTTATGTCAAGTAGTTATTTTCCAAATATAGCAAAATAGTTTGTACTTGAAAGTAACGATAGTCGATAAATACCCGACAATTAACACATGCGGACATAAAGATGGACGATAATCCTTACGAGATTTGACAACTCCGTGCCTAATTGGGACGTTAAATGCAACTTTAAAGTGGTCAGTTTCCATAGAAATGATCTGTTTGCACATAAATGGTCGCCTTATACGAACAAAAGAACGATTATTGGTCGCTAATTACTGGTCATTGGTCGCGTTAGACAAAAGTCGCTTAATGCAATAGCAAAACAGTGTAAAAATGCTCGGGGGGATTCAAAAGCGGTAGCTTAAGACAAAGGTCGCTTAATACACGTGGTCGCATGGGCAAGTTCGACTGTAACTGGCATTCGTATCAGTTGGTGTTTTGCTTTCGGTCATGTAAATGTGATGTACTGTAAAATCATAAATATTCGTGGGTAATTAATTTTCGTGGATTTCGTGGTAGAGTCAATCAACGAAATTTAATCCCAACGAACAAGTAAAATTCCCATATATTTAATGTCCAAAAGATGAAATCCACGAATTCATATCCCCACGAAATTGCCGTTTTGAACAAAACCACGAAATTTCATACCCACGAAATTAAATGATTTCACAGTAATTATATTTAGGGCCCGTCGGTAATTAATATAGGGGTCATTTTACAACGTTGTTAATTGACCTCCTGGGTCATCACAACGTTACACCGCCATTACATGACCGACATGTATTGAAAAAATAATGTCATATCCAATTGGGCACTGTTACAATCCTGTTATAGTAATCAGAGGGACCTCAGTGGCCGAGTGGTTAAAATCGCTGACTTCAAATCACTTGGTCCTCATTGATATTGATTCGAGCCTCACCCGGGACCTTGAACTCTTCCAGCTGGCTAACGGAAGGTCGGTAGTTCTACACAGGTGCCTGAGAAGCAGACGAGTAATCAGAGGTGGCTGAGTGGTTAAGATCGCTGACTTCAAATCACTTGCCCCTCATCGATGTTGGTTCGAGCCTCTTTCGGAAAGTTGAATTCTTCCAGCTGGCTTACGGAAGGCCGGTGGTTCTACCGAGTTATCCTCTCTTGATGAAATAATGCACGGAGGGCGCCTTGGGTCTTCCCAATCAAGTACCTAAATTTGAAACCCTTCAGCCTATCCATTACTAGTGTCGTATTAAGATAAATATAATGAATTAAAAACAACCAGTTGAAAACAGTATAACTTCAAAGCTATACTCATACAGACGTACATTTTTATAAGCTCGAGTATGCGAAGGAGAAGGAGAGCTATTCTAATCGCCCAGGCGTCTGCGTCACACCTTGGTTGAGGTTTTTCGTGCAAGTTACTATCAAGGCCATATCTCAATAACCACCCGATGCACTGGATAGAAACACCACAACAGCCTTCCCAGTGATCAGTCTTATCAAAATAATAAAGTTACACAACACTGGCTTGAATTTAGCTCAAATTGTGGCCCTTGTTTGACTTAAAAATACGGGTTTTTCACAGACCTCTGCGAATGCGCGACATCAATGAATATCGACCGTATTAGCAACTGAGGGGGCAGTTACACGCCACTGCATAAGCGATACATACTGATATATTGATCTATCATTTATATTTGTTTTATAAAACACTTTAACGAGATTGTTAAAAGCCATTTATTGATGTTTAATATTATATTATTCTTTTAATCATTCAAATATGTTTATTAATTAAGTTATTTTTTAGAATGATCAATGAAAAAAGAAATAAACGACAGACACATCTACTCGACGGTTATTTTCTTTCATAAAATGGTACGGTAACAGTTTTAAATATATTTTACTTAAACCTTTTTTAATGTCTCCCTTTTTTTCTCTAAATGGGGATATGATTTAAAAAATTTAATAATCTCTGCAACGATTAATAGTTTTAATATACAGGATTAATAATTAACTGCACGGACCTGAATACACATATGGTCCATGTTAACTGAAATAAAACTGCATGCACAGCGGTCTTTTTTGTTTGTTTTCTGTCTAAATATCTTTAAGATAGTATAACGATGTTAAACTTGATATAATATTGAAATAAATAGATATTCATTTATATTTTTTACAGATCTATACCGTTTTATTAATCATGTCAGAAGAAAGAAAACGACCGCGTCGCGTTTTTCATTTTTTTTTGTATCTACATACGAATACCATTATTTGATACTATAACAACACTTTTAAAGCTATGAGAATTATTTTCGTGTTTCTTAAAAAGAAATTATTTTGTGTACAAGCAACAGCAGCGTTTTGAAATGATATTCTTTATGATTAATATATACTTTTACACGGAAAAGTAGAAGAATAAATGAATAAAAACTGCCCGTACACCCGTTTGTATACTTCAAGTTATAGAAGTATGTTAGCATTTTTAAAGCATTTTCACTCTTTTCATTTATCTCTCAGTATTATGGCAACAATTTCCAATTTTTATTATTAATTTTTTTTCACCCGTTTTTTCATCATCTGTTTTCAAACTGATTGCGGAGCTATGTACACGCGCCGATATACACGGTCCGTTTTTCTAACTATTTCTAACTATTTATATTAATTTGCTTTCCTCAGAATGTTGCTGACATCGTAAAATAATCGTTAGTAGATTATTTTAAAGCCATGATTGATATGTTATAAAGCTGTAGTAAGTTAGTATAGGTCCGTGTCCGAACTCACGCTGTACTTGCCTTTACTATTTATCATTATTTGCTTCCGTTTTCAAGTTCGCTTTGACATTTTTCAAAACGTTTTATTGAAATTTACTTCATATCTTCTTTATTCTTTTGTTTAGATAATAAAGTAATTTACAGTTAACCGTATATATTAATAGTTGATATATTTTTTTAATTCTAATACAAGTACGAATTTATTTATTAAGAAATACATTACAAATATTTTGTTGAAATGCTGAATGCACAGTTTTATTAATTTCTGTAATCATTTATGCACATTCATGACATTGTAAATGAAGCCTTTGCCGTCGATTCTTTTCTCCATATTATAATTTCATCATTTTCTACAATTAAAGTTACAAAAATATACTTATTTAAGTAAGGATATAATTTATAGTTTAAATAAGTTAATTATTTCGCAAAATACACGCTAATCATAGGATTATTCATTCATGATACATCAAAACAGTAATACGCTTCCGTTATCGGGCCGAAACTGCCCCCTCATTCGCCGATCGATAACCGTTTGTGCTCTTTAACGCTGAAGAGTACGCAAGAACGATAAGTCTGTGAAAAACCCGTAATCTGATTGAGTAACCAATAAAAATTTTGATGAAATGAATTGAAACATCACACATGTCTTCCTAGTGATCAGACATTACTTTTTCAAGTTTTTCGCGACAACTGTTACTTATTTTCTTTAATGAATATATTGTAGAATAGTTTGTGCAGTTTGATAAAACAATACTTCTTGATGAAAGAAAACATGTTCTTTACTCAATTTCTGTTTTAGGCCATTTTGGTGCAAATTCTCCTTTTCACTAAGAATGGACCAAAACATGGCCTCTTGAGAGTAAACAAGCTTACTCTTTGATTTGACCTGGTGACCTAGTTGTTGACCTTAAATGACCCAGATAAAAATGAATCCGATATTTTATGCACACAGACATGCTGACCATGTTTCATGCACATCAAATGAACAAGAGTGTTAACAAGCTTTTCCTTTGATTTGAACGGGTGACCTAGTTTTTGACCCGTATGACCCAGTTTCGCACTTCGCCTAAGAATGATCAAGGTAAACATTCTGATAAGTTTCATGAAGATATCGTTATAAATGTGGCCTCTAGGTTGTAAACAAGTTTTTCCTTTGATTTGACCTGATGACCTAGTTTTTGACTCGACATGGCCCAGTTTCGATCCAGGCCTAAAAATCATTAAGATAATCATTCTGTGAAAGTCTGTAGAATTTTTCCCCGTTCACGGGCAGTAACTCCAGAACCCATGGTCGAATCTAGCCGGTTTTCAAAAATACTGAGATCGTATTGTGACTTATGTTGTGTGTAAGTGTAGTTTAAATGAAATGCAAAATGTCACTTCTATCGTGTTCTCAAGGTAAAAATTAACAAAGTTTTGCTCATTCAGGGGCTGTAACTCCGGAACCTATGATTGGATCTGACAGTTTTATCATGGAATTCAAGATTTATTGTTGATGAAGATATTTTGCAAGTTTGTATCAATTCAAACCATAAATGAAGTCTCTATATGGCTGCAAAAGCCAAAATAGCAAATGTTGGCCCTTTAAGGGGTCATAACTCTGGAACCCATGATTGGATCTGGCGCCATTTTTCCAAAGGAACTGAGATATTAAGCAAGTACAACTTGTGTGCAAGTTTAATTAAAGTTGATTGCAACATGTTGTCTCCATCGTGTTTACAATCCAAAATAGTAAACTTTGTCCCTTTAAGGGACCATAACTCTAAAACGCATGATGGGAGCTGGCCAATTTTCGAAAGGTACTGAGATATTATGCCAATACAAGTTGTGTGCAAGTGTGATTAAAATTGATTGCAAACTGTGGTCTCTATCGTGTTCACAAGAAATTGTGAACGGACGACGGACGGACGGACGGACGAAGGGTGATCACAAAAGCTCACCTTGTCATTACGTGACAGTTCAGCTAAAAAGGTTGTTTGTACCCTTACCTATTATCTTTTGTAGCTAAAGTCGAACATGATGTTACACTTGTGTACCAAAAATTACATGTATTTAAATCTATCAAACCTTTCACGAGTTATTGTCCAGAAACCATGAAAACCAACGGACTGTCAGGCCGACAAACTCACTCCTATACACCCTCCCTCATTTCCCAAACTTCGTCTGAGGGGGGTATAATGAAATACGCCTTATAGAATATATGTGGTTTAATTATTATTTTGTCAAAATGACACATGACCAATGGAAACGTAAGACATGTATTTGTATTATACTGTATGTTAATATATGTATGTATGCTATGTACATATGTATGCTATATAAATTATCTACAACAACCCCATCTCGCTCATTATTAAGATCGACATGTTTTTTTTAAGTTATCGTATAACAAGAGCTAATTTATACGTATTTTGGTGGGAAAGTTGCACGTGCTTTCCATGATGTGCCTTCGGTAGGCTGCGTTTACATATATAATGTTGACTTTATATTTTAGTTTAAGTAGAAATGTTGTATATGATAAGAAATTATAAACCAACACATAAATTAAAACACATAACTAATTTTTATTCGCCTACAAAAGTAATTGTGACGTATATATTGTGGCAATATCAAACTATCGGTGTTTTTGTTTGAAACGCGGGCAAAGTATCAAACGGGAAAGATATTAACGGGTACAGGTCGATTTGTAGTAATTTATACACACTATATAAAAGCATAAAAGCATATGGTCATTCTGAACAGAATTATGAGACTATATCTAAAAGCTATGGCTAGCTGTACATTCTTTAAATGAATTAAAACAGTAGATTATACAAGTTCGTAAAATTTTCATAATTATGAGATAAAAATACCTTTTTATGGTCGGAAAAGATGCTCACTGTGTGGAAGTCTCGATGTGCATGTCGAACTCCGACCACACCCACCCATCTGTCGGAAATCATTGTGTTAAACATTCGGTAACAGTTCCCTGTCCAACATATAGATGATCTTGTCTACCTCGGCGAAGTTGTCAGTTCGAGCCCGGGCTCGGCCTTGTGAAATCATTTTTAAGACGCCTGTGAGTTTCTGATTCTGTTTCTGATTCTGCTCAGTGTTTCTCTACCACAAACAAACGATCTCCGACGTTTAACTTAAATTTAACTCACCTTAAAATGACCCCATTGTTGATCAAAATTTAATGTCTGATCAGGTCTCAACGACTTTTTGATCAAAATTTAATATTGAAATGTTGGCAGGGTCAATTCTCAACGTTGAAAAATGACCATTGGGGTCAATTTTCAACGGGTCAAAATTTAATGTTACACCGGCACTTATCATTATACTGTATTACACTTCATTCAGTTATGACCCGGGGCTTTGTTTTTGTTTTTGCTGTAAATAATAAATAGACAATTGTTGTCAACAGTCGGTGATTGGAGTTAAACAGTCATGAAGAGCTTTAAGCTGATGGACAGACTTTTGGCATGTCCCATCATGGTTATAAATTAATTCTTAACTAACTTAATTTATATCCCCCGAACACAAAGTGGGTATGCTGGATTCAGCTTGTCCGTCAGGCCGTCCGTCTATCCGTCTGTAATCACAAATTTTGTGGACGCTAAATCTTCAAATTCCTGTACATGTACTAAGAAATAAAATTAATTACAACGCTATTTTGTGACGTCTTGTTTAAAGTTGTATGAATAGTAATACCGTTTTTTACTTACAGTAAAATATCTTTAACTATAAAACGTTTTCTGCTACATTATGTTTTCTGATTAAGGGCACATTTATTTACAGAAAATGTTATGAATAATTATTTGTCAATACAACTTAATGTTGCACTGCCGTATTTCTCTTAAAACGCTTACATTGATTTTGTATATTAATTCCCGTTACTTTTGCATTATCTAACAGAAATGTTAGTTTTTATTGTACTGTTTACTAGTACACTTTTGTTGTAAGAATGTAACAATACTTCACAGAAATGATAAGTACCCAATATAGTTGCGCATAATCTATGTTTCGGGTCACGAGGGACTCGAAATAGTACAATAAATCTTCAAGAATTTAATAATATATAAAAGTGATAAGTACCATGCCTAGTAGTGCATTGTCTATGTTTTGATTCACTAGGTCAAAGGTCAAGGTCACAGGGGGCTCGATATAGTAAAATGATCCTTCACAGAAATGATAAGTACAGTGCTTAGTTGTTCATTGTCCATGTTTCTGTTTACTAGGTGAATGGACAATGTCACAGAGGCTCGAAATAGTAAAATATTACATACGCATTATCTAAAAAAACGGTCAGAATTTAAAGTACCAGTATCTTTTTGAATTTACTGATATTGTAAAGTAATTATGCTGATAGGATTATTATTGAACCATGTTCTAAAACATTGTTGACAGATTCATTTCTTTGTATTCAAGTCGCATCATCGAAAAACCTTTTTTTATTTTTTGCAATATCATTGAAAATTGTGAATACTTTTGGTACAAACAAAAGTCATTTCCGCCGGTAAGACATCTTTCTTTGTAAAATAAGAACTACTTGTCAATATGGTCTTAATGCTTAAATGATTATTCACAGAAGTGATATGTACAATGCCTAGTTTTGCATTGTCTACTTTCGGTTCACGAATCTCGTAATAGTAAAATATTCATGACGCTTAATCTCCAAGACCTCTGGATAGAACTTAATCATTATTTACAGAAATGATAAGTACCATTATACATAGACGGCATCTCCTTAAATTAATATATTTAAGATGAGCAACTGACTTTATATAGTGGAAACACGTTTACTTACCGTTTTAAACACTGTAATTGCACTTTGTATACATAAAAACTGGATCAATAAAGTTTTATAAAGACAGGACCGAATAATAAAGTGAACGGACAACATATTATAACATAAAGACGTCACCGTATACTTTTTTGCACTTCATATCTAGAAACACTGCCTCAATCTCGTTGTGCTTACATATAAAGGACCAAATAATAACGGAAAAAATAACTTTATAAGTGTAATACTCGTATACACTGCAATAAACGGTGAAATTCTAACATGACTCATTTTGTCTCTACATACAAAGAGTAGAAAAATTATGTTATATTAAAGCTGCTCGCTCTCAGATTTTGGTAACAAAAATAAGTTCTTCAAACCGCATTTAAATAACATATTTTAACTTCTTTTATGGACGTTGTAAATCTATCAACTTTAGTTCTGGTTGAAACAGTTTAGATATCAATGAATGATCTCGATGAAACAATTGTATGTAACGTAACTGTAAAAGACCCGAGTGTTCTATTGCTCTATAACTCTGACACGCCATGTATTCCTTCTTTGAACGGGAACAATTGCTTATAGCAATGTTCTTACCCATTACTTTATTTTTTAAATTTATTCTATACACCATTACGAGCAAACCGAAACGCATTAACTGAACATAACAACTACATGGTGAATTAAATCATTCATGATCAAAAACGGAAAATCTCTGTTAAAATTTGCTTATGACAGAGAAAACGTCAATTCAAGCAGAATGGTGTCCTAGGATTTATCTGGTAACTATTGTAACCGTGAAAAGTACATCGCCCCGCGCTGGATTCGAACTCGGTTCCTCCAGTACCCTAAGCGGACACTCTACCACGTCGCCATAAAAGCTAGCTCAATGGCAAGGAAGTACAAGTGCCGTATTATACCTCTATTACACTATTTATCAACACTATGTAGTACAGTTTATAGCGAAATACGTTTGTAGATATTTTGTGTAATCAATCTCAATGAAATACCTATTCCGAAACATGTCTTTCTTTACTTTTTCAGGAGGATCAAAGTAAAAGTAAGTATTGCACACACATAAGAGCATTTCTTCTGAAAATGGCATTAAATCGCGTAAGGGGAACCAGCTAATCCTGTACTGCTGGTGCAAACAGGCGTTCGATATTGGTGCGTTCGGAAACGAACGTGTTAGCCAAGGTTTATTGACAGAAATATTGGCGAGCTTACGTTTTGATTTTGATTATGTAATAGACTTTCCTCTGTAAATGAATACACGGTTCTATATGTTAAATACTCTTAAACTTCATTTGTTTCATACAAATACACATCATTTAAATCGGATATATTGTGAAAATTAATTCGCCAACCAAGCGCTACGCAAAATGGCGAGAACCTACGTATGCCGCTCCAGTTCAACAAATTCGACACATGTCAAAATCTCTCTATTACTTTTGATCAGATTATGATTTCCATGAACAAAATCTGAACTGAATGAAGGCATGTGCATATAAACAGAAACTAATGGACAAATAGGAATAGTCTATAACACACGATAAATGCTATGTCAAAAACATTTCTTACATAATTGTTCGCAGTATAGTTGTTTCGCTTTTTCATTCCTACAAAACGTTTCTATCTGTGAATGGAATGAGGAATATTTTCTCTGATTCTATATACACGTTTTATTAATTATCTTATTTGTGCAATATGTCCTCGCACTAAAACTTCACTCTAAAACATAATTGTTCCTATAGTCCGGGACTCAAAGAGCCAAACGCCTCAAAAAAATTGTTTACCCTACTTGGTTTCCTCCCCAAGGTGTGTTGGTATTTTTACAGAGAGGGATGTCTGCTTGTATAGAATCAAGTGTATGCACGAAAGTTTTAAAATCGCCGAGAATATAGCATTTTTATTTTTATTTTACGATGATGATGATGATAATGATGATGATGATAATGATGATGATAATGATAACAATGATAATTAGAAATATAATTATAAAGAAAACAGTAATTAAAATCTACCTTTATGAAAAATCACTATGCCCTTCATACATGTCTGATGACTATTTATGCGACATGACGTTTGATACGCTTACATATATAATTATAAAACAATTGTAAGCAGAAATGAGAACTGAAAATACATCAAACTATATGACGGATAACGCATAGAAAGGTTAAAGTAATAACATGATTATGTTCTTGACATTTGCACTACAGTAGCTTAGTAGTTGAACAAAGAGATTTAAATGTAAGGCCGTCAATGTAAGTAGATTGCTTTCCTTGGATTTTTGCAGAACTTTCATCTGTTTGCGAGGAATTTACTTTATTTTTATTTGTTATAATAAATGCTTTCTCCAATTTCATTCCCTTTTTATATTATACAGATTAAAATCTATATGAAAATTAAGGTATTGAAATACTGATGTTAGGCGAATTCGAAATATGTCAGCTTGGGAAGACTGAGGTAGGATAGGCCCTATTGAGTTTAATAGCCCGCACTTCTCTTATAAAAAAGCATGTTTAATTCATTATATATTCAGGTAACATGTTTTGCATACAGTAGTTTCAAAACTGTTTTGTCATCTTATTCATTTACTTTCAAGTTTCGTTGATGTTATGTACATACTGAGTGTACTTATCGTTCACATATGATGTAAGATGTGGCTATATCGAAACTTTTTCTGTCATGAAACGAAAAACTGCACTATCGTGTTTTAAGCATTTAGTCAGGATTGTGTTTATAAAGTATTCGTGCTACAAATATGCCTCTTTGGAGTTTTTCTTTCTCTATAATTTAAACACAAAATTCATTTTCTCCATATGAGAATATATATATCAGGAATAGCTTTTTTTCCGGAATGACTGTTTACCAGGAATAATGAAATAAAGGTGATTTCTTAAAAACAAGGGTTTTGCTGGTATGTGTTTTCTGTTTATCCTGTCGGCTCCGTATCTCCGCAACCAGTGCCCGAGATAATTTGACTTTTATGTGAAACTTCAGTACTTTGGGAATATCGCTATAATCGTTTTCTGATTCATGTAACATAGTTATGTCCCTTCAATTGTTACTACTGTCAGCAATCATTCGACCGGTTAAAACATATTGGGATCATGTGCAAGCATGTTTATTCTACATATTATTATACATATGGCGCCTTGAGTGTTGCTAAAACAGTATATGAACCTGTATAGCATATTCAGCACCTTCATTTCCGCGCCCATTTCAGCAACTACCAAATAAATTTCGATAGAACTTCATTCCAAGGCTAAATATCATGCGGAGATACGCATAATGTCAACAACCTCCGATGTGCAGTCATGGTCATTGGATTACTGCTACGTGCATCTTATAACATACTTACCTTCGTGTTTCCACGAATTATCGGAAAACACAGACTTAGATTCAAGAAAAGTTCAGTACCAAGAGGAAAATGTGTATATTACCAGTCTGTCTCGGTTTGATAATTTATAACCCGGTTACAGCAGTTTTATAACTGCTTCATACACTTATTGCTGTAATATGTTACATATAGCATCTTAATGTTACATAATTTATTAGCTCACCAGGGCACGAAGAAGTGTTCTGGTCTGCAGTATCCCTTGTCCCGCAGGTCACAAACAACTTCTCCGCCTAAAGCAATTGCCAAATTAAATCGAATTTCACAGAAATGGACATTCGACGTTTTTGTTCAAATTGTTCAAAGAAATGAATTCCATGCATAACATGAACAACTTTGAAACTAAACTCTTCTTCGCCAAAACCAAACGGCACAGAGCTTAGATATTTGGCATGTATAACTATTATGGGAACCAAAGTTGTTCAAATCATGACCTCCGGTAAAAGTTGACCCCGCATGGGGTCACTTGAATTTACATAGGAATCTTGAATAACCTTCTATACTGAAAACACACCAATAGAGCTCATTTAGAGGAAATTTAGACCATAGAGCCATAACTTTAGCTCACCCCAGGTAACTCACCTGATCACTTGGACCAAATTAAAGCTTTCACAAGAATGTTCCTTTGGTTCCTATAGCAACCAGCAACCTTCCTAGCACTTATTATTGCACTTGCACCCATTGACTGCCTTAGCAACCAATGAAATCCATAGCAACCAATGAATTCCATAGCAACTACTGACATCCTTTAGGAACAAGTGACTTCCTTAGGTGAAGGTGAGCGATATAGGGCCATCATGACTCTCTTGTATATATACTAACAGTATGCTAGTAAGTTTAATTACACTGGAAAATCACCAAAAAGTATAATGTGACCAAGCTAGATGAGCTACGTTCACAGTTTTGCAGAAAACAAATGTTAAATGTAGGTTAAAATATACTACTGCATCTTTTTGATATCATTATTATGCAAATATCTTTACACGGTTTGGAAGTTGAGTTATGTGAAAATACTACTCTGATCAATCAAATTCACTTGAAAGTTTGCAAAACAATCCTTAACTGTAAAAATAATTCACCTTTAATCATGATCTACAATCCATGATACTTAACATATGATGTAAAAGTGTTAATGGACAAAATGTGTGCTTTTCTCTACAAACTCTTTCAGTTATTGCATACAAAAGATATTTTTCATTCATATTGGAATGCCACTGTTAATATTTCATCAAACAAGATTGTTTTTGAAGAGCACATTTAATAGTACCTGGTGTGAATAACTCGGATGGTTCAATTATTTAATTCTTTACTATACCTCTAGAGCATTGGACAAAGTCACGACCTCAACGTAAAGGAATACACGATAAAGAATGTCTTCTGACTTGTCCAAAAATGTATCTGTTCAATGACTGTTAATGATTACTAAGCTCAAATCGTTATTGTTGAGAATAACCGTTCAACTGTGTGGTGTCTATAAATTGGCAGTACAAATATTACTTATATTTTTAAGTGACTAATGTCCTAAAAGCGTTGTCACATAGTAACGTGGACCCAGTATTTATGCACGACACGTAATCTCCACGTGCTGAACATGTGTGCCAATTTATTTTACAATTCGTCAATGAATAACAGAGTTACAATACGGACATGAAAATTGTGCTTATATTGAAGATTCAAAAACGTCTTATCTCTATTTCTGACCTTGCCCTGCAATGTAAGGTTGTGGGACTAGAGCATGACATGTAATATCCATGTACTCAACAGTTATGATATGTGATTTTAAATCCGCCCATACACGACAGAGTTATAATATATACAGGATTACATGACCTTTAAACTGTGTGACCATGACCATTGAGGTAGGAAAGTGGGTATTTTCGACACATCGTCTTGATGTACTGAACATTATTTTCAAGTTAATTTAAAGTCTTTCAATGCATGACAAAGTTACAGTTCGGACACGAATGTACACAGGATTCCGTGACCTTTAAACTTTGACCTTACATGTAGGGACGTGGGACTTTCACGCCGATCGTCGTCTTGATGTACTTAAACATTTGTACCATATGATTTGAAAATCCCTTCATGCATGACAAAAGTTCAGCCGGACGGACGGACAGATGCACATATTTCAGTATGCACACCTTTGCGGGCACAAAAACGGATATAACGAACACATTTAGATCCAAATTATTAAACATCTTTATTTCATATGAAAAACGGATAACTTTGTGCAATTATAACGATAAATCCTTGTATATGATGAACTTAATTTGAGGATCGAGAAATTTGAAACAAGCAGTTATGTATCTGTAAATAGTGAAACACACACATGTCTGCTTTTTTCTTAAATGATGTTGGTTTTCCGTTTTTATTTGTCTTTTGCATCTAATTTTATTTTTCTATAATTGAAATCACACACATACTAACTATGCACTGAACACACCTGCAAATTTACACTTCAAAATTAGATTAATATATTTATATGTACTTTTAAAACCTACCATATGTAAAGAATAATTACTAAAATTTCATATCATTATAATTGAAAATAAACAAAAATATGATCTTTTAGAGATACTCTTGTGCACATAAAGATTAAACGAACATGAGGCCATCATCAAGGTCATTAGAACCATGTTATCATTTAACTACTACAATACGACTACTGTAAAACCACTACGATTGCACATTATGACGTTATGGGCACTATATGGTATATAGGATGCATATATAGCGAGTGTATGAAAACAAATAACATAGTTACATGTAAAGGCTTTTTATTGTATTGAAAATATAACAACCGCGACACTTTGATGATAATCGTGCCGCTTCCAATGAAACTGAATCTGCAACACGCGTGACTTAAAGGTTAACTATTATGATGTACGAGATATCGTCCGAGTAAAAACAAACAAAGTGTATTTCAATGACTTTTCAGTAAAGTGAAAAAAGAATTTAAATGTTTTCGTTTCCTATTAAAGTGACATTTAGGACTGGAATACAAGTGATCTTTTTTTTTCATCTGAAGTACACATTTTTTTAAGAAATGAGCACCATTTGTGCCGTTATAAGACTTACGAGGAGTTCTATAATAATTTTTGTAACATAAAATGATATACATGGCATACGAGAAATTCTAACTGAGTTGGTCTGTCCAACGCGTATTGTACGCGTTAATCGAATTTAAAACCGAAACCAATGCTGAATATACATATTGTTTTTTAAACAAGCGACGGCATGCACAAAGATTATATAGCTCTACAGTTATATAGAAATTGCAAATTTTGTGATTATGTGAGTTTTATTGAATTATTTTCTGTAGAAATGACTGGAAATATCGGACTGATGAACGGACTTTCAAAACAATAACTGTTTCATCACCTGTCGTAGAAATTGATTAATAATAACTAATTAATAACATCAGAAAATACCAAAACCGTGAACAATAACTGTATTAAAGAATCAAATACTGTAATCACCAAACATAAATTACATAACATTGTTTTGTTATCGTAATGAAAATGTAAGTTAAAGAGTTACTAGTGTTTGCCTTTTAAAAAGACTTGGAAAATAGTATACATAACATGACTTTGATACAAAACCATCAAATACAAAAAGAAAAAGATTTTAAATGCACGATAATAATGAGACACTACTTATACTTCATTGTTAAAAGTAAGAACATTGGCTGTTAGTTGAAAAAATGTAAACAAAGTCATTATGATGCAAACGGAACATTATTAAATTTATTAATTTTCATTCTCTAAATTTTCCTGCAACATTGATATAATAACAGGGCTGACTATTGCAGCCAAATTTACTATCACGATAGTTATCGATAGTTAAAATTACTATCACGATAGACTATCAATAGTTGATTTCACTATCGCGATACTATCACGATAGTTCGATAGTTTACAAACTATATATGTTTATTACGTTGATTCAATGTGTAATTAACTGAATTCAGTATAAATATAATCGTTATTATTTTGATTAAGAATGCTACATCATTTTTATTGAACAGATACGCGTCATTAAAACTTTTCACTACGCGAAGTCATGGATTGATGGATTGTAAGACGACAACGACGTTTTAGGAACGGAAACGTCGTATATAACTTAGGCTAGATCCGTTTTATGGCAAAGGAAAATCAACTACATTTTATGTAAATAACGCATTCAAAAATAAAAATAAAACTATCGAGAAAAGTCCATAGCTATCCAGACAATCGGCGATAGTATCGATAGTGTGAAATTGCTATCGACTATTGACTATCGGGTCTGATACAATATAATAACATATGCAAAATCTTGGGGTATTCAGCAAGGTGAATTATCGTAAATCTTTTAAGTACACTTCACCAGTTGAATGTAGCCTGTCTTACTAAAATTATCATCAAACTTGATTACAATGGTTTTTGTTGACAACTGTTGCCGGGTTTTATTGGCAAAACGTGGCATCAGGTTATAAAAGCTTCATTATTTCATGTGTTATTGCGTTGTTATAAGGATTCAAGTGTCTGTAGTCCGTAATTCTACATACGGAAAAGAAGAAGCGATTTCTTACGCTTTAGCGAACGTATATGAATTTTCATTGAAAATTGATATCTTTGTATAATAGTATATCAAATTGATCGTTATTGTACACATTGATTCCTGAAGACGGGATTTGAAATTTTATGGCATACAAGTCGTTGATGTATTGAGGCAAAATTTAAATTCAACTTTAAAAAACAGTTGTGTCGGCTACACGTTGTTATGGTTATATCAACTCAAAATGCGTTTTTTTTTCTACCGACACACTTTTAATATAATTATGATAGATTCGCTAAGAACAATAATGTTTGTTTAAATGTCTTTGCAATAGAATTACTGACAAACAAACATATTTACATTTTGTATAAAATTTGCGTTTTGTCTTGATTTAGACATTTTATTTCAAAGACTGCTAAATCATCTTGGAATCGAAAGATTGACTGTGCTGTTTGCAAGATTTCCGTTTAAAGAATCTGGTGCTCTGTCACTAAAAATGTATATCTGTGTTTGTACTTTACTCAGCGAATCTTCTAATGCTATACGGCGGGTTTTCGGCAATATTTTAGAAAACAGAGATCGAATTTTATTTTGTTCAACATCTCGAAAGCAGCGTAATAGATGTTATACAAGTTTATTCGAAAATTTCGTTAAACTCTTACAATTATCTGATTTCAGCAAGCTTCGAAACGAAGGACTGATCAGGGTAAAAACAGAGCGTCCAGTCACTTGTTTTACGTAGCGTATTAGTTTGACAATAAATTCAGTTCATTTCAAAAGAGTTTTGTTTTTAAAAGCTAAACTTCTCTTGTATTTGCTTTTCTTTCGGTGTCCTGGAAAGTCAAGCATTCTTTAGTTATATTATGATGCAAGTATCAGTCATACAAGTATTCCATACTGTAAATAAGGCTTTGCAATCGCTTGTTGTAATAACATTACAATTTTGTCCTATGTTTTGTCATTTGTATATACAGGTAGATTCTACATTTATTTTATCACATAAACAAAATAAGCGTGCCATACCTCCTATAAGGCTGCTTTACTCTGGTTGAATAAAAACTGTGGTTATAAAACAAATGTTAGCAAATCGGGCATTCGTTCGTTATGTTGCAATTTGTTTTTCTGAAACCTTCCCTGTTTATGTTTTTTTCATTACTGCTAATACCATTTGAACTTTCATAATGTGGGTACGGCTTTAATAAGTAGTTTAATGCATGCACTTTGCCATCTTCCAGCACATTTTAGAACAATCTAAAATGTGATTTACAACGTTCTTTTCAGTCTTTTAAAAAAGTATTTTTCTCAACAAACGATTGATCTGCTGTAGAGTAGATCTTCTTTGTATCTGTTTTAAATAAATCTTAAAATCTCAATTATTATTGAATTGTTTTAAATAAAAGTCTGTTTTAAGTACATGTTTATTGCAATATAACGAACGATATATTAAAAATGTATGTTTACGTAGTCTCAAAGATAAACAGTATAACACAGACCATAGGAGCTTGCGGTCGGGATTGATTATACTTTGTCCGGCTTTGTTTTTATTTTGAATTCATTTAAGAACTAAGTAACAAAACATAATCTTATTTCCCCTGGATCTTAACTGGGAGATCGATCGAGACTAACAGCGATCCGCGCAAAAGGACCGTCACTGTGAGCAGTTGTATTGGATACCACAGTGGATTCTTTCTTTTTTCAGTCTGCTGGGTACTTCAGTGATCAAATATAAACGTTAAGATATGGGGAAAATGTGATAATATGTTGTTAGCTTGTGTCTTAAATGAATGTAAAAAGACAAAACAAAGCCGAAAAAAAGCTTACCCGGCACATAGTAAAATTAATATATCTGACTGAAAGTATAAACTTACATAGTATTATTTTATAAAATAAATGCGTAAAGTCATATATATATTTGTTAATAATTAAAACATGATCCCTTGGATAGTTTATTTAGTTTATTTCAGTCTCACTTTACATGATACAAAATATCACAGATTAAAATATATACACATACTATCATGCAAACCTTTCTATACAGAAATATGAGAGACTATATATGACAATAAATAAGACAAATATTCTCAATGACATTATTTACATAATAAAACTATGTAACCACTGCTAATCTAGATTTAAAAAGTGACCCTAAAAAAAGAGAGATAAAATACTGATCAAGGGAAAAAAGGCACTAAAGCGCAATTAAGAAATGTTTTACAAAATCAATTATCAGCTCTGATCAGATCAGAAATGAACTGATTAGCAGTACTTACATAGAAGAAATAAGAGTAGTTATATATTATTAAAGACTGTAGACATTACATACATAATAAAAGCCAGTATATTCATTATTAAAAATATATGTAAAGTTTTGGCACATAAACAGGTTAATATCACATGGCTTAAAGACACAAAGCTGTACCAAAAGCTTTGTAAATCACAATGGTTATCACTTATTTAACCTGAGTATAGTCCATGACTATATACATGGACAACAGCTCATATGACTGGCTCATTTTGGTTATATAAAATACAGCAGTAAATTTACACCTTGTCATTTGTACAGCAAATTGTTTCTGGTTTTTAAAATCATAAAACAGGTCTTGGCACTTATTTTAAACATATTTTCATCAGACAGTACAAATATTAATTTATTATCATCAGACAGGTTCAAGTAATTACCATCCATTTTACATGCTTCACTTGTGAGTGCATCTCTAATACACTGATATGCATTACAGTGAAACAAAACATGTATTTCATTTTCAATTTCTGATTTACAAATAGGACATAGGCGTAGGTTTTCTGGGATATTTTCATATCTTCCAGTCTCTAATCTAAGTGGAGCTACTCCACATCTAAACTTAGCTAACGCAGATCTGTGTTTTAAAGGTATCTGATATTTAACATAGTCTTCAATTACATACTCTTCTTTAAACGTTCTGTATGTTCTGAGCTTATTATGCCCATTTTTAGACGGCCCAACCTCACTGTTGATATTATCTCTCCATAGAGGAATAAACTTTTGCAATGAGTTTGTTAACACCTTATCACAGAAGTACTTCGAAGATGACACATGGATATAACCTTTTTGTTCAATTCATATCGACTTATGATGTAAAATCCTGAAAAACAAAATGAAATTAACGTTGCGTAAAATGTATTATGAAAATCCGTTTTTCCTTATTTTGTAAACGGTACATGTGCACGTCAACCCCTGGAAAAGACCATATGACATTCAGGAAATGACACCAAATGATATCCTGACCTTAAAACAATTGAAATGCCCGTTTAGGTATTTATCAAAATTGCGTAAGATTGTGAAAATAACGTTCAAGAAACATCAATACGGAGATGCTATGTACCTTTATCTATATTGAAATATGAAATATTAGTTTTGTCTGCTAAGCGTAGAACCGTAAACTATTCTTCGAGCTGGGGACATCCAGCTCGTTAAGAGGAAACTCTATACCACATAGCCATAAATGCTAGCTAAATGACAAATACAAATGTCGTATTATATCTCTGCCACATACATCCCTTGCTTACGAGAATTCGAACTCTTATTTCTGAATTATCAATGTATATAGGGAATTCTAAGGGTTCCATCACGAATGAACTCGTGGGGTATTTACGTTGGGCGCCAAATGTAACCGTGAAAAATCCTTTGTCCTAAGCAAGACTCGAACTTGGGACTTTCGGTTCATTAAGCGGAAACTCTACCACGTCGCTAGCTCAGTGACAAGAAATTAGTACAGTAATATGCCTCTGCTGCACTACTAAAAAGAGCAGCATAAGGTCTGTGAAATCTTTAAACCGTAGTTGTTGTGGCCGATTCGCTACTGTTTTCTATGGATGTATAAGTTTGCTAATTTAATATATGTGTAATGTTTTCAATATCAATCTAATTTTTGTTTTTAATATACTATTTGAAACCAGTTTTAAATAAAAAAAGTGCATAAACTAGGAAAACAGCTCTCCCTTATACACCTAATATGGAAACAATAAAAAGTAACGCTATGGAGCAATGAAAACACTGAAACAAGGATCGCAGCTGAAAAATCAAAATATGTTGAGGTAAAGTCATTGTAACAGGCTAGCTCGCATGTCACGACACTTTCTTTCATTAAGATTGTTTGGTCCCGGGCGACCTTGGAATTTCATTCCGAGTGAATTTGCCATGTCTCCCGACAGACGCGGGTTGAAGAGACAGATGCATTTTCAAGGGAATCTGGGTGCCAGACCCTAGCTCCTCTACGAAAAGAGGAATACGAATAGACCCGTTGGTTGAATCACCGCGCCATCACTGTGTTTCATTTAAAACTCAGGGAAACAATTTTAAACAAAAATATTGAATATCTTCATGACAAAGCTGGATCATTATATACACTATGTGCTTCTTAACAATGTTTGTAAACTGATTTGCAAAGTAAAATACAAATATGTGTGTATGTGTGTGCGTGCGTTCGTGTGTTGCGTGCGTTCGTTGCGTGCGTGCGTGCGTGCGGGTGGGTGTGTGTGTGTGTGTGCGCGCGCAAATGAACTGGTCTTTAGGTTAAAACTATTCATTTAAGTGTAACATTTATTTGTAATGAAAACCCCTTGCATATCTTATATAACTTATTTATGTTCAAGTCCACTGTATACGAGATATCCTATGCATAGAATGTGCAAACAATTTTGCTTTAAACCGGTATATACTTCCAATCACCCGGTTCCGCTGTTGTTAACTTGTTCTTTGCACGATCAATAAGTTATTTTCTTGAAGATGCAATTTTCAAACCATTTGACTATGTTTGGAATCTCGATATCCGGCAAGTGCATTTCAAAGTGTACGTGAAAGCACAAGCTTGTGTGTCTCTAGTTCCCTTACATACGTTATAAAGGCAGAAGGTAGTGCGTGTTCTAAATAACATATGTAAAAAAAGAAAAGAAGAACAAAAGAAACGGATGTTTGACAATATCGTTGGTCCAAGCTTCTGCAACAATTACAACATTTAGTGATGTTATACTTTTATAAAAAATGTCTTTCTTCTTTCTTTCTTTCTTTCTTTCTGTCTTTCTTTTCTTGCTTTTAGTCATACTAAGTATTTGTTATGTATCATTCACAAGTCGTTTCACATTGCTATAAGAATACGTAATACTTATATAACTTTTGCGATGTAATTATACCCCCAAAACGAAGTTTAGGGGGGTATATAGGAGTCACCCGGTGGTTGGTCGGTCGGTCGGTTGGTCGGTCGGTCGGTCGGTCGGTCGGGCGGTCTGTTGCATTTTCCTTGTCCGGAGCATAACTTGAAAACTACTAGTTGGAATTCAATACAACTTCATACAATGGTCAAGCACATTGAGAGGAAGTGCAGTGCACAAGAACTATAACTCCATCTTGACTAATTACAGAGTTATTGCCCTTTGTTACTTTTCCTTGTCCGGAGCATAACTTGAAAACTACTAGTTGGAATTCAATACAACTTCATACAATGGTCAAGCACATTGAGAGGAAGTGCAGTGCACAAGAACCATAACTCCATCTTGACTAATTACAGAGTTATTGCCCTTTGTTACTTTTCCTTGTCCGGAGCATAACTTGAAATCTACTAGTTGGAATTCAATACAACTTCATACAATGATCAAGCACACTCAGAGGAAGTGCAGTGTACAAGAACTATAACTCTATCTTGAGTATTTACTGAGTTATTGCCCTTTGTTAGTTTTCCTTGTCCGAAGCATAACTTGAAAACTACTGGTTGGAATTCAATACAACTTCATACAATGGTCAAGCACATTGAGAGGTAGTGCAGTGCACAAGAACTATAACTCCATCTTGACTAATTACAGAGTTATTGCCCTTTGTTACTTTTCCTTGTCCGGAGCATAACTTGAAAACTACTAGTTGGAATTCAATACAACTTCATACAATGATCAAGCACACTCAGAATAAGTGCAGTGTACAAGAACTATAACTCTATCTTGAGTATTTACTGAGTTATTGCCCTTTGTTAGTTTTCCTTGTCCGAAGCATAACTTGAAAACTACTAGTTGGAATTCAGTACAACCTCATACAATGGTCAAGTACAGTTAGAGGAAGTGCAGTGCACAGGAACCACAACTCCATCTTGACTCATTACAGAGTTATTACCCTTTGTTACTTTTCCTTGTCCGGAGCATAACTTGAAAACTTCTGGTTGGAATTCAATACAACTTCATACAATGGTCAAGCACAGTGAGAGGGAGTGCAGTGCACAGGAACCATAACTCTATCTTGACTAATTACAGGGTTATTGCCCTTTGTTACTTTTCCCTGTCTGGAGCATTTTTCGAAAACTACAAGTTGGAATTCAATACAACTTCATACAATGGTCAAGCACAATGAGAGGAACTGCTAAGAACAATATCTCTTTTTAGTTTGTTTGCAAGGTATTATGTTACTACGAACTTCTTCAGTTTATAAAGCAATCCTTTTGGGGGTATTAATCACATTTAGTGATAGCTCTAGTTTGCGTTAATACGTGGGTTTTGTGATTTTTATGTTCCATTTACATGTACTTATGTTTTTTTTTCATTTTAAAGTAAATGAGAGGAGTTTAATTATTTCCGTTTTCTCTTTGAAAAAATATACACAATCACATCTGTCAGTATTATCATATTATAGGAACTAGCAAAAATCGGCCCAAAACGTACCGAGCCCATTTAATTTTCTCTGTCATTTTCATACATTTGCATTTCATTTAAAACATGAGTTTGCTGTATACTTAAATGCGAAGTAGATGTCATGTTTAATATCAAATATTATATCTGCATAATTCCATCCATGTATCAGTGATTCGGCCCTTTTTGCCGATCAATGCTGATCATACAATAACTTTGCATACACAGTGAGAAAGTATGTCGTTTCTCTCCCTGGTCGTTTTCAAACATCCATATAGGATACAGTTTCGGACATTTATCAAACACATTGAATACATTGTATTAGGAATACCTTTTAGTTTGTTAGCATTTGAGTTTTAAAGATAATATGCGCGTGTTATAAATTTCATGAAATGAAAAACTTTCTGTTATTTTAGAACGACAAGTAATCAAAGACTTACACAATATCACTGTGACCTGTCTTTCTACTTGTCAGTGATTGAAACTATTATAACTGATGTAACCCACACGCAAGTTCCTTTTTGTGAAACTGTCAGAAGTTACTCGCGAATCATAGCAAAATGTTTACACAATCTTTTTTATTTTTACTAAAAACTATCTATTTACTTACTCCCATATGTTATGAAATATTTTGATATAAAAAATCAGTAAAATATATAAAGTAAATACAGTTTCAGTGTAACACTGATAAGATACAACACATTCAATATATCTGAAATGTTTTATTTACATGACAGTTAAAATCAACGTGGAACATGTCAATGGAAAACGTTTCATGGTCGATGTGAAAATCTTTGGTACGGTGCGGAATGTAAAACAAGAAGTCGCAAAGCGAATGAACATTTCAGCGGAAGAATGTGTATTGCTGTATCACAAAGAAGAGTTGGAGGATCGTTTAAGGTTATATGAGAAAGGCATAATAAATGGGTCTACAATTAACATGCTACCTCGCAAAGGAAACGGTTCGTTACAATTTAAATGTTCTCTTGACTAACTGTATATGCTTCGCACACGGGGCATACATGAAGTAATCGATTACTGAAAAAGGCCAATTAATCGTAATTTAATTGATTACTTTTTCAGTTAATCGACCCCATGTCTGATACAGACTGAGCTGTAACATGAAAGTATAATTTTCATTGGCCTACCTGCAATGGTCACGCGCAGGGGTCACCCTGTCGTGGACTTCTTCTTTGTTTTGCTTATGAAAGGTCGATTTTATGCTTTCTTTTAAGATGTGAATATACCTGGATTTGGGACGTATTACATTGTAATATGAGCATCTTTTGACATTTACTTATGCCCTCTGATTATTTCTGCATACAGTGTATGTATCTGTAAGGCGTATTTGTCGCGGGCCCATCCTGGTAGATCATTCCCGAACACCGGCAGCGATATATCAAGAATAATGACGACTAACCAGAGAGACTGATACTTGTCTAGATACACTGACTACGGTATTAGATAATACTAACCAAACAACTGGACTATGGGTATTGCACAACTACATGCATATGAATATTTTTAGGATCTGAACGATAATCATTTCTTATGACCGGGTTTGTATTTCATACACATAACCAAAACATAAAATTATTTACAAGAGTTCTATGATATAAAATAAAATTCAGCAGATTCGTGTCCGCGCCATTTTTTTTTACACCAATTTGAAACAACAAATGAATTTCTATAAAACGTTATTGGAAACCGCAATACCATGCAGAGATACGCATTATGTCAACAGCTGCTTCCGATGTTTACCTGTTCTCTGACCTATGGCCCTTGAGTTATTGCTATATCTATACGTTCGTATTCGCGCCAATTATCAGAAACCACTGGCTCAAAATCAACGAAAGTTCATGAGAAGCTTCAGTATCAAAAGGAAAATGCGCATATTGTCAGTCTATTTCGGTTTGACGTCTTTTTACATAGTTATAGCAGTTTTATTATTGTATTGTATGTAGCATCTTAAGGTAGTTATTCGGCTAATCTCAATCATATTCTATATAATGTAATGTCTTAAGTCACATTTCCAGTAGTTATAACGGTCATTTAGAGGATGTACAATGGTCAGGTACATAATTATTAATCTACCTATTACTATTTAAGAATTATTTCACTTTATATTATGAAATTACACCAGTTGAAGCGGCATTCAAAAATCTTAAGCTCGCTCCATATTTCATACAGTGAATGGGCTCAGAGATATCATTTAGCTAGTCCCAATTTAAAATTGTCACTCTTTCAAATGTGCTTTTAGCTCGACTATTCGGAGAATATGGAAAGCTATTACAGTCACTTGTGCGTCGGCGTCGGCGTCGGTGTCGGCGTCGGCGTCGGTGTCGGCGTCGGCGTCGGCGTCGCCAATTTTAAACTATCACTCTTTCTAATGTGTTTTTAAGCTTGACTATTCGGAGAATATGGAGAGCTATTACAGCCACTTGTGCGTCGGCGTCGGTGTAACCGTCGGCGTTGCAGCTTTGTTTAAAGTTTTGCCAGCTAGGTACATTTATGCACATATCTCAGTAACCACTATAATATTGACTTGAAACTTCGTTAATGTCTTTAGGGGTGACACACAGTCAAGTCAGATAACTCTTGTACAAATTTAGTACGAATTATGACCCCTGTTTGACTTTGAAAATTTGGTTAAAGTTTTGCATACAAGGTACTATTATGCACATATTTCAGTAACCACTTATGATAATGACTTGCAACTTCATTAATATCTTTAGAATTGTCTCGCAGTCAAATCATATAACTCTTGTACGAATTTAAGACAAATTATGGCCCTTGCTTGACTTTGAAAATTTGGTCAAAGTGTTGCGTGCTAGGTACTATCATGCATATATATCAGTAACCACTTATGATATTGACTTGAAACTTCAGTTATGTCTTTATAGATGTCATACAGTCAAGTCAGATAACTCTTGTACAATTAGTAGAAATTATGGTCCTTGTTTGAAAATTTGGTAAAGATTTTGCATGCAAGGTACTATCATGCACATATCTCAGTAACCGCTTATGATATTGACTTGAAACTTTGTAAATGTCTTCAGGGGTGTCACACTGTCAAGTCAGATAACTCTTGTATAAGTTAAGTACAAACTATGGCCCTTTGTTTGACTTTGAAAATTTGGTTAAAGTTTTGCATGCTAGGTAGTATTATGCACATATCTCAGTAACCACATATAATATTGACTTGAAACTTTGTAAATGTCTTCAGGGGTGTCACACAGTCGAGTCGGATAACTCTTGTATAAATTATTAAAGTATGGCCCTTGTTTGAGTTTGAAAATGTGGTTAAAGTTTTGCATGCAAGGTACTATCATGCACATACTTCAGTAACCACTTATGGTAGTTACATCAAACTTAGCAATAGTGTTCAGGGGTACATTTTGTATCAAACAATTGATTTACCAAAAATCAAATATATAGTGATAGATTTTGATTTTTTTATGATTAAACTTTTCTAGTTTATACTTAGTCAGCAGAATTTTGTTTTGCTATTATACTGATAAAAGTTTTGTTTTATTAGAGCAAGCACCCACAATGGTCGTGCGTGCTGTCTCATTGACAGCTCTTGTTTATAATTACTGTTTGTAGTGAAGCAGTTATAAAGGGCATACAATTAAACTACCTCTCTTTCCGACGTCTTGATTACTTTCTTGGTTGCTGTTCCATCCATACCTTTATTGGTAGTGTCATTAAAGAATAATTTATTTGCAGTTTTTTCACGCGAATATAAAGCATAAACTATGTTTAGTAATTCCTAAGCACCATCCACAGTCAGAGTTATATTACAGATAAACTCTGAGGATGACAGCAGAGAATGTGCGCATTATACTACAGCTAAAGTATAACACACGGCAATAATTACTTTACTACAGCAACATCATATACAGTTAAATATTTTCGGAAAAAATATTTTTGAAATATTGGCTACCTGATTACGAAGACAGACTGTTCAATATGTTTATTTTGTTCACAGATGATAGAACTGTACTACTCTATACGGTGCGAACTGCCGTCATTATTTATTATGATGCTTGAGATTAAGAATTGATTCAATTGAAATGAAATAGAAAATTGTTTGAATGCATTAGACAGTGGCCGATACTTTTATTGTTATACGGTCAACACAAAAGGTCTAAACGAGTTTGAATAATATCATTTTACTAAAGTTGTTTTTTTTTATTTCTAGGTCTTTTTGACAGTGTAGCAACGCACTTCAATGACGCTTATGAAACTATAAAAAACTTAGGTATGTTGTTATTTATGTACTACGTAATATGAATTAGAACGCGACCAAAACCACCTGAAAATATAAACATGAAAGCAAATATTTCTGTAAAAATATCCAAAACATTCTGCTGTATATTCACGAATCAGGTGCTTATCAGACTATGACGCTGACGGCATCAAGCAGTACAGCAGCGGGTTTATTTTATGCACCTGGTCAAGAGGCACATAACAGTTTAGTCATATATATAAGACCATACATAACCTGTTTTACATTTTGACGTTTCCTGTACTTAAAATAACAGGAAAACGTTTAAATGTAAACACTAATTTGTGTTCTTAGGTCTGTAAGTGTTTTTTGATATAAATGTCAAGCGAAGACTTGCACGACGTGTCTGTGCCGCTGCTCATGACGGAAGGAAACTGTACCGTGCCCCCTTAATGATAAATAAATATATCTTCTGAGCGCTTAACTACATTTATGAAAGCGTCTATCTTATATGATGCACAACATGGCAAAACGGAACTCAGTGGTCAAATATATCACATTTTTAGGCGCAGCTTTTTACTGTACTTTTCGAGTAGCATATTCAATAAGAAAACAAGGGTAAAGTTTGTTTTCCGGGTGCACATGTCACAGTACATATTTAAGTACTTTTGAGGACAGAATAGGCAAGTGACCGATTAGCTCAGTTGGGAAATCATTCGGTCATAGATCTCTGTAAGTGAAGAGCCATTGGTTCGCGTTCCGGTAAAGGGGCAATGTTTTTTCTCAACCCTGTGATATTTGGCATATATTACTATAAAAGCTTGCTACCAATTATTACATATACTAAAAATAAAAGGTAGTTTTTGTTTAAGTAAATATACTACAGTTTCAATCGAGGTATCAAGTTAAAGAGTATGTTTATAAATACCATCGACATTTTTATGTCAGCATTGCTCACGAATATCAATAAGTCGAAAATTACAATTTGTTTTTAAAATGACTTTTTATTCCGTTGTATTTCAAAACAAGAGACATTCAGTTTTCCAACGATGTCTTTTTTCAAATATGTTAATCATCGGCTAAATACAAATATTTAAAATTTAGCTCATTGCATGATGGTATTCCAGTATATGCGCTTTGAAATGACATTAAATTGTATCTATGTTATGCCCTTTTGTCACGTTGCGCGTCTTACATGTATCTATTTTTAGAACTTGGCATACATTATAGCCGTCTTCGATTAGCCGACTTCATTTGAATAACTCTAGTACATTTTAGGCTTACATGGTGGCAAATTGAACCTATATAGTTTTGAAATTTATATCACCATTTAGATAAAGGAATTTGCCAACTTTTGTCATAAATGCATAAGCGTAATATAAATCCGTTTAAAAGTTATGACGGTTAAACAGATTTTATCCTTCTTTGTTTTATGTGAAAAATGTACCGATATATCGATTATTGAAACAATTGAAAGTTCCATATGAGTAAAGGGGAAATGTTGCGTTATTCATGTATCATATACTTAAGCATATGCACCCGAGGAATTCTGATCATCTATGCATACTGACCTCCAAATTCGGAAAAAAATAATTATTGGTCAAGGGGAACCGATCGACTTATCTTTTAAGGAATGAGATATACGCTAACAGGAATCCAGTGATGACTAGCTTTACAGCTGCACAAATAACCCGGCAGCGAGGAAGAGAATTTATGGCTATATTGAGAAACGGTTCTCGACTCAGCCTCGACCAAGGAAGGGATCGTTAGCAATATTTGATTGGCCAGTGAATACTTAAAGTAATAAATCAACCAAATCATAGTAACTTTATAATTAGTTGACCAATTAACGGCAAGTAACGGAGCTTTCCTTGGTGGAAATCGGGTTGAGAAAGGTTTATGAATATAGCCATAAGTCTTTGTAGCACACTTAACATATATTTACACTTATATAGAGTGAGTGTTTCACATGCAATTTCAGAGCTTAAGTCATAAAGTTCAATACGTTATAAGTCTTTGTAGCACACTTAACATATATTTACACTTATTAAGAGTGAGTGTTTCACATGCAATTTCAGAGCTTAAGTCATAAAGTTCAATACGTTCTGTTTGGCGGCACTTAAGACCGATGCATATGTTCTGGGCTTGTTTGTAAAAGAAAAGAAATTGAAATGAATTGTTGAAGTAAAAAATGATTGATTTATATATTTTTGTCAATGTTCATTTGATGACCCTTTAACTGCAATACGGTTTTAATTACAAGATGACACACACGCTTGATAAAATCCCTTAGAATATTCACTAGTCAGCAGTCTGAAGTCCACGTCCGCTTAAGTTACAAAACTCTATTACTAGAGTGTAAATGGATTCATACAATTTCCATCTAGACAAAAGTAAGAGAGTACTGTAAAACATATGATGTAGAATGTAATCATGCTAATTTTGTTATTTTCAAACAGTTAAGTGGTTTCCCGGGATCTTCAGTGATACTTCTCAAAAGCTTACCGAAAAAGACCTAGGAAAGATTGCAAACGCAATTGGTAAAGGATGGAAACTTTTGGGCAGTGAGCTCGGACTAACACTAGCACAGATGGAACAGATATCAGAAGACAATAAAAGCACAACTGTGAGCATCTTTTATATGTTATCCAAATGGCGACTTCAGAATCCAATTAAAGCAACAGTCAGGGCGCTTCATGTTGCCATGAAAAACTGTAATAATGTAACAATTGACTGGCCGACCATAGAAGACGTGTTAACTGGGCTTTAAACAACAATAAGAGATTCAGATAGTTAGACGCATTGGATCATCATATAGTCGTATGAGATGTAACAAACGCAGTTGTGTTAGTCAATCCAATTTAAAGCGAGAAATTTGCCTCTTTTTACTTTAAATGAAGTGAGTTTGTCCGATTGTCCCTGCCGCTGGATATTTGTTATACGGAACATGACTCAAGACGTTTGTAAGGAAAAAAAAGCTTATACTGCGCACAATGATAGAAGTTATTGATAGAAAAAGCAGTGACAAAGGTCCACAAAGTTGGCCTTCGCCATTTTATGTCCCCTTCGAAGAAGAGGGGTATGTTTGTTTGCAGATGTCGGTCAGTCGGTATGTCGGCCAACTGGTTTCCGGATGATAATTCAAAAACGCATGGGCCTAGAATCTTGAAACTTGACGTGGAGGTTTGCCATAACCAGCAGGTGTCCCCTATCAATTTTTCGATCAGAAGGTCAGAGGTCACAGTGACCCGGGATACTAGTAGTAAAACGGTTTCCGGACGTAACTGAAAACGGGTCGGCCTAGCATCTTGAAACTTCATGTGGAGGTTGACCATGACCAGCGAACGAACCCTATTTATTTTGAGATTATTGGGTCAACGTCAGGGTCACTGAGCCCTTTTCCTAAGGCCACATGATTTTTAAGGCCAAATAATTTTTTTTCTTTTTACAAAGGCTAAAATTTGTATTTTTTAAAGGCCATATGAAATTTTTTATTGAGGTGTATTTGATTGTTTTAAGGCCATATGAAAAACACACAAATTTCTTTTTCAAACTTGATTTGTCATTACAAGTGTACACATTTCCGATTTCTAAATACAACAGTCGAAGTAGTTACAGTCTTGCAATGAGATTATCATTTCCTTCGACCAGTGGTAAGGCAAACGACATATTTGTGTATAATTTGCACTTCATTATATTAGCAAGTAAGGGTCTTTAGCGCTGTCATACCTGTGTTTGTTATAGAAATAAAAAGGGTTGCAAACATTCCGGCAAATCATGTCTTCTAACATATTCATAATTATGTTAACAGCTACGATTTTATGAAGAAAGTATATCTAGGGAGTGATACGAGAAATCCAGTCTTAATGACAAATTCTCTAAAATAATGTTACGTATTTAAGAAACATTCATGTATAATATTAAAATCATTTATTGAAAATGTGAGGTAATTACTTGAAAAACTAATAAAGGTATTTTCATATACATGTAACATGACCCATAACAAGATTATTCGAACAAGACGTCATAACATTTTCAAAAAATATTATCTTTGAGTCATTTTCGTTTGTTTGTCTGACATCTGTCCGTGATAGATTTGATTTTCAGGAACATGTCATGCTCCAGAAACAACAAAAATATATATTTAAAAACAATACAAAAAAAGAGAGTAAATGTATGATGTCAGAGAGAAAGACGAGTGATTAAGGCGTATCTTTCTTAAAATTGAACATAATATGTATTTAGCAAATTCTGAATATTATACTTAGAAAAGTAGTGTATGCTTATATCAGGAAAAATATACAAAAATACAAAAAAAGAGAGCGAAAGAAATTAAACAAACGGAGGAGTCGTGAGATATTTGAAAAGAAAGGATGTATGCAAACGTGAATGTCAGGGTATACTTGAACAATGAACAAGGTCGGACAAGCATGAAGTAAACAATCAAACAGTATTCACAGTATTACTAATCAATACTTACATATGTTTTATATAACGCATGCATTTATTCATTATTTAATGTATTCATAAACTATGGTTCCGTTTGTGTGTGATATGTACTGAAATAACATGTAACAAGAAAAACTGTGATACAAAGTATCACAGCGGGCCTACAAACAAAACTGACATGTTTAATATTTTGGACATTGGTGATGGTTGATGTTGTGGCATGGACTGAAAAAAACTCAAGGAAACCAATTCTGGTTGAACAAGCAAAACCTCACACGACACCACATGTAGTATCGACACTTTACTGTTCGAATAATAATAATCGAAAAGTATGTATGCAGTATGTCTTAATTTTTCATTACCAATATTCTTTTAAGTTTGACATGAATGAATATTTTTATGAACATTTAAAAATGGTTTAAAAGCTGAAAATGATAAGTAAAACAGAAGAAAAAAGTAAAAAAATGGTTTCGATTGAATTCGAACACATCCGTAAAAGTACACCTATACATTACAGGTGCAGACACCTTACCGATTACACCACGGATACCGACTTAAATGGTGATTGAAAAATTAGCTAATTTAGTGTTTGCCTACATTTTTGTCCAATGAAAATATCTAAAATCTTAAAATATTCCCTGTCTATTTGCCATAAACTTCTGACAGGTAGTTCTATGTATCACTCTATCTGGATAGAGCGAGACACTTTATAGACTTGTTTGTGCATGACGTCATGAAATGTAGTAAATATAGACTAAATGTAGGGCAAACACTAAGTCAGTTAGAGGCTTACTTAGAGAAATTTATTCAACATAGAAACCCAGTCGGTCGCTGGCGCTCCCTCCTTTGGGTTTATATATATTGTATAAATTTCTCTATTAAGCCTCTAACTATTACATAGTATTGTATATACAAGTAATTAAAAAGGCAATCGTAGATTATTCAGTAGAATGTGCTTCGTTACTTTAATGTCAAAAGCTGTATAAGGTTATAAAGAAAGCATATTGCCATTTTTCTCTGCGAAGATGGCGCCTGAAACCTAAAAAAACATTTTCTCTATGAAAGGAACGACATCTCAATAAGGAACGACAAATCATGCATTTCCAAAACAATAGACTGTATGTACAGTTTTCATCTCAGAAGTACCTCAATTTTTAAATGAAGACAGTCTCATATATTCGATCTAGTGCTTAAATCTCCATGCATCTTTTTTATCCCATATTAAATATGGTGGGGCGCTGCTGGCCGCAATGAAAACTAACAAACTACGGTTCCGTGCATGTAAAGTATGTACAGAAATAATATGTAAAGGAAACAAATGAACTATAGTTTTGTATTTGTATTATATGATGTTATGTACAGAAATAATATTTAATGCAAACTAATAAGCTTTGATGCTCCGTGTATGTGTAATATGTACAGAAATAATTATTTTTCTGTATATACCATACATACACGGAACTATAGTTTATTAGTTGCCATTGCACATTGTTTCTGTATATGCACAAAATGTACCATACTTACACGGAACTATAGCTTATTAATTTCCTTTATATCATTTCTGTATATACCATTCATACACGGAACCGTAGTTTATTAGTTTCCATAACACATTGTTTATGTATATACCATACATAAACGAAACCGTAGTTTATTAGTTTCCATAACACATTGTTTCTGTACATACCATACAAACACGAAACCGTAGTTTATTAGTTTCCATTGCATATTGTTTCTGTACATACCATACATACACGAAACCGTAGTTTATTAGTTTCCATTGCATATTGTTTCTGTACATACCATACATACACGAAACCGTAGTTTATTAGTTTCCATTGCATATTGTTTCTGTACATACCATACATACACGGAACCGTATTTTATTAGTTTCCATAACATATTGTTTCTGAACATACCATACAAACACGGAACCGTAGGTTTTTCGTTTTCATTGCACATTGTTTCTGTACATACCATACATACACGGAACCGTATTTTATTAGTTTCCATTACACATTGTTTCTGTACATACCATACAAACACGGAACCGTAGTTTTTTCGTTTTCATTGCACACTGTTTATGTACATACTATATATACACGATACCATAGTTTATAAGTTGCCATTGCATATTGTTTCTGAAAATACATGAACCTTACATACACGGAATAATAGTTAATTAAATTTCCATTGCACATTGTTTCTGTTGATATAATTCATACACACAAACGCGTTTTATTAGTTTCAATTGATTATCATTTCTGTACGAAACCATACATACACGGTCCCATAGTTTATTAGTTTCCATTACATATTGTTTATGTGCATGCCATACGTACATGGAACCATAGTGTGTTAGTTTCCACTGCAAATTGTTTATGTAAATACATGTACCATACATACACGGAACCATAGTTTATTCATTTGCATTACATATTATTTCTGCACATAACATACATACACGGAACTATATTGTTCAGATTATTTATTATACTAGTGTTCTTTAGACAACGTAAATGTTCGACATGGGTATCATGTACTAATGTTAGTGACTCAATGCTCCGTGCCTGTTACACATAGTGGTTATACTTTCGTTAATCATGTTAGCTTTAATCCAGGACCTGGTAAAAGGCTAAAAGATGGAATACAAATTGGCTGAAGCTATAATAAAACGCATTCACATAGGTAATTTGCAAGAAAGCGAAAGGATAAGCTCGTATATATAGCCTTCGTATATTTTTGCTTCAGAAGTTGATGCCAATTTCTTCTACATAACTTTTTATATATCAAACTATCTTAAAAAAAGATTAAACGGTGTTTAGCGTACAAAGTGTTTGTCACATCATTGAAAAACATTTACCCTGATTACAAAATGTTATTTTGAAATGTACACATCGTAGAGCCATATACTCCCGTTGAATTTTCAGTTTGTTCTGGAAACATGTTGAGCGCTTGGATAAAGCCCATATTTCTAGCTGTTATATATTTTCATTTTAAATAAACAAAAATTAACTACTGTTTAGCTCATACGGGCACAACTTAGGATGAGGTGTTAGTATACATTTTTAATGGGAAAATTTACTCTGTAAAGCTCCTTTTAGCTTGATTATACCAAATAAAAACGGTCAATAAAATCTCTTACGTTTCCAAACTTTCTTGATATTTTCTTTTTAGTATTCGTGTGTAAATAGTTCATATCTATCTGCATAATATTATTTATATAAATTATTATTATATTTTACATACTTCGCGCCAAACTAATGTTAATTATACGTGTACAGTAATAATACGACATATCTCGACAAATGAAAAACGTTCAATATTTCGAGTAACACTCTTTGTTTACACTTTAGCATCTACATTTTTGAAACAACCATAATAAAACTTGAACACAATGTATATGGTCACAAGACCTCGGATTAGGTCGATTTAAAACCTGGTCGGCTAAAGATTCCGTATTGTTTATGATAAATTAATGCGTACTATCAATATGAGTATGGCTGTTCGTTCATAATTATTGTATAACTCTTTCAAACAGAACAAAAGAAGTAATGACAGTTCTCTGAATCTTAAATATAAACTATTGTTAGGCATGTATGGACAATATGTACATTTGTGGGAAAAAAGATTTAGCCTCTAACTTTATTCATTTTGAATTCATATTTGTAGCATTGTTTAGTGTGTTTTACAGTAGCTACTAAGGGATATGTTTATTTAGTGTGTTTGTTTCCTCATGGAAATTTTCATAACTATTGTTAGGCCTCTTTGGTCAGTATGTACGTTTATGGAAAAAACGGATTTAACTTCTAACTTTATTCATTTTGAAATTCATATTTGTAGCATTGTTCAGTTTATTTTACTGTAGCTACTAGGAGATACGTTGATTAATTGTGTTTGCTTCCTTATATGTTGTATATATCGTGTTTGATTGTTTTGTCTTTTTTATCGTTTGAATTTGTAGTACAATATGTATAATGTTTTCATACACATGCACAACAAATTTTATCTAAAATATCATTGACGTTATAATACTGTATCATGTATTACAGTATCATATCAAGAGATATTAAGATATATTGTGAAGTCCATACAGAGTGTATAAGTAGCTTTTGAGTCCATTTCATATCGTTTAAAACTTGCTATTATGACAGTGTGCTTTTGATAACAGCCTTTTTAGAAAAAGAAAATTTTGCATTTAATTTTCTCTATTGTTGATATAATTAAGCGTCTCAAAACGATTTCAATGAAAGATTGTGTAATAAAATGAATCAAAGAAAAGGTTACTCCGAAAACAATTATTATCCAGTAGCGCTCGCTTTTGACAATCTCAGTTAGTAAAACATCTCGGTTATAAAGATGTGATGTTTCTTGTCCGATGTTTCTGCTTTATAGACTATAGTGAAAGCCTCCGCATAGAGCAAACTCGGATTTAGAGAAACAATACTATGCCCAAACAGTAACATTATCTATAATCGCAATCGTTCATCAACGCAGATAATATAATCAAGTTTACTATCGTTCTACAATTATAAAGTAAGGGACTCGTTAGTTAAGTACATGTGTTAGAATCAAATTGCTAGGGTGAATTTGTTCAAATCAGCTTAAATGTAGGGGCGAGTGTGACGAAAAAAGTTTCTTTATTCATACATCACCATGTAACGAAAGGGAACTACACTTAAGAGACAAAGTTCTATATTATTAATAAATATAGAAATAGAACGACATCAAAGACACATATAGCTGCTGGCTAAAGCATCCCAACAGATATATACAGGTATCTTGAAATAAAAGCGTGACGAGCTATTGCAAACCTACCATTCGTATTCAATGTCATAGTAACGTAGTTATCGTTCCGAACTCACGAGGCAACATACAAGTGTGATCAACACTACGACTCAACTTAATTAATTCAAACCTAAAATGGTTAACAATACCTGACTATAGGACTGTACTTCTACAATGTATGTTATCAATTTGGCGGAATATTAATGTATCGGAATGCCTTTACACTCATTTATTGTCTTTCTGTCTCTTTCCAATGTATCACCTGCTGTGAAACAAGAAAGTCAATAAGCATATCAACAACGGCAAAAAAAAAAAGAACGCCCAGTGTCGTTCGCATTACATCAAGCGTTCCTTAAAAGGTGTGTTCACTATATCGATATCACGAACCTCGGATATCAGGAAAATGGCGAGTTCCTTATGACTGAGTTCCAATATGGGGAACATGTTTGCACGGCCCCGGTGAGTTCCTTATGACTGTGTTTCACTGTAAATTTAAAGCACAAAACAATAAAAAATATTATGACGTTGCAAAATCTGGTTTAAATAAACTAGTTCAACTGTCAATGATTAAAAAAAATTATTGTTGTGTTTTATGTACATATATAATATGTAAATGTTTTCAGTTTTTAATCAGCTAATTGAATTGTTTCTAAATAGGTCAACTTACGATTTGAGATTACCAAATGTCAATCTTCAACCTTCCGTATGTCATAAACTATGGCATCAAATTACGTCTATAAATCAAAATGATATTCAAATGAAATGATTACGAAATGATCCTTTAAAGTTATATTACCCTTCAAAATAACCACATGGTGTGAGAATGATGCTGGAAACACAATAAATGCCTTAAAAACATATAAGAAATAAGTTTTACCAAGTGAAATCTACTATTGACAGATATTAACTAAGATAAACATAACTGAAAAGTTTGACTTTTTATTTTTTAATAGGATAGTCAAAACATGTTTGTACAGATTTACTCTATATTTATTGTGAATGAAAATTGTTACACAGATCTTTATTGTATTGTATTAGAGGAATACAATACGAGGGCGATGCTTATTATTCATGGAGTACAAATCATTGATTGATGTTTTACTTAAAATTATGATGGTCACTTTGAACAGTTATACATGTATCACTTTAAACAAATAGTTTGATCAAACATCATTTTGGTCAAACCAGTTTTAAGTCAAATAAGTTAACTCCTAGAAATGTAAGCAATAAGTAGATAATCATTTAAATGTCAAATTGGTTAGGTAAAAATGATGCTCAATACATATTGAATGCTTTAAATACATAAATAAGTTTTGCCAATGTATTTCTGTTATTGAAAATACAAATTAAGATAAACATACCCGAAAGGGGGGATTTTACAGATTTCCTCTTCATTCAATGTGAATGAAACTGTTCATATACAGATTGTTATGTTCGGGTTATAACTATGGCAGTGTTATTATATGAGTATAGTTCAGTGATTAATGTTTATTTAAAATTATGATGGTCAGTTTGAACAGTAATATCACGTTATCGCTTCAAAAACAAATAACAATTGTATTACCCTCTCCTTTCACAAATATTGAAAGATTCCGTTAAATTATTATATTTTTAACGGCTGTAAGTAAGCAGACCTTCAAATCCTCTTATGATACCTCAATTTCACTTCGTGACGTCAAAAATCAGAACGGACTTATACATTGAAGTACTGTACGCGGCGAACAAGCTCACGTTTAGCATGGGTCACAGTGACGGAATATGTCGAGTGTATATTACCGGCTTGCCCGTAAATATCAATATCTATTTACGGATCGTTGACCATTCAGAAGACCGCAAATTTCATGGAAGGGTAATAATACACAATATTCATCCTTAAATTCTTGAACATGTAGTAGAGATGTGATACGTCAGAATGTCACATAGCAAGTAATAAATGCTCTCAGGTCGACTTGCTTTTCAGTCCGGATAATTCACGAGCGTGCAACATCACATCTGATAGTTGCAATACAAAAGTAAAACTAATCTGAGTGTTAAATATTA
>JAFMSR010000009.1:4071188-4216749 GCA_022818135.1 Saxidomus purpurata
AGAAACAGAATTCTTAAGTCGTGCAGCGGCCATACTCACTCGCGTTAGGGAGTAATCGCGGTGATTGAATGTTAGGTTTTGCCACTAGACTGGGTTGTTACAACAAGAGGGCCATGATGGCCCTGTATCGCTCACCTGTCTACCATTGGCAAAAATAAAAAGGTTATTAATAGCAGAAAGGATCAATTTTTACCTTTGGCTCATGATATCCTCTTAATAAGCCTATGTAAAATCAAAAGACCCCCCCCAGGCAGGGTTAATTTTGACCCTGAGGTCAGGATTTGAACAATCTTGGTAGAGAGTCAATTATTGCCACATGCTGAATATCTAAGCTCTAGGCCTCATTATTTTGCTGTCTGATCATGATCTGCACTGTTGGCTATTCATTTTTTTGCTGTCTGATCATGATCTGCACTGTAAGCTATTCATTGTATGTTGGCTGGTCATGATCTGCACTGTCAGCTTTTTATTTTTTGCTGTCTGATCATGATCTGCACTGTTTGCTATGCATTATTTAGCTGTCTGATCATGATCTGCACTTTCATAATTTAGCTGTCTGATCATGATCTGCACTTTCATTATTTTGCTGTCTGATCATGATCTGCACTTTCTGACAAATTTCAAGGATATCTGGGCTGAAAATGTAACATCTAGAGTGTTAACAAGGTTTTTCCATATTTGTGCTGTGACCTAGTTTTTGACCCCAGATGACCCATATTCGAACTTGGGCTAGAAATCAACTTAACAACCTTTCTGACAAATTTCCAGGATATTTGGGCTGAAAATGTTACCTCTAGATTGTTAACAAGGTTTTTCCATATTTGGGCTGTGTGACCTAGTTTTTGACCCCAGGTGACCCATATTAAAACTTGAGCTAGAAATCATAGAAATAACCTTTCTGACAAATTGCCAGGATATTTGGACTGAAACAGTAGCCTCTAGAGTGTTAACAAGATTTTTCTATTTTTGGGCTCTGTGACCTAGTTTTTGACCCCAGATGACCCATATTCGAACTCGTCCGAGTAATTACTGGGACAAACATCCTGACCAAGTTTCGTGACAATTGAGGAAAAAATGTGACCACTAGAGCGTTAACGAACTAAATGTGGACGGACGACGGACGACGTCCGACGGACGACGGACATTCATCGATCCTAATAGCTCACCCTGAGCCAGCTCAAGTGAGCTAAAAAGGCACGTACATGGAAAATAGGGCAGGGAAAAGGGTAGATTATCATTGATAAAAAGAACAAGCGATCAATGATACATATTTAATCATTACATGAAGGACATACAACTATTTTGATAGATTAGAGAACTTAAAATATGAGAATAATATACTAATTTGCATTTATTTACGAAAATATTTATCACTTCAATTAATTTGTTATTGACAATACATTTTTGCATACCAGATGGGGATATCTGCAGTTTTTACCAGTGCTGGAAAATCTCATCTTACAGCCCTCCCCCTCCCCCCATGTAAGACGGCTCGCGTGAATTACTTGTGACGTAACGTTATATAATAGCAATGTGACGTCACTTTCCAATACACAGCATCTGAATTACGTTTGTTTTTTTATATTAAAATGCATCATTTCGATAAGTTTGTATTTAAATATCTATTTTAAATTGCAAGACGGTATGCAAGAAAAAGTTTCTACCAAGAGATACTTGGTTCAGATGGAAATATCCGTCACTTCGGGCGGGCAACTGCCGCGTGCTCATGTAAGAAACTAATAAGCTTGACGCTATGGTGTTCACCGACTAAATGTTTGTACATGTGTCCAGGTATTCATTTTAAAAAACTGGCTAACATCGCTTTACATACAAATGTATCTTTTACCATGTACTTGCGGTCATGACCGACCCCAGCATAACTCTCGTAATGCTGTTAAATTTGAATTCTATGCCTAAAAGAGATGTTTAGAAGGAGATTCCACACTCTTGTTTGCCAAAGACTTCAATTTTGTATTCAAAATATAAGGCAGAGCTTTGGCAAATTCTGCCTAGGTAGCTGTTCTCTTTGATTGTACAGAGTAGGCCACTATTGATTAAATATGCAACATTTCAGTGGATGATGTAGTCACGTTTTTGATATATCATAGATGGTTGCAGGTATAGGTCAAGTGATTTACATTAAGACCAATTCTGATTGAACAAAGTTTTCCTGCAATCATGGGAAATGTCATGACTAACCAGAACTCATTTGTCGTGAATACCTTAAATAATTGATAAATGAAACATCTCGGTTCTAACTCAACGTAGTTTAACAGTACAGAACACTTAGATTTAAATAATCGGTCTGATTCTGAAATGCAACATACAAGCATGGACAATTGTGAAACGCGTTAGATGGCGAAAAAGCTAAATGAAAGTGACTACGCTTTAATGAAAAATATAACTGCAGTGGACCGTTAAGAATGCTAACAGTCGCTAGCCCGCGATGGACGCGTAATCAAACCAACGATTGAGTGACATGACATTTTGGAAAAATACAGGTTTTATATTATGTTGGTTATAATTATTTTTAATTATGCTTATTTGTGACAGAAAAATTCAGATTACACTACTTCACCCCGCTCACAAAACGACATTGAAGACAATCTTCAAATAAAGTCATTGTCAACATGAAAAGCGCAATAAGACACTATCTGGATTTTTATAATCGGGCCACATACCACAGTACAGAAACGACTGTATCACCTTTGCGGATGTTGCGAACTTGCGATGCCGATTTGCATGTCGAGATATGAAAAGTGGTAAGAAATATAAGATAAATATTTAATCATTTCTATGGATGATATCAGTAATTAAATGATAAATTACACACCTATAATTTGTTGTTCAATCTGCTGATATATATTCGTGAATGGCTTTTAATCACCAACAATCGCCGAGATTTTATTACACCAACTTAAAAAACTATAGCCTTAACCCGAGTGAAAGCTATTCAGAGAAAGCTTTTATACATTAAACCTATGCTTTAAAGTGTGAGCTTGCATATGATATACTGCGTCATCACTTACATACATGTAGATATGTACGTGCGTAGTGTTCATACTGTATGACTTTTTTCTAAACATTATACACGGGCATCATTTCGTTTGATTTACATTGGATGATTTTTAGCTTTATAGTCCTATTTGCCTGCCAAAAGAAATAATTCTATGAAGTAAAATAGTTTTTATTATTTAAAAACTTTTTTATTGTTTATGTTACAAAATCCAATGATGCCCGGCATACAGTGTAGGCTATGATAGTTGCCATTAAATTGCGTTGTGCTTTCATATATATTGATAATCTAATAAATTTTATTTGTTCACGTCATCTCTTTAATCTTAGTTTTATCAAGTTACATAATTAGAATCAAGCTTTTGTCTTTTTCAGTTTGATACATTAATGTTACATTAATGATGTGTTAATAAATAAACTTGATTCTGTTCAAGTTTACTATAAATAAATTATAGGTTATCGTATGACAGATACTTTTGCTTATTGGCAATTACAAAGGTCTAAACACGGGTGTTCACAGACTTCTGCGCATGCGCGACATTAGTGAATATCGACCGTATTAGCACATGAGGGGGCAGTTACACGCCACTGCATACGCGATATATAGAGAATATTAGGCTACTGTCTTTTGATAACATGTGATATCAGGTGAGGTAGATGCGGTCTCTGTCGAGCCTTTTCCGACCGTATCTGCCGAATCTGATATCACATGTTGTCAAAAGGCAGTTGACTAATATTCTATTTATCATGCAAATCTTCATATTGTATATTTTTTACACTTTGAGGGGCCTCAAATAGAATAAATACGGTATTTATAAAAGAAAATGATTTCAAATTACTACATGTGCCTAGAAAAATAGTTCTATATTTCAAAGGACAAAAAAGATAAAAACGACATAAATATAGCTTTATAATTACCTTCATGAGACTATTTATTCTTGCATATCCGATCGGCATTTCCGGTGATTTTGCCCATGCCGGAAAAACCGGTCTGGCACCCCTCCTATGCCGGACGACTCTCGTGAATCACTTATGACATAACGTTATAAACATTGTGACGTCAATTTCCCAAACAGAACGTCGGAAAATCGTTGTTTTTCATGATAATTCATCATTTTGATGAGTTTGCATTTAGAAATCTTCTTTAAAGAGCAAGACGGTATGCAAGAAAAAGTTTCCATCATGAGACACTTGGTTCAGATGGAAATATCCGTCACCTCGGGTAACGGATAGTTCGATCTGAACCTCGTGCTCATGACAGAAATTATTATAAATGTTTTACTGTTCTAATGTAATGATATTGTTTTGCAAACAAAATATTTGCAAAGACACACGCAAGAATTTCCAAGTAAAACACTGACATTTCAAAAATGGCGGCGTGGGCTCAACACCACTGGGGTATTCTAATTGTAAACAAACGAGGAACTTGAGAGTTGATGAGTGAAAAGTGAGCAGTTTAAAGACAGTTTTCAACTTTTGATAGGTAGCTGATAGGTTTCAGGCCATTTCAACCACGCCTTAAGAACTTACTGTGAAAATTGGATAGTGATAAAAAAAATAAAAATCAACTTTTCTCAAATTTTGCCTCAAAATTGCTGTAGATGGATAGCAAATGATCTTACTAAGAAAACGAATACCAACAACCCTATGTTTATTTCAAAAAATAAAAATTCTACAGTGGATTTTCAATTTTTATGGTGCCTTGCTGTTCGTTTTAAATCATTCAATTTATCTATTTGGGCTGTATTTTATGCAATTACTATATCATTATCAATGATTTGTAAACAAAAATACAAAAATGATATGATAAATGAAATGTTTTGATTACTTTTTCTCTGTGATTGCACTTGAGGAGTCTTGATTGTTGAACTTGAATTAGTCCGGCATGTGGGCGTGGTTACAAAGTGTTATCACGTCAGTGACGTGATATCATTTTAAAATATCGGACGGGTGTTATCGGTCAGATCTAATGCTAGTTGCATGATAAATAGGTATTGATCTATCATTTATATTTGTTTTATAAAATATTTAACGAGATTGTTAAATGCCATCAGTAAATTATGCTTAATTATATTTTATTCTTTTAATCATTCAAATATATGTAAAGTAAGTATTTAGAACGGTCAATGAAAAAGTAAACGGCAGACACATCTACTCGACGGTTGTTTTCTTTTATAAAATGGTACGCAAGAGTTTAAAATATATTTTACTTAAACTTTTTAATTTATCTCTTTTTGTCTAAATGGGGGTATGATTTCAAAATAATGATAATCTCTGCAACGATTAGTAGTTTTAATACACAGGGACAGTCGTAAATATTAACTGCACGGACCTAAATACACATGTGTATATAGGTCCATGTTAACTGAAATAAAACTGCATGCAAAACGTCTTCTGCCTTAATATCTTTCAAATATTATGACGATGTTTTTAAGGTATTCTACTAAAATTCTTTTATTGGAATTTAAAACTTTTAGTTAAAGGAAGATACAATGTTAAATTAATAGATATTTATTATATTTAAAGATCTATATGCATCATGTCAGAAGAAAGAAAACGACCGCGTCGCGTTTTTTCCTTATAGTTTGTATCTTCATATGAATACTAGTATCATTATTTGGAACATTGACGACACTTTTAAACTAAGATAATTATTTCCTTGTTTCTGAAAATAATATTGTTTTGTGTAAACAACAGCATAATTTTAAATTTATATTTTTAACGATTAATATAGAGTGGGGGAACCTATGCTGGAGGTATTTTGAATGTATATCAGCTGTTCAGAAAGCAGGAAATCCTAACCATTTTGATTTGCCTCAGCGAAAACATAATGTTATCCCTGCTAAATCGAAACAAGACGTTGATGTGCTTCATCACGCGACTATGTCGTTCTGGGAGCTATTGACACGACACATGTCAAAACTTGAAATTTCACCTCGAAGGGAACCAATGCTGGCGGTATGTGATATTTGACAACCAACAGGTGGGAAACGGTTTTTAGAGCCTTAATATTAACTAACAAGATATAACAGTTTCCATAGAATATATATTATACAAAAGAAATAAGTTTTATCAAAATTGCTAACTTTATCTGGGTGATTTTGATGTCTATATATTTAAGAAATTTCCTAGCGAAATGGATCAAGTACATTTGTATCGGCTGCTGTGACGTCACAGAGCTGCACGCGCGGCTATCACTAGGTTTGCTTTAAAAGCATTTCATCGACTGCCAATGCTTAATGTACCCTGAAATTTTTTTCTTCGTGTGTTTTTCTGTAAATAGCCGTTTTTCGGAGATACCACCAGCATAGGGATACCTCCAGCATAGGTTCCACCACTCTATACATTTACCCGGAAAATGAGGGTAATAAATGAATAAAAACTGCCCGTACACCCGTTTATATACTTTCAGTTGTAGAAGTATGTTCGCATTTTAAAAGCATTTTTTCCCTTTTCATTTACTCTTTTAGTATTATGGCAACAATTTTCAATATCTTTATTTAAATTTTTGTTACCAAGATTGTACTTCCTAAACATATGCTTTGTTTTGTTGACCCAAGGTCAAACCTATGCTATTCAATTGTCATGGTCAGCATCCCTTACAATACTGTATTACCTAAGCTTAAGCTTTGTTTTGTTGACCTAAGGTCGACGTTGACTATAGAACTAAATATATGTACGGTCTGGATGTGGTCATTACCAGTCTCTCTACCACGCTGTATTAAATATGCATAGCCTGTCTAAAACAACTGAATGTTTTAATAGCAGGCTATAATCTTCTGTATTCAACAAAGGCCATAGTAGTATTTCGAAACAAATAGTAATAACACTTATAGTAATACTTATGATAATAATAATAATAATAATAATAATAATAATATCAGTCATGTATATGTGTACTCGCTAAAGTGTAGCAAAAGAATCACAGTAAAGTTTGAAAGTTTTAGTTAGTTTTTGTTCTTTGTAAATGACAGCACGATCTAGGGAAATGCATATGATTATCCCCTTAGATTGTTGCATTGCTGTCTTTAGTGTTTTTCTAAAATCGTACTCAAGACATGTAGGTCTATGTTATTTAGGTTCACGTAACAAAACAGTTATTCGTACCCAGGTATGAACCGACCATCGGCAAAATTAGGGAATTGAAAGAGATGTGTTGTCACATTTTAAAGAGAAATCTAGCAGTGCTCTGTACAATTTACTGATAGTTTACAGTTAGAAACCTAAACGCACATTTAAGACTAGTAGAAATATACAAAATCACTGGAACTGCGTACACAATCGGGTCGTACCGATTATAGCCTCTTTAGAGGATGGTGGACCTAATAAGCACAATAATAAACAAACTGCGTACACAATCTTGCGGAGCTTTCACAACGATTTATGTTTGTAGATTATATAAATCTTTGTCGCTTTATCGCAATATTTTAAACAAAATGAAAAAATACCTATGAATAAAAGCAAGTTTGATATAGCATTCAAGACGATAATTATTATTGTCAATTACGAAAAAAAAAAATTAAATATAGACTATAGTGTAGCATTTCAGCAAACAGACTATAAGCGATTTAAAGGTATGTACACTTTTAATAATAGAGGCATTAAGAAGTTCAGCAAATCGTTGTTTTTAGGTTGAATTCCGAGTTTTGTAATTTACATTTTAAAATGAGCGGTGGTCTGGATGTGAAGATGTCTACCGCTCATCCCGGAGGTTGCGGGTTCGAGCCCCACCAGGCTCATGACCGTACCTCCTCACATCACTCGTACTGCAGACTCGTGAGTGACTCGATAAGCTGTAAGCTTTCTTCACAATCGAGCTAAAATGCATTAGTATAAACCAAAAGAACATAATAGATCCATAGTGAAAGTTTATGATCACAAAAACAATTAATACTAGGTTTACACGGAAATATTGAGTATAAGACTTTAAATTCTTTGGACTACTAGTATTTACGCAACTCATTCGCGGAAAACCACGTGATAAAAATAAACTGTTTTCGTCCGCGTTAGAAAATATTTCTGTCCAGAACAGATAAACACGTTAATTTTTCTTTAATCATGTCCTATTCAAGGTCTTTCAAATACTATTTGAAAGACCTTGTCCTATTCTAAAACAAAATATTTTTGAAACAAAATCAATTTTTCAAATCATGTCGACAGCAAATCCTAATTTTCTTTTTTTTCTGGTATTTTATAAATGTGAACTGCTTTCAATCTGTAGGATTATTTTAGACTGAAATTGAGAGATCTTCGGTTTTAAAATTAGCGGTTTATTGTCGGAGTAAACGTCATACCCAAATAAAAGCGATTACTTAACCTGGCTTTATTTAAAATGCAGGTTTAACCCATTCCCCGCCAGCACCCACCCATAAAATAATGTTATTTGTGGAAAATATTGAAAGGGATAAAACCCTCAGAGTGGCATCACAATCTCTCACCATTATATTATTAGTTTAAATAAATTTATTCTCGAAAGTACATGTGTAATATTTGTATATGTAATTGTGCCTGATATGAAACGCATGGCACAGTTTGTTAATTAAATCTTTATTTCAAAGCCATACCAAGTCATTTTTATTTAATTTATTATATATATTGTCTTTTTCGACATTTAAAGGGTTTTAAACCTAAACACTTTATATGTATATATCTACACATAGCACCAAGGTGTAACAATATTTTTGGAACATGAAAACAAGCTTTTAAAGAAAACTCATATTAATTCACTTTCCGGATAGATCGCCACTTGATAGCAGTAATGTATACCATTTTGCATTGTGAAAGAGACCACATGATTCAATTTCGCATAACAACGTTTCCTGTTTGACTAAATGAAGAAGTAATAGTCAATAAAAAAACTACAATAATGCTAAATGATGCTAACCATATTCAATGTGTGTCTAATAACGAACTATAATGTATTTCTAAGAAAGTTCCCCGTCTATAATAATACATAAATCAGAAATTTTTTCTGCAATACATGAAATCAGTATAGCAACATTGTTTGTGTTAACGTCTCTTATCTTAAACAAATGCTGATAAGAATATTAAAGTCAAATTATTAAAATGTTTGGTTTTAAACACGAAGTTTATACAATGTCTGTTTAGTGTCAATTGAAAAACAGCTACGATTCGAACCAGACGACAAATAAAATGCCGTCTGATTAGGATTTAAGCCATGTACTTATGTACTCATGTACTTGAATGTACTTACCTAAATTAGAAGTCAGAAGATTCAACTGTAAAATATCTAGTAGGTAGAAATGGGTTTATTTTGGTATGTGCGTACATCTTTTTCGTACACACGGCAATGGGTTTATTAACTTAATCTTTAGATACTAAGCTTCTGCATTTCTACTCTGATCGTCAAAACCAGTGATAATTCTTTTAAAAATACAATGACAGTGTTAAGCGGTCGGTGATGATCTAAAATAAGCCTAGTTTTAGAACCTAATTTGTGTTCATTTATACTGTCAAAAAATGTTCTCTAATTTTATATTATACACCCTATATACGTTTCTATAAAGCATACGGTAAGTAGCTTAATACAATTTAGGTGTGTAAAATGCAGCTTAAAAACTCTTTTCGAAATTTAGCACTAAGAAACATTGTTAATTGCTGAATATCAAGACCGTGACCTTTGACTCGCTTACCCCGAAACAATATCCACAGTTTACATGCAATCGTCTAACCTTATATGAAAGTCGAGTGAAAAACAATGACCTATGACCCACTGACCTCAAAGCATTAGGGCTCATCTATTTGTAAGACCAATTATCCAATGAAGTTTGAACATTGCGAGTAATATAGATCTCAGAATATTAAGCGGAAAATATTTTAAAGTTCGGGTCACAGACATTAACCTTTGACCCACCGACACCCAAAATGAAAAATGTGACTTGTAGATTGTATATAAAAGAACCTTAAAAATCTTCTCTGAAACTACAAGGTATATAGAGCTTAGATAATTTACATGTAACATTGCCTATTGGTCCTCTAACAAAATTGTTCAAATCATGACCCAGGCATCAACATTGACCCCACCCGGGCTCACTTGATTTTATATAGGTTTCTATAGATAAAACTTAAAAAATAGTCTACTCCAAAACTACAAGACCTCGAGCTGAGGTATTTAGTATACAGCATTGTCTGGTAGACCTCTACCAAGTTTGTTCAAATCATGCCCCTGACGTCACTATTGGCTCCGCCTCTATATAAAGACTCGGGGGAAAAAGTCTTGCAACAAGGCGCATAATATAATATCTCTAGAACGGCTGAATGTAATTCATGTTTTTATATGAAAGAATGAAAGAATAAGGGTTATCCCATAACTTTGCTTTGTACTGTATCAAAAATATCACGCATACTGCAATTTACCTCGAAAATTCGATATTTCTGTGTGGTTCATAGACTTGTACTGTCAAATTGTAACTAATTATAAGGAATTTAATTTATAAAAGATAATTCAGACAAGTGATGTCTTGGTGACTCTTGTCTTTACTGATATATTTACAAACTTGTCCCTGTATACAAAAAGTTCATGCGAAGGGTTTGCATTAAAGTTTCTCTTTCCCTCTATCCCTCTGATATTTCTAATCAAGTGTCCAGAATACGGACTGAACATACATTGTATTTTAAACATTAACTTTAAATAAGAATAATGAATAAAAATGTTCGAATTTTGCGCAAAAATCATTTTGAATTACCCTGCAATATATTGCAAAAACTTAAATGGAAAGAAAGGAGTGATTACAATTTTACGGGTTTCTGTTTTGCTATTTAACTGGGGAATCAACTTTGTTTTTTCATAATCTAGCGTATTTAATTGAAATAAGGCAATTTATTTGAAAATACCATAACGTCTATTTTGCACCATGTCCACGATATTCATCAGTGAAACCAAACATAAGTCACAAGGAAAACGACGCATACGCATATACAGAAACATCTAAAACATGGATTTAGTCTTTTTTATTAGATTTATTTTCATTTTCTAGAGTTATACAATGAAACAGCCAAGGATAACGTGAATGTCACAAGTGATTTATTGTTGCTTATGTGTAGAAGTGGAAATATAGAAACGGCTATGAAAAACCAAGGTATAAGACTTAAGTGTGGCCTTGACATTGGAAATTTGTGACTGGCTGTCGTTTACGACACATCCTTACGGTACGGGTTGTAGTTGTGGGACATAATTGCATGCATGTAAAAGCTGCTGAGATAGCTGAAAATAATGCTATGACACCATGTTCAACGGTTTGAGCCTAAAGTGTGACCTTGACTTCGGGAATAGGTTACTGGTTATTACGCATGCAAAAATGCTATTATGTTATATAAAAATTCGTCCATGTACTAAATCATTCCAGATCGGACAAGAAACATAGCAATATAACACTTATTTACAGAGTTCCAGATCGGAAACGACATTCAATTTGCATGAAGCGGTGTTTGAGCCTTAAATGTGACACTGACTTGTGAGTAAGTTGTTGGTTGTTATGCATAACACATCCCTGTGGTATGAGCAGTAATCGGTATATCGGTGGAAGATACAGACCGGAACGAAATTGCGGACAGACGAATAGACAGACGACAGACGGATACAACAGCACAAACCTGACTCGAACCGGTCATGAGAACCTTAAGGTATAACAAGCTGACATAGGTCCGTTTGTCTATTATAGTAATATAAATGTTGGTATCGCGTGTTCATCATCTTATAACAGTGTTATTATACCTTTGTTTTACCGATTTTATAGATGTCATTGGTATTCAAAATTTAGCTATCATTGCAAGTTTTGGCAGTTATAAAATGTCGAAAAGCTAAAACGTTTTCTAAGGTAGGTTTACTACTCAACCACTTCATCCGTCTTTATTTGTTGAAATTTGTTTTATAAGTAAATTATGTAACTCGCAGGTATTCAGTGAGCCCAAATGGCGTATTTAATGACCCTGCTTACCCAGGTCCGACCGATTAGGCAAACATAAGATATGTTTACTGAGTGTTACCCCTGCCAGACGCCTGGTTTCATTTTGGTCGCTGTTCCAGATTGCAGAGCAATAAAATTAATGTAAGTTAATGGAACTTGTTTAAACTCAAAGCCCCACTGGCACTTTGAATACTCATGTAAAGAAAAAAATAATGGTAGACCAATGATAGAGCTACCTCCTATTTACTTTAAAGTAGTGTTGATGTAAAGATACTTTCATTTTTTTTGTCGCTCTTTCACGAAAAAGCGTGTTTAGAGAACGGTTCTTACTTTCTGTAATTTTATCTAATTAAGACAGCGCTATATCTATAGAATGTAGAGAATTTTTCGAATAAAGAAAGTTCAATTCCGCCCGTAAGATACACTTCTTGGTAACATAAGAACTGCAATTTATTTACATTCAAATCGCTAATAGGTCTTTAAGTGAAAACATACATGTATTAGAATTCGCTAAATAAGACCAACTACTATATACAATTAACTTGAAGTTTATCAATAAAAGTTGATAAAACTTACCATATCTCTAAAATCTGTAAGAAACAAAAGAAATCAAATGTTAGAACCGTGTTATTGTGTGTTTATGTAAAAGTCCGGTTATAACTGACTGATACAGTACAACATCATAAGGTGTTCATGTTTGTAGATGATTTGTTCAGTACAAAATATTTTAAGACATAACCCTTCAATGGCAAACTTGAAAATGCTCAAATGATCAAATATGATGATATCCAAAACAACATATCGATAATCTTTCTACAGAGTCACATTAGTGTAGCTTACAGAACCACACGAAAATGGGTTTAATAGTTTTCAAGGTTATATTCTCAAAGCAAACCGACAAATAAAAGTTTTATCGATGTGCTGGAGATTGATGACTAAACGTGTAAAGCTACACAGTCTTCATATTGAGATTCGAACCGACAAAATGAATGAGTCCTACTGTCCTTGTGGTGTGTGGTAAGTTTGTTTGTATGTAATAAATACTGATCTTCTGAATCCATACATTAATAAAGATAGAGGCAAGAGTTGTTAGGCAACTTAACCAGAAAATGACCTCGAATACCGTATTACTGGCATGCACATATACCATTAACTACTTAAAGTACTTATCTAAAACTTTGCTGTAGTATTCAGAGATATGACACAATTAAGTTCGAAAACTCTTGACTTAACATTTTGCTACTTGTGGCCCTTGCTTATACAGATCCTTGTTTTACTGCCAACGTTTTGCTTTATTGGCAAGCACTTAGAAAAGTCGAGCGCGCTATCCTATTGACAGCTCTTGTTATACACGTAGGAACATATTTTCTGTCTTTTTTCAGCCAGTCATTTTGTGCTTCCGTTTGGCAACTGTAAGGTTGCAGTTACATTTGTGATAGCAAATACAATAAATGTTGTTCATCCAAATCAAAGGAAGCAAAAGTGCATAAATGAAAATACTTTAGTAGTAATAGTCTCTGCTTTTTCTGGACTTGTAGTTTTGGATGATATGCAATATAACATAAACAGGACTAGCCTTAAACTATTCATGTATAGTTTGGTTTAAATTGATCAAGATGTCATTAGAAGCAGAATGCGAGTAAAACACAATAAACGTTTAACCATATTCAAAGTTCTAGATGCGTATTGGGTGCATTTAATATATTCTAACGTACCACTTTTCCCTTTGCATCTTTATTTAATTATCAACCCTCCAAATATCTGCAAGCTTATTTTGCGCTATTGATTCACGAACGCTATCATGTCTTGCATTTATGAAGACACTGGATATATACTTTAAATTTGTTAGTGATACATGATTTTTAAAACGTTCGAATGTTACAAATCATATGACAGAGAGTTTCAAGGGGGGTCACTGCTGAAAATCAAAATAACAAGAAATCGTATTGACCCTGTTTTTTATAGAGACTAACATATTGCTAGTTAATTTCTGGAAAACTAATGATGGGTCAATGACTTAACCTTTTCGCAATATTAATCTTTACTGATACAGTCTATTAGATTAATGTGCTAAATGCAAAATTAAATAGAACTGTGGTATTGTAAACGTTTATGTATGTTGTGTATTGTTCAGAATAGCTATCAATTTTCAATTTTTTCTAATGTACTAATATGTCATACTATAGGATGAAGAACTAGACATCACCATCTGAATAAATATTACACCTATTATCATTAGCCAATCCACTTTACTAAAATTCATTTTTTAAATTTTTGATCAATTAATATTTTTATGATAAAGAAATAACAAGGTTTTTGAGATATTTTGCCTACAGTTTGATTAAAACATCTGTTTTAGAATGAAAGAATATGATATGGGGGTCAAAGTGCATATAAAAGAGAAATGCAATAAAAACTGACAAAAGATGTGTTTATTTTTAATTTCGACGAGATTTGAGATATGACGACATAGGTCTTTAAAAAAGAACTGTTACAGGAACTTGTTATTACTGCATTTTTATGTCCTTACAATTCGCCTTGTAATAAAGTTTGAATTAAGTAAATATCTTAGACAGCTTTTTTTAGAAATTTATATGCATATAGCAAAATGTGTCGGGTAAGTCACAAAATTTAAGGTTAAAATATTTTTTCTCAAAAATGTACACTTTCTTTGACCTAAAATATTCCTATTGTGCCTAAGTTTACTACTGCATAATGTTTTTCCAGTTGAGTCATAATATTTGAAATAAAACAAATGTAAATATCCGGTGACTTTAATTTGATGTTTACACGTCCGTTAACTAAGGTGTTGCCTTGGTTTGATCTCGTCCTTTTGGACAATATAAATAATATAAATCCGAAATGGATAAAAGGAAACGCGGGAAAACGGTACCACGGATGATAAGGTGTAGATGTACACACTTCAAGATTTCCAAAAAATCAATATAACAATCATGAATAATTACGTATGTAGCACTATGGTACATTTGGGCTCAGTTTTGCGATAACATATCTGTTTCTGTTCACAAGTCTTTTCTTCAAGACAAATTAAGTTCGAACCAAAAGAAAAACACATTTTTTAAATATTTTATTTATATTTTTCATCGATTCATTTGTTCATTGATATTTTTTTCCGTTTTACGGATTTATAATTACATCCACAATTTTAGATATCTTGGTTATCTGATTAATATTGTCATACAATAACGATGTGCACATTATAAAGTTACGAAACCCAAATGCAGTAATCGTATTCGGCCAAAGCAGAAAACCAGTCTGTAGCACAAAACCAGTCTTCATATGCAGGGGCAGTGCCAAACTTAGCATAGTAATACTTACTTTCAGATACTTAAACAAGAGAGTCAAGTTGGACCTAAGTCGATCATCGATTTTAGCAGATTATGAAGTGTCCAACATTGTAATTCATACCACCAGGTACTACGAAGTACCCTTACTAGTATAGTAGTAACAGACAGTGTTCCTCTGTGCAGTTGACCTGAACCATTTTATGTTTGCAGGTAGAAGTCAATGTAAGGATGTTATTGCGCAAGGTTTATAATATATTTACCGTTCGTTCACGAAAGGAAGCACTTCAGAGAATTTTAATGTTTTGGAGGAGTTATCTTTATGTTCAATGGACTGGTAATATTTTTCTTTCTATGAAGAAGTGAATACAGGTATATTACTGAACTTGCTTAGTGACATACAAGAACATCAGTAGTTCATAAGAAACATGATCACTGTATGAAATAGACGACAATAGTTTTCGACTTTTTCAATAGGGGTAATACAAGGATGCTACAGCGTTTTGTTTGTTTACAGTATCTCCTGTTGTGTGCTACAGGCCAAAAGTATATATATTTTTAAAGAGGTCAATGTTTTATGAAAAGGCAATTTTGGCACCTATCATACCATTTGTTCATAAATAGACACTTTTTCTAGATTTTTTTTATTAGAAACATTGGTCCAAGTGAGCAGCGGACCAGAACCATTTAATACCTTGTGAAAGGGATCAAAACAAGAATGCTACATGGATAGTTTGGTTAAAATCTGATATGCAGTGTTATAGAGGAAGAGATTGATAACTTTCCTACCATTTACTCATGAGGACAACCTATAATGGCCCCTGTGTTCAACAAACTGGAACCATTTTATCTTTCCTTTTCTTTTGAATGAGTCATTGCAAGAATGCTACAAAACAAGTTTGGTAACTTTCCTACCATTTTCTCATGAATAGTAGCTCTTTGAAAATAGTTTTAAGAAACAGTGCCCACTGTGTTCAACGGACCGAAACCATTCTCAGTTTTCTTAGATTCAGTGCAACGATGCTACGAAAAAAGCTTGGAAACTTACTAACCATTCCATCGTGAGACGAAGCCATTTCAATATTTTTTTCTATTGTTGGTAACAGTGGTTCCTGTTAACAACTGGCCCAAACAATTATACATCTTTTGAAACGGGTAAATGCAAGGATGCAACATGAAATGTTTAGTTACAGTCTGATGTACAGTTTTATAGAAGAAGAGTTTAAGTGGAATATTGACAACGAACGATGGATATCGGATACTGGACAACCAAACTACTGTCACCGTCGCGATTCTGTAAACATAATAAGAACACAGATACTTGGAATTTAGAGTCCCAACCCCATTTTCAAGCATGATTATATAACTACAGTACATCTACGGTCATACAGTAATCGGACATAAAGTTTGGTTGTTATCAAAGCATGATCAAAAATAAAAATTCAAAATTCGTGAAAATTAAGACTATGCCGAGGTTATCAACTCGTGTTGAAGCTGTTTAGCAATAATTACACATGTTACCGGCGTTTATAGATGCAGTACATATATATCTTCAAGATGCTACACACGACAACACTTTATCTTCTCTACTGTCGGTGAATTTCTCTTGAAAGTCTACCGGAGGCAGGAAAATTATCACAAGGATACTCGTGTTGTCAATATGTTCTACACCGATAGAAGCAATGTTCCGCTTCGACCATAGTAAGTTCTGCTCTCAAACTACTGGGCTTTGATCGCTTTTATTTTGACTGTAATAACTGAATAAACATAAATGCTGTCAAATGTTAACATAAATCAGATGCGTTCATACTTTCTTGTCATTGACAAGTGACATGACTTAATTTTTTATTCTAAAATATATCACCGTCCTTATTAATCCTTATATTTGCTATAAATGACTCAAAAAATCTTTCAGTTGCAGTCATATGTGTCATGAAATTTCTTGAAAATATATCAATACAAAACTGTAATTCTACATGTCTTTAATTTTATGTATTGTATCAATAATAAAAAATGAAAACTACATTAGCAAATGCTGATACATTATGTGTACGCTGGAACTCTTAAAGTTTGTTGCGTGTCTAATATGCAGACATTATATTAATAGTGTTTACTCTATATATGTCATAACAGAGAGAGAAATGAAGAAAAATCTTATACATTTTATGACATTCATAATCGTATTTACAAAAAATGAAGCCTATTCTAAATAGTTGTATTTAATTTTGTCAGCCACAGGAAAATAATAGCTTGCACTAGTCCGGTGGGTCACTGTAAAAATATTTAATGTAAAACTGTACCTCTACACATTGGCCATAAAAGACGCATTTGCCCTGACAAAGCTACTTTTTATGAATTTTCAAGTAAATCATGTCTCATATTTTAAAGGGGCACTCCCTGCATCTAGCAGATTATATACTCGAAACAAAGATTATGTGTTCATTGAACGTAAATTGATAAATAAATACAATTTCAAAGAAGAACCTATGGCGAAAAATGCCTCATTGTACCGCAATTAATCAATAAAGAGGCTTTCTGTAATAAATCGCATCCAGCCATTAATTGTACAACAACAACTCTGCATAGATAAATGAATGGTTTACGGTACTGCAGTGTATTTTAAACCGCTGATTTTATCAATAAAGACTGGGAATATATAGCTGAAACATTTAAGTTAAGTTATAATACTTCCAAAGATTATATTATTTAGGTTTAGGGGGTTATTTAGTTCGGCATCAGTTATAGGGTATGCCCCTTTAAGCCCTGATATAAAATGTGAGATGTATTAACCTTTTTCCTGATTTTCTTGTTGGAAAACATGCAAACTATCCGCCATTATTCAATGGCAAATATGTCGATTCTTGTAATCAAAATTACTTTCCCAGACATATGTACTATCAAAACACATAAGTGAGAATGCAATGTGTGTTTACGAATAACAGTAGTGAATGTACAGTGTATTCTGCGACAATATTGAACTGTCACCCATGAATATTTCGTATATGTGGTCGGTAATCTTCGGATAAAAATATAACAAGGGATTGATATAAAATATCAATTTCGTACTGTCGAGATATCGCATTCCGCAATGGTGTAGTGGATCAGGCTTTTGACTACAAATCCAACGTATGCCGGTTCGAGTCTTACTTGATGTTTTGTTTTACATTTTATTAATCGTTTTGTTGCATATAGTATATTAACTATTGTCTTTGTTCATCACGTTTCAAGATTTTTTAATTACTATTTGAGCATTCTTTCTCCGTCGTCTTGCATACATTTGTATATAGAACTGAAAATGTCGACGAGCAAATCATCAAAACAGCTAAACGCTCTTAAGATAAGATTGCCTCGGCTAATATATCGAAGGATTTCGAAGATAACCCAGGGACAGACGGAAAAACATCCATTCAACGGACGATGAAATTTTATGTAATTCCTAAAATGCCATGGATATCAATAATAAGTATTGATACATAAAAAATTAAAACACAGATAGCAAAGCAAAGTTATTTAATCAACAATAAAAAAATAAAAAACAGAAATCATAGAATAAACGGTGCAAAACACTGTCACAAATTAAATAATAATAGCCATACTCCTATAAGAATTAAAATTTTCTGTACATGATTCGAACTCAAGGTACATTGCATATAAGTTGGGCATCTTACCACTACACCACTGTCTTCGCGGAGTGAACTTAGTCGGTGAAATGTATTTGTTCGATATGATAATCAATTGAAATTACGAAAACACACACGAACGAAGCCGATGATATTGGCGAAGGTTAAAGAGTGCCAGGTAAATGTTGTCGCACAATAACACATTCCAGCAGGGACGACCATGTTATGATACTTGTAACTTAACCATTCATGATAGGCTATATACATGTATGTAAGAGCTAAAACATGTTCCTGAATGTTGCCTTTAAATGTTAGCCGCATTTCTTATTTTTGTATGATAGTCAGCTTTTTTAAGTACGAGTATCTAAAGAAGCTCCACATTTTTTAACCAATCTTCATATGATTCCAGGATTCCAAATGATTTAAACTGCTGTGAAATTGGAAAGGATCGGAATAATATTTAGCTTAAATGCATCCAAATAAATGAGTAGACATATCGTTTATACTATTTCAAATACGTGTATCTTCATAATTATATTTTTATAGTTCTTTTCATCTGTAAAACATTCAAGTAAATAATGCAAAATGAGTGTTCAATTCTTACATTTATTTTAGTTTAGATACTAGAAATAAGTTAGCCATAATGAAACATAGCTTGAAAATGTATACCATAGCTTACTATCCAACAATATATGACCGAAGTGAACACACTGATATTGTGTCTACCTCTAGTCAACCTGTTCACTAAGAAAACAGATGGAATTCGTGTTTTAAATTAATTTGCAGATTAGCAAAGTGTTTGCACTTAACGAACATAAATAGTCTGTTACAGTAAACTACATGTATTGTTCATTATTCCCACACAGCAGGGGATAACACTTTACGAATTCATACATGGGCGAATTGCTATCGTATACTCATTGCGGGACCGTTTTAGTCTGGTGTGTTGGTCATTTTGTGTTGAGCAAAATGTAAAGTTTAATTGTTTGTTTTAGCCGAAATGTTATTGCTATTCCCCACAAGTACAAACTACCTGAGTTACAAACAAGCATTGAACGGAATTCAACATTCGTATACTTACACTGTAACATAAGATAAGATAAGATATTAGTTTATTATAGCTACTTGTGCATTTATACAGAACAATCACATGTTGATTAATGGGCATTAGCACCCGGCTCAAAAAGCATTTTAGTCACCTAAGACATATAATCATAGTAAAGTACGTAACTATGTAGTTTAAGAATTATAGCGGATTTACAAGAATACAATTCTAAACGTTAAGTCAGATAATTTTAACATATCTTATGTAGCATATGGTTTAGCATCTGGATATTGATGTTATCACAAAACACAGAAGCTATGTCTAAATCCGTCATATGATCAATTACCTTCGAGCAAAAGTAATATACTTGTCGAAATGTTTATTTACAAATAATAGTAGTGAAGGTACAGCGTAACACATTCTAGCAGGGAAGACCATATTATGATACTTAACCATTAATGAAAGGCTATATACATGTATGTAAGAGCTAAAACATGTTCCTGAATGTTGCATTGAAATGTTATCCGTATTTTATTTTTGTATGACAGTTATCTTTTCAAGTACGAGTTTCTAAAGAGTCTCCACAATTTTCAACCGAATCTTCATTAATTCCAGGATTAAGAATTAAACTGCTGTGAAATTGGAAAGGAGCGGAATAATATTTAGCTCAAACGCATCGAAAAGAAATGAGTAGACAGATCGTTTATACTATTTCAGATACGTGTATCTTCATAATTATATTTTATACAATGAAGTTATTTTCATATGTAAAACATTTAACTTAATAACACAAAACGAGAGTTCAATTCTTACATTTATTTTAGTTTAAATACTAGAATTAAGTTAAACATTATGAAACATAGCTTGAAAATGTATAACATTTTTAAATACAAAATCAATATAACTATAATTACGAAAACAATCAGTTGTATAATGATATCAGATGCTCCGTAAAATTAAATTGAGTTGCATTTGATTCCATGTCAACATTGAGGACGGTATTGACTTAAAGAGGCACCACATACACCTAGCAGATTATATTTTCCAAACAAAACAAGACGGCCAAGTCCGTCCTAAGTCGCCGCCCATCTGAGTCAGCTGTGTTTCATGTGGTCAAAAGCTGGGATTATTGTCACCAAGGTAATGTTTAGTACTATACTATATAATAGTAATGTGTGGTATTTTAATTTTCTATGGTAATCTACAGAACTAAAACAAGTTCTATAGTACAGTTCAGAAGGATCAGTAGAAGTGTTTCTCTTTCTTTAACGTAATAGCAGTGGACTGGAATCATTTCCTTAATTCGGTCATTTTAAAGATAAGGATAAAGATGTAATAACAGCAGCGCCTTTTCCAGTTTTTCGAAAGGGGCCCATGCAAGAATGCTATAACTTTGGTGACATTCTGGGATTCATAGGGTTCAAGATTTTATATACAGATTAGAGGTCTTGTTTATAGGACTACTACCACCTGTAATTGTCCGGTTGGCCATTCTCACTCAATTTAATAATACAAAAATACGATTGCATATTTTCTCGCCAAAGCACTCATTTTGCTATTGTTATGCGGTTGTAACTGCATTTAAAGCAATAAGGGATTGATTCTAAGTCAGCATGGTTTCTATGTACATGTTAGTTTTGAATTAAGTTGACATATTGCGGGAAAATTACCCATGTATACTTTATCCAATCAGATTGCTTTAGTGGGAATAAGGTTTACCGGAAGCTGAGATCGAGTTAGAATTGACGATTCTGTCTTAATGTTTAAAATCGTTTAATTTCAGAAGCAACGGGCTTCTTTTAACAAACATTTTTATTGAACGTGTTAATCAAATGTTATACCTTTCCAATAGTGTGAGAAGTCAGCGTTAGGGCCTAGGCCTGTTGTCTGCCACTAGATGGCAGATCATGCTCATTCCTTTCACGCCATTTTTTCTCGTTTTTAGTTTATATTTTCAGTCGAAATTTTGCAAAATCGCACGGAGTCCGTACGAACATCGTTGACTCTTGCGAGCATCGTACGGATGTTTTGAACTCGTAGAGGACTCGGGGACTCGGTGAGAATGTTTCACCGAGCTCCCGAGCTGTCGCAGAGCTCGTAGAAATTTTCGAAGTCGTGAGCAGCTCGCAAGGGCCCCGTACGGGCACCGCAAGGGCCCCGGCATAGCTCGTACGGGCATCGCACGATGTCCGTGCAAATTTGGAACACCGCGAGTCCCGTTAGAGCTTGCCGGTGTTCGCACGACTATCGCAGGATGGTCGCACGATCAACGTACGATGTCCGTACGATACAACGGACACCGGGCGGGGACTTTGCGATGTCCGTACGGGGCCCGCAGGGCCTTACGTTCGCCGTACGGGCCCCGTACGACATCCTTGACGATTGAAGGTGATATAAAACTAGGACACCGTGCGGACACCGTACGGGCGCCGTATGAACACACGTGCATCGCACGATGTACATCCGAGCTCCTTGCGAGCACAGCACGACTTGTCTGCGATGTCCGTATGGATATCCTACGATTGCATCCTCCAAAAGATCGTACGGTGCCCGTAGGCATGTGACCAGAAGCTACGATTGTATGGAGACCGTACGGATTTTAAAAGTTGGTGGAATCGTGCGATTTTATAAATCGTACGGACACCGTACGGATATGTGACCGAGGCATTATTTTAATTTTACAATATTCCCAGTCTGTTTGTGTCATGGAAGCAAGTTCATCTTTAAAAAAGATAAAATTAAATTCTGCGGCGAGCTAAATGAAAAGTTATGCAGCAACGAACACTCGGCTTGCAATGACGTAATTACTTTGGAATATACATATGACATTGTTGTGTCGGAACATTTGATTGTCGGCATCTTTCGATTTCCCGCACAAAATATTCCCGCCAAATACGAGAAAGCCACGTGCTTTCAAGATACGCCGCAGTGCAGGTCTAATGTTAAAAATTGATAAATATTAAATAATTTACTGTTCTCATTCTTTTCAACTTATGAGGAAAACAGACATGCCTTACAAACCAGTTTTGTGTTTTAAGATCAGTATATTCAATAAATGTACATGTATTTAAAACTCTCATGTCCGATTCATAGGAGCTCGATGTCGGGATTATGCTTTTTCCGGCTTTGTTTTGTCTTTTTACATTTATTTAAGAACCAAGCTAACAAAATGTGATCTTATTTTCCCCGGATATTAACTTTCATATTTTACCACTGCAGTCTACCGGGTACTTCAGTGGTAAAATATGAAAGTTAATATCCGGGAAAAATAAGATAATATTTTGTTAGCTTGGTTCTTAAATAAATGTAAAAAGACAAAACAAAGCCAGAAAAAGCATAATCCCGACATCGAGCTCCTATGGTCCGATTACACCTGACTTTCAACAGAATCCACGAATATTATGCTGGTTTGTACTCACTTTTAATTTAATATGAATGGAAGAAGCAGCCCTTAATTTCATTTCAAAAATATAACCTTTTGTATACATCTACATATTTTTATGATCAAGCGAGAAAAGTTTATAGAATGACGTTACCAAGTTAGAAAGTGAAAGTACAAACTCGCGATTTAATTACGACATGAACGGGAAAAAGCACTAAGTAAAGACTGTATATTTTATCTTTCATGACATATTTTCGAAAAATATAATAGATACAGCATACAGTTGTTTCTTAATTAAAACTTAGGTACAATCCTGATTTTTGCGGGTATTCCGGTATTTCGGTAGTATTCCGGTATTTCGGTTAATCGTGTGACCCGAAAAAGAACACTTTTGCAACATTTTCTAAGTCAAATAGGGGGATAAATTTGTCAAAGTAAAAGGAAGAGTAATAGAACTTGATATGTAAACTTACATTATGATCTGAAATGTGTATGTGAACTTTCAATCAAATGCATGAATATAAGTATTAGAAATATTGAAAGTAATGTCAATTTTTGAAAAAAAAATAAGTTAAAAGGGAAATAATTTCGTCAAAACTGAAGTCAAAGGTATGAAACATGGTATGTAAATATGAAATGTGAGCCTACATACAGATTGTAAGTTTCAACATGATACATGCATGGGTTCCTGATATAACATGGGACGGGACGGATGGGACGGACAGGACAAAGTGATTCCTATATAGTCCCCCAACGTAGTTTGTTGGGGTATAAAAATAGTTTACCTCTAAAGTCGAAAGTTTGCACATTCTATGCATAGGATATCTCGTATACAGTGGACTTGATCATAAATAAATTATATAAGATATGCAAGGGGTTTTCATTACAAACAAATGTTACACTTAAATGAATAGCTTTAATCTAAAGACCAGTTCATTTGCGCGAGCGCGCACGCACGCACGCACGCACGCACGCCCATACACACATATTTGTATTTTACTTTGCAAATCAGTTTACAAATATTGTTAAGAAGCACATAGTGTATATAATGATCCAGCTTTGCCATGAAGATATTCAATATTTTTGTTTAAAATTGTTTCCCTGAGTTTTAAATGAAACGCAGTGATGGCGCGGTGATCCAACCAACGGGTCTATTCGTATTCCTCTTTTCGCAGAGGAGCTATGGTCTGGCACCTAGATTCCCTTGTATATGCATCTGTCTCTTCAACCTGCGCCTGTCGGGAGACATGGCAAATTCACTCGGAATAAAATCCCAAGGTTGCCCGGGACCAAAACAATCTTAATGAAAAAAGTGACGTGACATGCAAGCTAGCCTGTTACAATGACTTTACCTCAACATAATTTGATTTTTTCAGCTGAAATTCTTATTTCAGTTTTTTCATTGCTCCATAGCGTTCCTTTTAATTGTTTCCATATTAGGTGTATAAAGTAGAGCTGTTTTCCTAGTTCATGCAAATTTTCAACAAAAACTGGTTTCAAGTAGTATATTAAAAACAAAAATTAGATTGATAATGAAAAAGTTATACATATATCAAATTAGCAAACTTATACAGTCATAGAAAACAGTAGAGAATCGACCACAACAACTACGGTTTTAAGATTTCACAGACCTTATGCTGCTCGTTTTACTAGTACCGCAGAGGCATATTACGGTACTAATTTCTTGTCATTGAGCTAGCGACGTGGTAGAGTTCCCGCTTAATGAACCGGAAGTCCCAAGTTCGAGTCTTGCTCATGACAAAGGATTTTTCACGGTGCCCAACGTAAATACCCCACGAGTTCATTAGTGATGGAATTTTAAAAGACTTAAAAGAACGTTGTAAGTCACATTTTAGATTGTTCTAAAATGTGCTGGAAGATGGCAAAGTGCATGAATTAAACTACTTATTAAAGCCGTACCCACATTATGAAAGTTCAAATGGTATTAACAGTAATGAAAAAAACATAAACAGGGAAGGTTTCAGAAAAACAAATTGCAACATAACGAACAAATGCCCGATTTGCTAATATTTGTTTTATAACCACAGTTTTTATTCAACCAGAGTAAAACAGCCTCATAGGAGGTGTTGCACGCTTATTTTGTTTATGTGAAAAAATAAATGTAGAAAATGCCTGTATATACAAATGACAAAACATTTATTTGTTATTACAACAAGCGATTGCAAAGCCTTATTTACAGTATGGAATACTTGTATGAGTGATACTTGCATCATAATATAACTAAAGAATTCTTGACTCATCAGGACTCCGAAAGAAAAGCAAATACAAAAGAAGTTTAGCTTTTAAAAACAAAACTCTTTTGAAATGAACTGAATTTATTGTCAAACTAATACGTTACGTAAAACAAGTGACTGGACGCTCTGTGTTTACCCTGATCAGTTCTTCGTTTCGAAGCTTGCTAAAATCAGATAATCAGTGTAAAAGTTTAACGAAATTTTCGAATAAACTTGTATAACATCTATTACGCTGCTTTCGAGATGTTGAAAAAAATAAAATTCGATCTCTGTTTTCTAAAATATTGCCGAAAACCCGCCGTATAGCATTAGAAGATTCGTTGAGTAAAGTACAAACACAGATATACATTTTTAGTGACAGAGCACCAGATTCCTTAAACGGAAATCTTGCAAACAGTACAGTCAATCTTTCGATTCGAAGATGATTTAGCAGTCTTTGAAATAAAATGTCTAAATCAAGACAAAACGCAAATTTTATACAAAATGTAAATATGTTTGTTTGTCAGTAATTCTATTGCAAAGACATTTAAACAAACATTATTGTTCTTAGCGAATCTATCATAATTATATTAAAAGTGTGTCGGTAGACAAAAAACGCATTTTGAGTTGACATAACCATAACAACGTGTAGCCGACACAACTGTTTTTTTTAAGTTGAATTTAAAATTTGCCTCAATACATCAACGACTTGTATGCCATAGAATTCCAGCAAATAATTCAATAACCCGTCTTCAGGAATCAATGTGTACAATAACGATCAATTTGATATACTATTATACAAAGATATCAATTTTCAATGAAAATTCATATACGTTCACTAAAGCGTAAGAATTCGCTTCTTCCTTTCCGTATGTAGAATTACGGACTACAGACACTTGAATCATTATAACAACGCAATAACACATGAAATAATGAAGCTTTCTATTGCAGATGCTATCGTTTTATGCTTTATAACCTGCATGATGCCACGTTTTGCCAACAAAACCCGGCAACAATTGTCAACAAAAAACATTGTAATCAAGTTTGATGATAATTTTAGTAAGACATGCTACATTCAACTGATGAAGTGTTCTTAATATATTTACGAGAATTCACCTTGCTGAATACCCCAAGAGTTTGCATATGTTATTATATCAATGTTGCATGAAAATTTAGAGAATGTAAATAATACTGTTCCGTTTGCATCATAATGACTTTGTTCACATTTTTTCAACTAACAGCCAATGTTCTTACTTTTAACAATGAAGTATAAGTAGTGTCACCCTATTCACGTGCATTTAAAATATTTTCTTTTTGTATTTGATGGTTTTGTATCAAAGTAATGCTATGTATACTATTTTCCAAGTCTTTTTGAAAGGCAAACACTTGTAACTCTTTAACTTACATTTTTATCACGATAACAAAACAATGTTATGTTATTTATGTTTTATCGCCTGAGGATGTTTGGTGATTACAGTATTTTATTCTTTAATACAGTTATTGTTCACAGTTTTGGTATTTTTTGATGTTATTAATTAGTTGTTATTTATCAATTTCTACGGCAGGTCACAAAACAGTGATTGTTTTGCATGTCCGTTCATCAGTCCGATATTTCCAGTCATTTCTACAGAAAATAATTAAATAGAACTCACAGAATCACCAGATTGTAATTTCTATATAACTGTAGAGCTATATAATGTTTGTGCATGCCGTCGCTTGTTTAAGATGCAATATGTATATTCAGCATTGGTATCGGTTGTAAATTCGATTAACGCGTACAATACGCGTTGGACAGACCAACTCAGTCAGAATTTCCCGTATATCATGTTTGTCATTTTATGTTACAAAAAATATGATAGAACTTCTCGTAAGTCTTATAACGGCACAAATGGTGCTCATTTCAACAAATGTGTACTTCAGATGAAAAAAATCACTTGTATTCCAGTCCTAAATGTCACTTTAATAGGAAAGAAACGAAAACATTCAAATTATTTTTTCATTAATACTGAAATGTCATTGAAATATACTGACGCGGTTTATTTTACTCGGACGATATCTCGTACTGTACATCATAATAGTTAACCTTTAAGTCACGCGTGTTGCAGATTCAGTTTTATTGGAAGCGGCACGCTTATCATCAAAGTGTCGCGGTTGTTATATTTTCAATACATAAAAAGCCTTTACATGTAACTATGTTATTTGTTTTCATACACTCCCTATATATACATCCTATATACCATATACTGCCCATAATGTCATAATATGCAATCGTAGTAGTTTTATAGTAGTCGTATTGTAGTCGATCAAACGTAGTAGTTAAATGATAACATGCATACGCATACCAGTAAGATAACATACTAGGCCTGACCAGCGCACTCGCACTCGTACAACGTTCAACTGTCTAATTTCGGGGGTGATCTCAAACGATTCTAGTATCATATGAAATCTTGGTTACGTTCATTATTAAAAAATCTTCATCATTATATCAGACCATTCACCATTATCCTAACACTCATCATTACTATCGTTAACTGTAGAACTAATATAAAATTAATATACACCATCATTATAATCATCATGAAGAGATTCATCCTTGCAATTAAATTAATCAATAATAAGTTTCATCAAAATCATCGTTTTCATGATTGTCATTGTCTCATCAACATCAGTGGTGCCATCATAAAAATAAAACAAGTAAGGCCGCCCAAACCAGATTTTCAATGGTGCCGGGAGAAAATCAAGACTTAGAAAAAAAATTACCCTGACCAAAGAACAACAACAGTATTATGACCCTGAAAATTGGCGACGAGTGCTATATTGGTCTAATAGTGCAAAACAAACAGCTTAACTTTTACCGAATTATACATGTTCCAATATGAAAGTAAAAGCAGCAAAACTACTTATGTTTATCTTCCAAATCTATGTTTACCGTTTAACTGATGTCAAAATAGTTCTAATGACCTTGATGGCCTCATATTCGTTTAATCTTTATGTGCACAAGAGTATCTCTAAAAGATCATATTTTTGTTTATTTTCAATTATAATGATATGAAGTTTTAGTAATTATTCTTTACACATGGTAGGTTTTAAAAGTACATATAAATATATTAATCTGATTTTGAAGTGTAAATTTGCAGGTGTTTTAAAATAAAATTAGATGCAAAAGACAAATAAAAACGGAAAACAAACATCATTTAAGAAAAAAGCAGACATGTGTGAGTTTCACTTTTTACAAATACATTACTGCTTGTTTCTAATTCCTCGATCCTCAAATTAAGTTCATCATATACAAAGGTGTGCATATTGAAATATGTGCATCTGTCCGTCCGTCCGATTTTCGTGTCCGGGCTGAACTTTTGTCATGCATGAAGGGATTTTCAAATCATATGGTACAAATGTTTAAATACATAAAAGACGACGATCGGCATGAAAAACCCACGTCCCTACATGTAAGGTCAAAGTTTAAAGGTCACGGAATCCTGTGTATATGCACACATTCGTGTCCGAACTGTAACTTTGTCATGCATTGAAAAACTTTAAGTTAACTTGAAGCAAATGTTCAGTACATCAAGACGATGTGTCGAAAATACCCACTTTCCTACCTCAATGGTCATGGTCACACAGTTTAAAGGTGTAATCCTGTATATATTATAACTCTGTCGTATATGGGCGGATTTAAAATCACATATCATAACTGTTGAGTACATGGATATTACATGTCATGCTCTAGTCACACAACCGTACATTGCAGGGCAAGGTCACAAATAGAGGTAAGACGTTTTTTAATCTTGTATATAAGCACAATTTTCATGTCCGTATTGTAACTCTGTTATACATTGACGGATTGTAAATAAATTGGCACACATGTTCAGCACGTGGAGATTACGTGTCGTGCATAAATACCGGGTCCACGTTACTATGTGACAACGCTTTTAGGACATTAGTCACTTAAAAATATAAGTAATTTTTGTACTGCCAATTTATAGACACCACACAGTTGAACGGTTATTCTCAACAATAACGATTAGACCTTAGTAATCATGAACAGTCATTGAACAGATACATTTTTTGGACAAGTCAGAAGACATTCTTTTACGTGTATTCCTTTACACAGATGCTTGGGGTATGGACTCGCCACCCAATCTATACTTGTCCCATGTTGTACGGAACGTATATAAATACAAGATTTGAAACAACTGAAAACTCCAATCGCATATTTAAGGCATTCGTGTAAATAAGGAATAACTAACCGATTTTTCCGATGCAAAAAAATGTTCTGAATAAAATCCCACTCCAAACTACATCGAATACGGTTGAGTTTAGAGAATTTCGATGAAAAACACTTCTGTCACTTGCGCACAAATCAGATTTAGTATATACATGAAGTTATAAAAGTAGGTTTCCCGCATTGCAGTATATGAAATGGCGTGCGTGGGGTACCATTACGTTTACAGCGGGGATTTTGTCTTATATTTCTATATATCGAAATGTTTAAAATGGTTCCTATGCAAAACATCACCCCAAGCAAAATTAATTTTGACCTCGGGCATCTCAAAAGACGATCACTAGGCAGTAGCAACTAAAACTATTTAGGCTGCTGGCCTCATGGTGTCGAAACCGAAAATTGCATGCTTTGCACAAACGTTATGCGACAAATCAATAAAGGGACATACCTCAAAACTAGGGTAAGTTAAAGTTAATGTTCTTAAACACTGTAATGCATCTTAATGTCCTCTATGACTGTATGCAATTGGAATGAATTCAGTTCAGTACTTAAGGAGTTATGACCCTGACAAGAAAATGTAATAAAGGGATATAATTTTTAAAAAGACAAGCTAGAGTTAAGATCTTTGTGCAATGCACTTCCTCTCACTTGCCTCTGTCTGTGAGTAATGTTTTAACAAATTCCATTAAATAATTGCGGAGTTATGTTTCGGACAAAAGTATTAGAAGAAAAATCAATAACGGGAAATAACACAAAAATAGAGTAAGGTACGGTAACCGTTATGGTTTTAAGACGCTGCATTGCGTCTTAATATCTTCTGTGATTGAATCCAATTTGATTCAGTTCGGTTTGGAACTTTAGGGAATGTGGCCCGGACAAGAAAAATGAATAAAGGAAGTTAATTAAGACAAGGTTATGCTAGAGTTAAGGTCATTGTACACTGCACTTTCTGTCAATGTCTTCGAATATTTTCATAGTCATGTTTAAAGTGTGACAGAAGGACGGACGCATCGACAGACGGACACACAGAGCCTATTACCATATCCCTCAGCCTAGGTGGGGGGGGGGGCGGGGTGATAATAAACTTGATAGAGGATCATTAGATGAGGCTACATGTCAAGTATCAGTATCTTATCACCTAGCCTTATGTTATTGCACAAGAAGATTCTAAAAGTATTTCATTATATAAAACGTAACCGCTGGGGCAGTACCAATTATGATCAAAGGGACATGCTTTGAACAAAATTTATAGATCACCACACAGTGCTGCACACCAAATATCTAAGATCTAGGCCTCACAGTTTCGGACTTGATTTTTTTCTTATATTACCATGTTAAAAATATTACCCCACTGAGCAGGGCCAAATTTGATCCTAAGGGCATACATTAAACAATATTGATAAAGGTACACTTGACAGTGCCATGTACCAATTAGTGTGCGTGCAGATATTGGATTCAAACTCCATATAGGTTTCGGTGTCGCATAAGCGAGATCATACCATAACGTCCCATAACTCTGACTTGTATTTTGACATAATTATGGCCCGGTTTGGACATACTGTGAATTGCTTTGAACTCGTGAGGTCAATATTTCGCATGTTTTCCTTTTTTGCCGATTTCATTTTTAAAAATTACTTACCCGTAATGCGCACGTGCAGAACGTGGTTTCTGCCTTATTGCTACTCACTGTTTTCACGGTCGAGTGAATTCCATTCAAAATGCATTCCGATATTAGGTTTTATGTGTGGGAAGTAAATGAGAACGCTGAAAATAGGTTTGTTTTGTTTTGCTCCTAAAAATAACATATAAAAGTGTTGCGTTATTAAAGTCTTTCAGTGTATCTAAGCTCTAGACCTTGTGGTTTCAGAGAAGAAGATTTTTAAAGTTTTTCCTATTGTCCTATGCAAAACTAAGTGACCACCCCCGCAGGGTCAATTTTGACCCGGGGGTCATAATTTGAACAATCTTTGTAGAGGTCCACTAGACAATGCTACATGCCAAATATCTAAGCTCTAGGCCTTGTGATTTCAGAAAAGACGATTTTTAAAAGTTTTTCCTATATAAAGCCTATGGAAAACTAAGTGACCACCTGCGCGGGGACGATTTTGACCCCGGGGTCATAATTTGAACAAACTTGGTAGAGGTCCACTAGCCAATACTACATGCCAAATATCTAAGCTATAGGCGTTGTGGTTTCAGAGAAGAAGAGTTTTAAAGTTTTTCCTACATAAAGCCTATGCAAAACTAAGTGACCATCCCCGCGGGGTCAATTTTGACACGGGGCCATAATTTAAACAATTTTGGTAGAGCACTGCATGCCAAATATCTTAGCTCTAGGCCTTGTGGTTTCAGAAAAGACGTTTTTTAAAAGTCTTTCCTATATAAAGCCTATGCTAAACTAAGTGACCACCCGCGCGGGGTCTATTTTGACCCGGGGTTCATAATTTGAACAGTCTTGGTAGAGGTCCACTAGACAATGCTACATGCCAAATATCTAAGCTCTAGGCCTTGTGTTTTCATAGAAGAAGATTCTTACAGTTTTTTGCTATTTGTTGCCATAGTTACAATGTACCAGAGTTCTGCATGGAATGGAATTGTTTGAACAATTTTGGTAGAGCTTCATGCAAGGAACATTCCTGCATAGCTTATCAACATTGGCCTAGTGGTTTCAAATGAGATGTCATTTGAATCAAAATGTTGACGGACGACGGACGACAGACGACGGACGACGGACGACGAACGAAAATCATCATTTAGAAAAGCTCACCCTGGCGTAGCTGGACATACACTAAGTTAAACGTATAAGTATCATAGATGACGGATATTTTTACTTGCAGTAATGTTCAGAAAACTTGATGTTTTAATAAATGAATGATTTATGAACTATTTCGAAAATATTGAAAACTTCGTAGTCGAGCAATGGCAGTTCACTGATATTAACATAGTAACTTTGATCCGTTTTTTTTTCTTTAAACAACTGACCATCTCTTGATAACTATGCATGGTTGTCTGATACATACAAAAGTCATATTTATATCGAAAACCGTTGTTTGATTTGAAATGACCTGTTTCTTTGATATCAGTAATTGCTAGCTATTTGAGGTAAACAATTCGATTTCCTGCTCTCAAAGAACGTCTTCTTGATAACAGAATAAAAGAAAATGTTAATACCAGTAGATAAGATAGAAGTTTTGATGTGAAGATTGATGTTCTGTAATAAAAAACGTATTTGATATTACGAAATATGCCGCTAACGTGTCAGTAACTAAAGGTGTTTCGACAAAGATGCACAGAAAACGAGATTTCGTTGTAAGAGCATCATGTAAAATTTGCACATTTAGGACTGTCACGTAGCAGTTTCACATTTGTCTGGGGATAAACTGGGGACAAATCTAATTTTGGTATCTTTATCGGTATCTATATACGCCGAAGATGTCTGCAAAGTCACCAATTATCTATATCTGATACTAACAATTTTGTATATAATCAAATTGACATAAGGTACCAGCAACTACGAAAACCTTCAGACACCACGAGAACCTGCTCTCACCTAAGAGACTTTTAGTAAGTTCCAAATGTTACAGTGGGTTCATATCTACATGTATCTTACCAGTTACTTATAACACGAATGAACACTATCGGTTTCACTGTAAAAAGTGCATCTCATCACTCATATGATATTTTCATCAAATGTTTTGACTATTCACTTACTTCTAGTATATTTCATACACATACATTCATTAATATATCTTCACTTTTTGACCCAAATTTTTCTGTCACATAATCTCTATATTTTGCGATTTATTTGGATAATAACTAACCATAGGGGACATTAGTGAAGAACAAGTAGAAAATGTGAGAATACTTAACCTGAAACCAAGTTTATCGGAGTACATCCTGTATTTTAAAGCCTATAATCAGCCATGACTGCATCACATTCTTTCATGTAACCATGCTCTTATAGAAATTTTAACAGAAACATAAAGCTGTTTTCTTCGCAGCCCATCTTATCTTGTATTTAGCTATTACATGTACCTTAAATACGAAAACAATTGATCAAACGGGATCAAAACCTTTTAACGCGTTTTTAAGTAATGGCTGAGTGGCAATAACTGTGAATTTGACAATTACAATAATTACAATTACATATTGAAATACTAAAGATAACTTGAATAAAGGTGTACTGAATATAATATTTAATGCTTCAATTAAAATTCAAAAAAGAAAATAAGTCTGCATTTGAAGAGAACATAATATAATCTATTATGACTAGCTTTCGAAATATCGTGTAACGTTATATCTATCAAATTTCAACAATCTTGTTTAGAAATCGCTATTCTGGAGTCTCGTGTTTGATTTCCATATATCACTTAGTGAACTGCTTATATACTTTTAATACATTATGCTCGACCATAATTAAACAAAGCCATTTTGAAGAGTTATATAAACAGAAATAATGTATTTGTAAACTGAAGAAATTTCGTACATTTTATAGACATAATACACTAAAAAGTGATAATTATGTATAACGAGCAACCGTTTATGTTTTGTACACGCATCTGTACGTACGGACGGGCGTTCCCATTTGTGTATATGTATTAATATCATAGCAGTAGTAAATGTACAAACATGATGTCTTTCTCATAACTAGCCGAACATTTTAGTATCCTTTCTTACTTTGCACTGCTAGGCAATCGCGGCTCATGTTATATGTTTGAATCCAGGATATTGTTTTGTAATAAATGTTAAATGTCCTAAAGCAGGCATACTACTAAATCACCGCATTATAATCAATTCATATAAAGCCAAATTGCAAAATGCAATAAACGATTAGATATCTTTAGCTGAATTTCGTCAAATTTCAGCGCTAGTGTAAAATATTCAATTTACCGTGTGATATGTGCTATGTTCTAACCATATCTACATGTGAACAATGGGGGCCGTTCACTGTGAAGCTTTGAGATCTCTAGTCAATCAATTGATTGCATATTAGGGCGTCTGTAAATTTGAATGTTCTCTTCTGTGTTGCACCGTCCGTAACTACGATCTGAATCCTTGAAAACATGTTGTGTATGGTTGTACATGCAAATCACTCTAGTCCGTTTTATTTTTAGATAATTTATATAAATTTATCTTCACATATATAGTAGAGCAGCATTTTGACTGCTCCTTGAGTCCAGTATGCACTAAAAAGTAACAAGCTAAGTTATATTCCAAAATGTTTGGCAGGCATTGAAGTTTATTGAACAGTAAATAAAAGTTGCAGACCTTTGATGGAAAGTTGGAAAAGGTCAAGGTCAAGGTCAAATTGAACACCAAAATAAAAACGTATAGTTAACTATTTGACTCTAAAATAATAATCTTAATATACATGGAATGCTAAAATAGTTTATTTAACATAATACCTCACTATCAAGGCTACAAATATATGTAAAAGTTTTGGCCCGCAAAGGTCAAGGGCAATGTCATTTCAAGGTCAAATACTAAAAAAATCACTAAAAATTATCTTTCTACCAAATATCAAATCTGATTTGAACTGGATTAGCATGGGTCAAGGTCAAGATTATTTCAAGGTCAAATTGTCAAAATAGACTAAATATAAGCTTTTACCAACTATCAAATCTAATAAATTGTAGAAATGATGTTTAAACACATATCTTTAAACTTTAATATAGATAAAGGTTTAAATCCCTCGATATGATAGCAATTTAATAAACTGAAATGTTTGTGTGGTGAGAGTATAATTGAAATTACCCCACCCACCATTCTAAAATCTTTCATTTTGACTTGCTGCATCTACAATCCACATACAATACGACAGTGTTTTTGTTATAAATATATCAGGAAACAGTTTAACAAACATTTTTTCTATAACTTCTGCTTTGACTCTTTTGTACTAAATTGGATAAGCAATGGAGGTCAAGGTCAATGTCATTCCAAAGTCAATATCACCTAAAATTCATAAAAAAGTATTATATATCGTATAAAGCATCATTTATAATATTAACATCTTATTTTTATCTACTTTATGGCTCAGTTATACAGCACAAGAATGTAACAAATTATCTTTGAATGAAAAAGAACATCAACTATAGACAATTTAAATGATGTCATATAGTTTGGATACTTAATATTTTTCAAAAACATTTTTACTACATGTGAAGATAAATTATACAAGCTAAAAAACTGACCGTAGACAGTTAGCTTATGGAAAATAAGTGCATGTAATCAAGAGACATTCTCCATGTAACTACAGCTAACCATTATACATTTTATATGAAAGTACATGTACATTTACCCCACCCACCATGTTAATGAAGGCTATCTACTTGCAATGCTAGTCCATATGGCATTTATAATACAACAAAATATTCATGCGTAAACATAGTTTCTGCAGTAAGTGTTATAATTGTTACAAGTATCTATTTTTTTTCGTTATGAAGTACTACCAAATTTCAATGTTACGATTTACAAATCAGTACCAGGTTATAGAAATACAATTTTTACAGCCTTTTTGTGTATAAAGTATAAGCAAAACTTCCAAAACGCAATGACCATCATTGATTTTAATACATATTACCATTGTTGATGAAATCCCAATTTTATTAATGGCATGAAAACAACACAGCTGGCTGTCTATGCTTGCCCCATAGCCACATGCCTCTGTTGCAGTGGTTCACATGCACACTCAGCAGTGCACATATCCTTGCATGTGCCTACAACATCAGTCAGTAGCTCATGCGTTGTTTTTTTGCAAATTGCAAAGAAAAGGCATGTTGTGTCACAACCCTCAAAACAATACTGAGGGAGAATAAAATCAAGTTACCCAGATGTCAGGGAAGAAAAAATGCAAAGTAAAGTGACATAGAGCACTGTATTTATAGGAGTGTTTGCCTATCTGGAAATACACATTTTAGCGCTGATGTAGTTGAAATGGTGTATCAGCATCACCATAACGTCTGTATCAGGGCTTAAAATGCAGACTATAGTGTTGTCTTGCAATGATCAGACATAGCATGCAATATCATTATAATATCTGCTTCTTCTTGTACAACGGTTAGTTTAGGAAAAGAAGATATTGCCTCCCAAACCATCACCAGCAAACACTGCTTTTCTACTACACAACAAAAGAGTTTATAGCCAGGAGACGAATGTACATCTCTTAATTGGTATATCAATGGACCTAGGATTTGCCTTTTACATAAATTTAATACCTGCTAACAGCTCCCATCTTGTCTTTTGGAGCAACAAAGAAACTTCAACAAAGCCTTCAAGACTAGCACTGCCTTCGATATTACAATATAGAAGGGAACTTTCTGTTTGAAGAGGAACTACAGTCGCAATATTCACCAGCTTCCAAGGGGTGCCAGCAAAGAAAAGGGCTCTATAGGGGTCATTTTAAAATTGCCTAAATGACTCTGTATGATGTGGTCTTGTTTGGTCAACATCATCTGCTTATTTTAATCAATTGGGAAATTTTGCAGTCACAGACTCGGCCAAATCACGGCTTGTCAATAAAGCCGTTTGCTTTAACGTTTTTTCCCAGTTACTTCAAACCAGTAATATATCAGTTAGATTGACCTTGCGTAAGTAACAGTTGTGGACAATATTATGTAGTCTTTGTATTTTCAATACAAAATAGCACATATTTCATGCATATATTGTTCTGCTTGATGCAAAGATAAAATGATAAAAACAGAGACTGACTGTTTCATACACAAGAGGGTATGCCTAGATGCATTTAGATATAATTTGAATGATGTTTAAATGTTCTTAAGGTAATTGTCCCAAAAGGCAAACGTTGGTGATGCTTCCCGCCCTTGAGCACTGAACTCATCTAACAAAGGCATTAAAGACTGTTGCATTGTCTAGGTCAAGCTAGGATGGATTGTCAGAGAAGATGCACACCAGATTCGAAAATGGAGAGGACGGTGTAATTATAGAACACCATCAATCATAAAAAAGCACGGAGGCCTCTTCTAAAATATTTACCAACAAGAATTTGATCAGCTGTTACGGAAGAAAACACCAAAACATCTGAGAGCAGCACAATTTGAGACCCAGATCACTTTAAACGTACCCTTTACCTGCAAATACACGCATAAGCAAGTGCATTCCCGATCTAAAAGAATGACGCCACACACCATATTCATAAGACCTTGTCACGATTATATAATCTCTACTGCAAACCCATATCGAATACTATTGGACAAAACTCTTGATCAAGAGCACTCAATTGCTCCTTACAACGCTTAAGAGCCTTATACACGGATTCATAATTGCTAGGCTGGGCTAATAGAATGGGATTGTATACAACATCTTACTTTTTCTGAAGCTTTTCAGGCATTGCTTTTGCATGGAAAACATTTTCATTAGTACCTTCATACCTGTTGTCACAGAACATTCCTAATTTTGCAGTTCTACATCACATCTTTGAGCTAAGCATTTTAGCCTTTTGTTGTTTCTTCAGTTTCATTTCTGTCTGCTTCGAGAGGGTGGTGAAAGTAAATATCATTAATTTGTGCAGATAAGAAAAATGTATTGTACATGCATCATAACACATGTATAGTGCAAACTTATACTTGTAAGTAGGTTTAGTTATTAACTAGTCGAAAATAATTTAATATTTAGTTTGTACATGGACATGTAGGGCACTGTTTACATGGTTAGTTTAGTATTAAAGTAATAAATAAATTGACTCCCAAGTAGCTTACTGTCCTTGTAAAGACTTTCAGGAATTTGCTTTTATTTTGTCTACCAGTTCCATGTATTAACTCTGACGACAATGTATTGTCTTGAGCTTTTGAAATTTGTTCATCGTCAGGCATCCTTGACCTTGGTACATGTACAATGTACTATTACCATTGACGCAATGTATTGTCTTGACCTTTTGAAATTTGTCTACCATCATCAGACATCCTTGACCTTGATACTATTATCATTGGGGTCATTACATGCGTTGTATGTTTTTAATAAGCAATGATGGGCATTTCAGTTTTAGTATAATTTTACTTAAATACACTGTAAACACTCGTATCGACTTATTTAATAATGACATTGAAAATTGTTTTGACTTCCGAAATAACTTTAGATAAAAAATTATAACAGTTACTGCAGAAACTCTGTTAATACATTTAGTTTTCATTATATTATGTATGCAATATGGGCTGGCATTGCAAGAAGAAAGCTTACATTAACATGGTGGGTGGGGTAAACGTACATGATATGTACATGTACTTTCATATGGTGGTTAGCTGTATTTACTTTAAGAATATACCTTGATAACATGTACATATACTCCATCTCAAATAAGCTTACTGTGTATGGTCAGTTTAATCATTGTGTTTATGTTCATACTGAAATAACCAAAAAAACAAAAATAATATCAAACAGGGAATGCCACGTACCAAAAACGCAGCCTCCCCAAAACGAGCCCAACAGCACCCAGAAGTGCAAACCACCAACACACACACACACACACACACACACACACACACACACACACACACACACCACCACCACCACCACCACCAACAACACACACTAGCATACAAAGCAAACACACGAGGACAAAACGAACAATTAAAGGAACACAGTGGGGCACCGCCTTGGAACGGTCAGTGGCAAAAACACCACTGGGGAGCTTAAACCGGTTTATGGTGCGCACCCAACCTCACTCTTACCCCCACCATGTTCCAAAGTCACAGGACAGTGTAAATAAAAGTAATCCCTGCTAGGTGAATCTCTAACACACGCAATGGAAACAAAAGGCATGGTATGTAAAACACAAAACAAAACATGGTTTTAAAACAAAACATGTTTTACATGGTATGTAAAACACAAAACACATGTAGCAAAAATGTTGCTGAAAAATATTAAGTACCCTAACTACATAACATTATCTATGTAAAATGTCTATTGTTCAAGTTCTTTTTTATTCAAAGATAATTTGGTACATGCTTGTGCAATATAGACGTGCCATTAAGTAGAAAAATAAGTTGTATGTATTATAAGTAATGCTATGTATGATGTTTAATGATTTTTATGAATTTTAGGTGATATTGACCTTGACCTCTGCTGTTCCAATTTAGTACAAGGTTAAAAAGTTCCCAGTAATATTTATAACAAAAACACTGTCGTATTGTTTTTGGATTGTAAATGCAGCAACCCCAACTTACATTTTTAAGGGTGGTGGGTGTTGTAATTTCAGTTATACTTACCATATAAACATTTATTTTTACCTAATTGCTTTCATTTCAACGGATATAAACCTTTACTTATGCTAATGTTTAAAGATATGTGTTTAAACATCATTTATAAAATGTATCAGCTTTGATAATTGGTAGAAAGCTTATTTTTGGTGATTTTTAACTATTTGACCTTGAAATGACCTTGACCTTGACCCATGCTAATCCAATTTAGTACAAAAGAGTCAAAACAGTAGTTTTAGAAAAAAATGTTATTTGTTAAACTGATTCAAGTAATATCTATAACAAAAACACCGTCGTATTGTATGTGGATTGTAGATGCAACAAGCGCAAATGAAGGATTTTAGGATGGTGGGTGGGGTAATTTCAATTATACTCATCCATATTAACATTTATTTTTGCAAAATTGCTTTCATTTCAATGGATATAACCCTATACTTATGTAAATGAGTAAAGATATGTGTTTTACAATCATTTATACAAGTTAACAGATTTGATATTCGGTAGAAAGATAATTTTAGTGTTTTTTTAGTATTTGACGTTGAAATGACATTGACCTAAACCTTGGCAGACTAAAAGTTGGAAGCAGATTTGTAGCCTTGATATTTAGGTATCATGTTAAGTCAAATAGTTTACCATTCCATGTGAGTTTAAAACACTATTTAACATTTAAGTAAAGTAAGGTATTTCTTCTTTTTTTTTGGTATTGAATTTGACCTTGACCTTGACCTTTTCCAACTTTCCACCCAAGGTCGGCAACTCTTATCTACTGTACAATAAACTACAATGTCTCCCAAACATTTTGGTATATAACTCAGCTTGTTACTTTTTTGTGCAACCTTTCTCCTTAAATAAGCCACTTTTTAGACATTTGCTGCTCTACTAATAATTGCTTACTATTTAATCTCCAACAAGTGCCAGTTTGTTTGTGCACCTTAAACTTTGAACGCAGCTCAGTTGACTGATCGAGATCATTTATCTCATTTTACATTGGAAAGTGTCACCTTTTCCGGAAATATATTCAGCTCCTTGCTATCGTGCTGCACATTATATGTAAACACAGAATCCGGTAATATTGCAATTGATATTTCATGGATATTTAATCATGCTTTTTTTCAAAGCAAATGCTTGTATATTAGTATGCTACATGTTTATTTGATAGTTTTACTGACATTTCCTTTAACTTACTCACACGTGTTCGGACACGTATTTTCAATGAAAGAAAACGCCGACCGATGACGTCTAGTCCATGAGTTTTTAAAAACACGTAAATTCGACTTTTGACCTAAGGACCATATGCTCTTCCATTTCTAGAAATAGCTCGAAAGTAGATAATAAATCTTATCACTAAAGAAGAAACAGGAACTTCAAACCATAAAACAGGCGATTAGTTTTGTGTTTACATATGCTTTAAAAACAGAGAAACTCAAGAATACTTATCAATAAAATCATGTTTCTACCACAATGGTCAAGATCGATATGTCTCAAGAGAAGGGTCGATTATTTGGAAGCAACCGTCACCAAAGAGTCACGCCATAAGATGGCTACATGTACTATATGAAGCTGCAGCATATTGATGCGCTAATCTGGCGAGCTGAACAACTCACAAAGGAGACACTCAGACACATTGAACAACAACAACTACAGCGATGGAACGAGAGAAGACACATGATGAAAGAAGCTTTGGACAAAGCTAAAACACTAGAAGATGAAAACAGGAAAGAGCAGGAGAAACAACAATTTCTGGACAGGGAAGTGACACTCGTCAGAGAAAAAGAAAACCACAGTGCATATTCGATTAGGAAAGATAACAATCACGGGCACCTACCCGATCACAGTACGACCTACTCCAACACAGACGAAACGGTCACAGACTGAGGTGACCACAGCTGTTACAACACCGCCACAGCAACAGCACGAGTAAATAACAAAATCAACCGACAGCCCTTTTCAGGGCCAACTAAATAATAAAGATAGAAATTACCTCAGTGATTGTCTAAAAAACAAGATGAAATATAGTCCAAAAAGTACACTAATCTATATACGGCGCCATACTCTCTAAACCAGCGCAGCTAAAAAAAGACGGTGCCATACTACCCATGCACGGTACCATATAACGGTTCCATTACACACGGTACCATACTGCCAATACCTTGGTACCATATCATCCACCCTTACTACTATTACCAGAAAAAAATATTGTGACAGGTTTTCAAATTCAGACTTTGCTGCAACTCTCATTGAAATTTTATTGTACTTGAGCTTTTAAAGCGTGTGTAATTCATGCACATTTTATGGTACAACTTGATCATCTTATGTTACGACGTTCTTCAATCATCTTCTCATAGGCTTGCCGTATTTACGTAAGTTATGTATTTTGGCAAGGCGGAGATAATTATGTATATATCTAAGCGTTTTATCCATGGAAGCGTAAGCAAATACTTAGTGCGTCTACGATTTCGTATTAAAACTTTTATATTAGTAGTTAGATTTGAAGAATCTTGTCAAATATGTTCAGCGCACGATGACAACGTGTCTCGGGCATGACGCGGGTCCCGCTGTCTCTTAAATGAAGGTCAAGTTTACGATCATAGACGAAAGATCACCGGATCCTTCATATTTGCATGCAGTGGACTGTAAGGCATTCACGGTATCTGCTGTTGTGTATGAGCTTAACGTCCCTTCCAACCGTATTTCAGTCAATGTGTGCGGCACCATTGTTTCTGGGAAGAATCAGTACCGGAATAGTACATGGCTCAAACCTATGACCCTCACTCAGTGAGAGGTTTCTGTGATATGGTTTAAGCTGTGAAATAGCAGTACACAGCTGCATAAAACTTTTGGCATTTCAGCGCTTGCTAAATTATATTGATGGTCACCCCCTTACATCCCTTGCTCTTACGCCAAATATTAGTGACGAAAAGCTGTTGAATCATCAGATATATATGTCACGAGCGTAAAAAGGTTGAATACTAAATGTCACAAGGTTTTATGTTTCGAAATTCACACAGGTCATTTGTTGAGAAATGGATAGATTAAGTTTTAAAAGTTTTTAAAGAAATTCTTCAGGGACATATCGCGACATGCTTTACGAACATTGTGAAATGGTTGCATTTCATTTGCATGTCCTGCCTGAAATTACATCAGCTAACTCTTTGTAAACAATTTTACTGAAAATGAATATGCGAGGATCGTATGATTAAAAGTAAAGTACCAGTATTGTAATATTGCGGAAAATCTAAACAACGTAAACATAGAAGGTTAAATCACTGCTGAGTTATGCTTCTTGTTCAAATTCCGCGATGAATCTAGTATTTTGCTTCACGTTACAATAGTTTTAAGTCGTCGTAAACAAGTACCTACTTTAAAAGAAATGTTCATGACAAGCTTTTTCATCGTAGGTCAAGCTGAGTTACCAAAGTGGGGGAAAGGACACATTTTAGATAAAATTATTTCCACAAAGAACGGATACTTATTTCTTTCTCAAACAAGTGCCATGTCGTTTCACTTTGGACGCAGCTTATTTTACTGCTCAAGATATATCTATATTATTTCCTGAGGGTCACATTTTTCAAAATCAATATATACGTTATCAGCCTACACATTATATACAAGGAAGTATGTTTAAATCACCGAAAAACATCATACAATTATTCTTTTTTTTCTACAGGTTAAAAAAATATCTTGAAATGCGACAACTCATTCGCAGAATCAGGTATTATTGCAATTCAACTAGAAACTCATAAACTCTAATTTTACTTCACACTATTTTTGCCCAGAAATAAAAACAAAAACCTGCACATTTCTCTTTTATATGGATATTGCATTATGCTTTTTATTCAATGCAAACTAATGCATTATGAATCATGTATTTCTGATACGTTTTTACTTACTCACACGCGAGCGCATGTATTGTTTTCATTGAAGAAAACGCTGCCGCCGTCAATTTCTATCAGCTGATTTCTTTGGAATGCAGTCGGAAAATTATTGCACTATTTGGTCGATTATCAAGCAAAATCGCTGCACAGACATTAAAGCTGCTCGCTCTCAGGTTTTTGTAAATAAATTTAGTTCTTCAACCTGTATGTAAATAAGGTATTTCAGAATATAAATTATGGTCATACAAAAAAGCTCCAGTATAAATTCTTGTCACATTTATCTCTAAATTAAAAACAATACGCTACCAAATTCAAAAGCGTTGCAGACGCTTTTGAAATTTCAATATAAACATATAGTGTAGCGGTGCCGTGTAACCGACATCTTCAATCGATTTCTGCAAATTCCTACCTAGATGTTTGCTTATATTATGATTCTAGCCTTTAGTTTTATATTTATGAATATGTATGTCAAATTTAAAAAAAGAAAAATCAACGGTAACTGAGAGCGAGCAGCTTTAAAGGGACATACCTTATAACTAATGCCAAACTAAATAAGCTCTAAAACATAAATACCAGAATCTTTAGAAGTACTATAACTTAACCTAAAGGTTTCAGCTATGCATTTCCAGTCATTTTCGATAAAATCAGCGGATTTAAATATACTGCCTAGAAAACAAATCATTCAATAATCTATGTAGAGTTGTTGTTGTACTATTAATGGGTGGATGCGATTTACTACAGAAAACCTCTTTATTTATCAATTGTTGTAAACTGAGGCATTTTTTATTTATTTATCATTTTACATTCATTGAACATATAATCCATCAGTTACGTTTAACAGCACATTTTCGGAAACGGAATGTTCAAAACACCAGTAGAATTTGATTTCATGGAAATAATGTGGTCATTATTGGTTCTATATATACTTACATCACAACACTCAAAGGTTCATAAACTCAATCAAATCATTGAACCGGATAAGAATGCTAAATAAAAATGTACATAATGTACATATAACTGTACTTCAGATTTACCTCTTTTATAAGCATAATATAGAATGCATGTATTCGATTATTAAAGAGAACTAAAATGTTAAAATGTTGCGCTCTAATTAAGTCGACAAAACATTGATGCTGGTATCATGTGGTATTGTTCAAAGTACACCCATCTCTGCGAACTTTGGTCTGCATGTTCATTACTTTTGACAGAGTTTGACCACAGCCACGAGTTTTGTTTTACATTTTTACTTGTGTTGACAGTTATGCCGGACACCGTTGATTGAGGTGTCCGGTTCCGTGTAGCACTGTGTCCGTTTATCTACAATGTTGCAGTTCAATAGATTAATTTAGATTTATGTCTACTAACGTTACAACAAATAGTATTTTATTACTGTTCAGTTATAAGAAAGACAATTATCAGAGAATAAGGTTTCAACTGTACATACACAAAATGTTTATCCGGAATGAACATATATTACTTTTGCATTCTGTTACTTTCTTAAAGGCAAACAGTGTTGAGAATGAAATAATAACACAGAAAGTATCAATAAAGTCAATGAATTTTTATCAAACACATTTATTTTAATTGTACTACTTGTACATCAACTGTTTAAAAAAGCTATCAAATAATATTTCCACTGTTCATTGTAACATTAATACATATGAAATTTTGCAAAAAAATACTTGGGGTAAAACAACAAACCCCGAACATGGCTGTCTTGGGGGAGCTAGGAAGATATCCTATATCAATTATGTGCAAGGAAAGAGCATTAAAATATTGGCTGAAATTGGTTAACAATCCAACCACTACTGAGACCAACATATTCAAATTAAATTGTAACAATGTTAATTTTCTAAGAAGTTCATATTGGGGTAAGCATATAAAAGACATATTATATAAGCTTGGCTACGGATATTTATGGAATAATGTACTACCAAATATTAACTATTTGCCAATGTTGAAAACACGTTTGAGAGAACAGTTCATTCAGGAATGGCATTTTTCTATTACTAATTCTCCTAAATTAGAATACTATGCGCGATTTAAGAACACATTTTTATTTGAACCATACTTAAGCCTAATAGAAAATGATTACGTAAGAAAGTTATTTACAGGTTTTAGACTGTCTTCTCATCGACTAGCAATCGAGACAGGTAGATATACTGGGGTACCACGTGAACAAAGAATATGTCTTAACTGTCAGTTAAATGTAATTGAATCAGAATATCATGTACTGTTGATATGTGCAAAATACAGAGACATACGAATAAAACATTTGAGTAATATAGCTTGGCCAAATCTGAATAAATTTGATAAATTAATGTCATCCAAAAGTAAAAGAACACTTGTCCATGTATGTAAATTTTTAAAAGAAACATATGCGTTACGAAATTAAGTACTGAATAGTTGTATATTGTTGCTATATTTATGTTTGATGCGCACTGATATGTAATTACTATGTCTATACTGTTCATTAGCCAAAGACATGTATTTGTCGATTTTGCTAATAAATGTTGTTGTTGTTGTTGTATTAATTAGTTCCTATTTAAATTAAAACAAGTTTTACATTCAATTTGATAACGTTTTAACTATTTATCCCAACTGTGACATAAAATTATCAATCTTGAAGTTTGCGGTCACTTTAAAGTTATTACGACACTTAATACAATATATAAGTTTGTTTTCTAAAGTTAAGACACCAAATAAAGATCACAGTTAGTTCTTGGAGGAATTATGTAATGTAAGCACTTAATTTGTGAATAAAGAACGCAACAACAAAGGATCTTGAACGTGTTTCTTCTTCACAGAACGTTTTGCTCAAGTAATATGCATCGTATCCTGTTCTCTTGAACATTTGGTTATTGTAATTTTATTATCAAACAGAAGTGTATGTCAATAGCAATCATTCACTTTTAAAAATTATATTGTACAAAGAATGCGATTTCACGTTTCGTTTCACATGAGTAAATTTTAAAGAAAAGTCTTCTAAATTTCATTTAAATTAATCATAATGCATATGGTTCTATGCTAATACCCACAAATAAATTACGAATAATTTATATCTTATCATTGTTTTAATTAAAATTTAATAAATTTTATTATTTTAAAAGTCAATTTCCGTTGGAAAAGTGCAATTGATCTAAAACAAATCAATTTATTTTACTATAACAACCCAGCCACCCAACGTTGAAAGACCGTCACCGCAGATGGCGAAACACGGTGATTGCTTGCCCGATAGTGACTATCCTACAGCAGTGAACTTGGATGACAACTGGAAAGTAGAACCGGTATCTTTCGTAACGTATACAGGTGATGTAGAATTAACTTTGCTTTTATGATTGCATGAGTTTCTTTGAGCAGGTAACCTTCACAGGTTTTGAGGACAATGACAGACCTACATGCCAAGGTACTTTTCTTAGAAAACTGATTGCATTTACCCGTTTTAAATATCCATTGCAGTATGAGACGGCCTAATGATATTACTTTTATTAGATGTCTTTTTTTTAATTTTAATCTTAAATCTGCAACCTCCTTGAAAACTACTGTGATTCCGACAACAACAATTCGCGAGTTGATTGTCCTCAAGGGTAACTAAACATGCAACAATATTTTGTAACGAGCATGAAGCATGGCGCCAAACGTCTGCATTTAAAAATCAAGAAAGTAACACGCAACTTTAACTATTACTGATAATTCAAGAACGCGCATCCCGGACAGCAACAGAAATGTCAAAAACTGCTTTCCATGTTTCTAGGAAAAGTATAAATGTAAAAACGTTTGCTTTTGTTTTACGAAAAATCAAATTAAAGTGTAGAATAGTTAAAAAATACAACAAATATAGTCCGGATCCCTCGTACTGTATCGGAAATGTCTTAAACGACCATGGAACATTTAAGATCGCCTCACAAGCTGATAACGAATTTTAACAGAAATACAAGTACTCAAACCTATCTTAATGATTACATATGAGACCCATATAATGACGCAACAAAGCGTCACGTTATCCTTTGTATTTTTTTGCATTTTCAATTTTGTCATGGCAATCATTACTGAAGTTAAATTGGCAATATTTGAATTTATTCTTCCATGATATATCTTTAATCTTGGTCTCGCATAAAGTGTCGTCAGAGAGGTACTATTTGCATTTGTAACCAAATAATGAAATTCTATAAAAAAAAGTTTTACTTTTTTCATAAGTGACAGAAAACTGGAAATGTCTGTGAAACACTTTGCTGTCGTTCAAACACACTCTGTATATTTCACTTATTTGCTATTTGGCTTCGCTCATTGCTGAGAGGAACAAATTCTTATAGATTGTTAGATACAAACTTCTTGTTATTTCTATATCATGAATTGGCACTATTGTACATTTCTGTAACATGTTTAAAGCATTGTCGTATTTGATCGTAGATGAAAAGCAAATATTGACAACTTTCAAATTAAAACAGTAAAATATAGATGTTAACTTAGAAACTGCAGACAACTTCTCCTTTCGAGATCCATGTATACAATATAGGTTACTATCCAACAATATATGACCGAAGTGAACACATTGATATTGTGTCTATCTCTAGTCAACCTGTTCACTAGTTAAGAAAACAGATTAGTAAAGTGTTTGCACTTAACGAACATAAATAGTCTGTTACAGTAAACTACATGTATTGTTCATTATTACCACACAGCAGGGGAGAACACTTTACGAATTTATACATCGGCGAATTGCTATCTCATTGCGGGACCGTTTTAGTCTGGTGTGTTGGTCATGGTGTGTTGGGCAAAATGTAAAGTTTTATTGTTTGTTTTAGCCGAAATGTTATTGCTATTTCCCACAAGTACAAACTACTGAGAACAAGCATTGAACGGAATTCAACAATCGTATACTTACACTGTAACATAAGATAAGATAAGATATTAGTTTATTATAGCTACTTGTGCATTTATACGGAACAATCACATGTTGATTAATGGGCATTAGCACCCGGCTCAACGAGCATATTAGTCACCTTAGACATATAATCATAGTAAAGTACGTATGTAGTTTAATAAGAATTATAGTGAATTTACAAGAGTACAATTCTAAACGTTTAGTCAGATAATTTTACCTTATCTTATGTATCATATGGTTTAGCATCTGGATATTGATGTTATCACAAAACACAGAAGCTATGTCTAAATCCGTCACATGATCAATTACATTCGAGTAAAAGTAATATACTTGTCGAAAAGTTTATTTACAAATAATAGTAGTGAAGGTACAGCGTAACACATTCCAGCAGGGAAGACCATATTATGATACTTAACCATTAATGAAAGGCTATATACATGTATGTAAGAGCTAAAACATGTTCCTGAATGTTGCATTGAAATGTTATCCGTATTTTATTTTTGTATGACAGTTATCTTTTCAAGTACGAGTTTCTAGAGAGTCTCCACAATTTTCAACCGAATCTTCATTAATTCCAGGATTAAGAATTAAACTGCTGTGAAATTGGAAAGGAGCGGAATAATATTTAGCTCAAACGCATCGAAAAGAAATGAGTAGACAGATCGTTTATACTATTTCAGATACGTGTATCTTCATAATTATATTTTATACAATGTAGTTATTTTCATATGTAAAACATTTAACTTAATAACACAAAACGAGAGTTCAATTCTTACATTTATTTTAGTTTAAATACTAGAATTAAGTTAAACATTATGAAACATAGCTTGAAAATGTATAACATTTTTAAATACAAAATCAATATAACTATAATTACGAAAACAATCAGTTGTATAATGATATCAGATGCTCCGTAAAATTAAATTGAGTTGCATTTGATTCCATGTCAACATTGAGGACGGTATTGACTTAAAGAGGCACCACATACACCTAGCAGATTATATTTTCCAAACAAAACAAGACGGCCAAGTCCGTCCTAAGTCGCCGCCCATCTGAGTCAGCTGTATTTCATGTGGTCAAAAGCTGGAATTATTGTCACCAAGGTAATGTTTAGTACTATACTATATACTAGTAATGTGTGGTATTTTAATTTTCTATGGTAATCTACAGAACTAAAACAAGTTCTATAGTATAGTTCAGAAGGATCAGTAGAAGTGTTTCTCTTTCTTTAACGTAATAGCAGTGGACTGGAATCATTTCCTTAATTCGGTCATTTTAAAGATAGAGATAAAGATGTAATAACAGCAGCGCCTTTTCCAGTTTTTCGAGAGGGGCCCATGCAAGAATGCTATAACTTTGGTGACATTCTGGGATTCATAGGGTTCAAGATTTTATATACAGATTAGAGGTCTTGTTTATAGGACTACTACCACCTGTAATTGTCCGGTTGGCCATTCTCACTCAATTTAATAATACAAAAATACGATTGCATATTTTCTCGCCAAAGCACTCATTTTGCTATTATTATGCGGTTGTAACTGCATTTAAAGCAATAAGGGATTGATTCTAAGTCAGCATGGTTTCTATGTACATGTTAGTTTTGAATTAAGTTGACATATTGCGGGAAAATTACCCATGTATACTTTATCCAATCAGATTGCTTTAGTGGGAATAAGGTTTTTAGTTTATATTTTCAGTCGAAATTTTGCAAAATCGCACGGAGTCCGTACGAACATCGTTGACTCTTGCGAGCATCGTACGGATTTTTTGAACTCGTAGAGGACTCGGGGACTCGGTGAGAATGTTTCACCGAGCTCCCGAGCTGTCGCAGAGCTCGTAGAAATTTTCGAAGTCGTGAGCAGCTCGCAAGGGCCCCGTACGGGCACCGCAAGGGCCCCGGCATAGCTCGTACGGGCATCGCACGATGTCCGTGCAAATTTGGAACACCGCGAGTCCCGTTAGAGCTTGCCGGTGTTCGCACGACTATCGCAGGATGGTCGCACGATCAACGTACGATGTCCGTACGATACAACGGACACCGGGCGGGGACTTTGCGATGTCCGTACGGGGCCCGCAGGGCCTTACGTTCGCCGTACGGGCCCCGTACGACATCCTTGACGATTGAAGGTGATATAAAACCAGGACACCGTGCGGACACCGTGCGGACACCGTACGGGCGCCGTATGAACACACGTGCATCGCACGATGTACGTCCGAGCTCCTTGCGAGCACAGCACGACTTGTCTGCGATGTCCGTATGGATATCCTACGATTGCATCCTCCAAAAGATCGTACGGTGCCCGTAGGCATGTGACCAGAAGCTACGATTGTATGGAGACCGTACGGATTTTAAAAGTTGGTGGAATCGTGCGAATTTATAAATCGTACAGACACCGTACGGATATGTGACCGAGGCATTATTTTAATTTTACAATATTCCCAGTCTGTTTGTGTCATGGAAGCAAGTTCATCTTTAAAAAAAATAAAATTAAATTCTGCGGCGAGCTAAATGAAAAGTTATGCAGCAACGAACACTCGGCTTGCAATGACGTAATTACTTTGGAATATACATATGACATTGTTGTGTCGGAACATTTGATTGTCGGCATCTTTCGATTTCCCGCACAAAATATTCCCGCCAAATACGAGAAAGCCACGTGCTTTCAAGATACGCCGCAGTGCAGGTCTAATGTTAAAAATTGATAAATATTAAATAATGTACTGTTCTCATTCTTTTCAACTTATGAGGAAAACAGACATGCCTTACAAACCAGTTTTGTGTTTTAAGATCAGTATATTCAATAAATGTACATGTATTTAAAACTCTCATGTCCGATTCATAGGAGCTCGATGTCGGGATTATGCTTTTTCCGGCTTTGTTTTGTCTTTTTACATTTATTTAAGAACCAAGCTAACAAAATGTGATCTTATTTTCCCCGGATATTAACTTTCATATTTTACCACTGCAGTCTACCGGGTACTTCAGTGGTAAAATATGAAAGTTAATATCCGGGAAAAATAAGATAATATTTTGTTAGCTTGGTTCTTAAATAAATGTAAAAAGACAAAACAAAGCCAGAAAAAGCATAATCCCGACATCGAGCTCCTATGGTCCGATTACACCTGACTTTCAACAGAATCCACGAATATTATGCTGGTTTGTACTCACTTTTAATTTAATATGAATGGTAGAAGCAGCCCTTAATTTCATTTCAAAAATATAACCTTTTGTATGCATCTACATATTTTTATGATCAAGCGAGAAAAGTTTATAGAATGAAGTTACCAAGTTAGAAAGTGAAAGTACAAACTCGCGATTTAATTACGACATGAACGGGAAAAAGCACTAAGTAAAGACTGTATATTTCATCTTTCATGACATATTTTCGAAAAATATAATAGATACAGCATACAGGTGTTTCTTAATTAAAACTTAGGTACAATCCTGATTTTTGCGGGTATTCCGGTATTTCGGTAGTATTCCGGTATTTCGGTTAATCGTGTGACCCGAAAAAGAACACTTTTGCAACATTTTCTAAGTCAAATAGGGGGATAAATTTGTCAAAGTAAAAGGAAGAGTAATAGAACTTGATATGTAAACTTACATTATGATCTGAAATGTGTATGTGAACTTTCAATCAAATGCATGAATATAAGTATTAGAAATATTGAAAGTAATGTCAATTTTTGAAAAAAAATTAAGTTAAAAGGGAAATAATTTCGTCAAAACTGAAGTCAAAGGTATGAAACATGGTATGTAAATATGAAATGTGAGCCTATATACATATTGTAAGTTTCAACATGATACATGCATGGGTTCCTGATATAACATGGGACGGGACGGATGGGACGGACAGGACAAAGTGATTCCTATATAGTCCCCCCAACGTAGTTTGTTGGGGTATAAAAATAGTTTACCTCTAAAGTCGAAAGTTTGCACATTCTATGCATAGGATATCTCGTATACAGTGGACTTGATCAAAATAAATTATATAAGATATGCAAGGGGTTTTCATTACAAACAAATGTTACACTTAAATGAATAGCTTTAATCTAAAGACCAGTTCATTTGCGCGAGCGCGCACGCACGCACGCACGCCCATACACACATATTTGTATTTTACTTTGCAAATCAGTTTACAAATATTGTTAAGAAGCACATAGTGTATATAATGATCCAGCTTTGCCATGAAGATATTCAATATTTTTGTTTAAAATTGTTTCCCTGAGTTTTAAATGAAACGCAGTGATGGCGCGGTGATCCAACCAACGGGTCTATTCGTATTCCTCTTTTCGCAGAGGAGCTATGGTCTGGCACCCAGATTCCCTTGTATATGCATCTGTCTCTTCAACCTGCGCCTGTCGGGAGACATGGCAAATTTACTCGGAATAAAATCCCAAGGTTGCCCGGGACCAAAACAATCTTAATGAAAAAAGTGACGTGACATGCAAGCTAGCCTGTTACAATGACTTTACCTCAACATAATTTGATTTTTTCAGCTGAAATTCTTATTTCAGTTTTTTCATTGCTCCATAGCGTTCCTTTTAATTGTTTCCATATTAGGTGTATAAAGTAGAGCTGTTTTCCTAGTTCATGCAAATTTTCAACAAAAACTGGTTTCAAGTAGTATATTAAAAACAAAAATTAGATTGATAATGAAAAAGTTATACATATATCAAATAAGCAAACTTATACACAGTCATAGAAAACAGTAGAGAATCGACCACAACAACTACGGTTTTAAGATTTCACAGACCTTATGCTGCTCGTTTTACTAGTACCGCAGAGGCATATTACGGTACTAATTTCTTGTCATTGAGCTAGCGACGTGGTAGAGTTCCCGCTTAATGAACCGGAAGTCCCAAGTTCGAGTCTTGCTCATGACAAAGGATTTTTCACGGTGCCCAACGTAAATACCCCACGAGTTCATTAGTGATGGAATTTTAAAAGACTTAAAAGAACGTTGTAAGTCACATTTTAGATTGTTCTAAAATGTGCTGGAAGATGGCAAAGTGCATGAATTAAACTACTTATTAAAGCCGTACCCACATTATGAAAGTTCAAATGGTATTAGCAGTAATGAAAAAAACATAAACAGGGAAGTTTTCAGAAAAACAAATTGCAACATAACGAACAAATGCCCGATTTGCTAATATTTGTTTTATAACCACAGTTTTTATTCAACCAGAGTAAAACAGCCTCATAGGAGGTGTTGCACGCTTATTTTGTTTATGTGAAAAAAATAAATGTAGAAAATGCCTGTATATACAAATGACAAAACATTTATTTGTTATTACAACAAGCGATTGCAAAGCCTTATTTACAGTATGGAATACTTGTATGAGTGATACTTGCATCATAATATAACTAAAGAATTCTTGACTCATCAGGACTCCGAAAGAAAAGCAAATACAAAAGAAGTTTAGCTTTTAAAAACAAAACTCTTTTGAAATGAACTGAATTTATTGTCAAACTAATACGTTACGTAAAACAAGTGACTGGACGCTCTGTGTTTACCCTGATCAGTTCTTCGTTTCGAAGCTTGCTAAAATCAGATAATAGTGTAAAAGTTTAACGAAATTTTCGAATAAACTTGTATAACATCTATTACGCTGCTTTCGAGATGTTGAAAAAAATAAAATTCGATCTCTGTTTTCTAAAATATTGCCGAAAACCCGCCGTATAGCATTAGAAGATTCGTTGAGTAAAGTACAAACACAGATATACATTTTTAGTGACAGAGCACCAGATTCCTTAAACGGAAATCTTGCAAACAGTACAGTCAATCTTTCGATTCGAAGATGATTTAGCAGTCTTTGAAATAAAATGTCTAAATCAAGACAAAACGCAAATTTTTCCAAAATGTAAATATGTTTGTTTGTCAGTAATTCTATTGCAAAGACATTTAAACAAACATTATTGTTCTTAGCGAATCTATCATAACTATATTAAAAGTGTGTCGGTAGAAAAAAAACGCATTTTGAGTTGACATAACCATAACAACGTGTAGCCGACACAACTGTTTTTTTAAGTTGAATTTAAAATTTGCCTCAATACATCAACGACTTGTATGCCATAAAATTCCAGCAAATAATTCAATAACCCGTCTTCAGGAATCAATGTGTACAATAACGATCAATTTGATATACTATTATACAAAGATATCAATTTTTAATGAAAATTCATATACGTTCACTAAAGCGTAAGAATTCGCTTCTTCCTTTCCGTATGTAGAATTACGGACTACAGACACTTGAATCATTATAACAACGCAATAACACATGAAATAATGAAGCTTTCTATTGCAGATGCTATCGTTTTATGCTTTATAACCTGCATGATGCCACGTTTTGCCAACAAAACCCGGCAACAATTGTCAACAAAAAACATTGTAATCAAGGTTGATGATAATTTTAGTAAGACATGCTACATTCAACTGATGAAGTGTTCTTAATATATTTACGAGAATTCACCTTGCTGAATACCCCAAGAGTTTGCATATGTTATTATATCAATGTTGCATGAAAATATAGAGAATGAAAATAATACTGTTCCGTTTGCATCATAATGACTTTGTTCACATTTTTTCAACTAACAGCCAATGTTCTTACTTTTAACAATGAAGTATAAGTAGTGTCACCCTATTCACGTGCATTTAAAATCTTTTCTTTTTGTATTTGATGGTTTTGTATCAAAGTCATGCTATGTATACTATTTTCCAAGTATTTTTGAAAGGCAAACACTTGTAACTCTTTAACTTACATTTTTATCACGATAACAAAACAATGTTATGTTATTTATGTTTTATCGCCTGAGGATGTTTGGTGATTACAGTATTTTATTCTTTAATACAGTTATTGTTCACAGTTTTGGTATTTTTTTGATGTTATTAATTAGTTGTTATTTATCAATTTCTACGGCAGGTCACAAAACAGTGATTGTTTTGCAAGTCCGTTCATCAGTCCGATATTTCCAGTCATTTCTACAGAAAATAATTAAATAGAACTCACAGAATCACCAGATTGTAATTTCTATATAACTGTAGAGCTATATAATGTTTGTGCATGCCGTCGCTTGTTTAAAATGCAATATGTATATTCAGCATTGGTATCGGTTGTAAATTCGATTAACGCGTACAATACACGTTGGACAGACCAACTCAGTTAGAATTTCCCGTATATCATGCTTGTCATTTTATGTTACAAAAAATATGATACAACTTCTCGTAAGTCTTATAACGGCACAAATGGTGCTCATTTCTTTAAACAAATGTGTACTTCAGATGGAAAAAAATCACTTGTATTCCAGTCCTAAATGTCACTTTAATAGGAAAGAAACGAAAACATTCAAATTCTTTTTTCATTAATACTGAAAAGTCATTGAAATATACTTACGCGGTTTATTTTACTCGGACGATATCTCGTACTGTACATATAATAGTTAACCTTTAAGTCACGCGTGTTGCAGATTCAGTTTTATTGGAAGCGGCACGCTTATCATCAAAGTGTCGTGGTTGTTATATTTTCAATACATAAAAAGCCTTTACATGTAACTATGTTATTTGTTTTCATACACTCCCTATATATACATCCTATATACCATATACTGCCCATAATGTCATAATATGCAATCGTAGTAGTTTTATAGTAGTCGTATTGTAGTCGATCAAACGTAGTAGTTAAATATTAACATGCATACGCATACCAGTAAGATAACATACTAGGCCTGACCAGCGCACTCGCATACGTAAATGTAAACGTACAACGTTCAACTGTCTAATTTCGGGGGTGATCTCAAACGATTCTAGTATCATATGAAATCTTGGTTACGTTCATTATTAAAAAATCTTCATCATTATATCAGACCATTCACCATTATCCTAACACTCATCATTACTATCGTTAACTGTAGAACTAATACAAAATTAATATACACCATCATTATAATCATCATGAAGAGATTCATCCTTGCAATTAAATTAATCAATAATAAGTTTCATCAAAATCATCGTTTTCATGATTGTCATTGTCTCATCAACATCAGTTGTGCCATCATAAAAATAAAACAAGTAAGGCCACCCAAACCAGGTTTTCAATGGTGCCGGGAGAAAATCAAGAATTAGAAAAAAAATTACACTGACCAAAGAACAACAACAGTATTATGACCCTGAAAATTGGCGACGAGAATAGTGTTAAACTGTCATTAAAATGTTCCAATATGAAATTAAAAGCAGTAACACTACTTTTGTTTATCTTCCAAATCAATGTTTCCCGTTCAACTGATGTCAAAATAGTTCTAATGACCTTGATGATGGCCTCATATTCGTTTAATCTTTATGTGCACAAGAGTATCTCTAAAAGATCATATTTTTGTTTATTTTCAATTATAATGATATGAAAGTTTAGTAATTATTCTTTACATATGATAGGTTTTAAAAGTACATCTAAATATATTGATCTAATTTTGAAGTGTAAATTTGCAGGTGTTTTCAGTGCATAGTTAGTATGTGTGATTTCAATAATAAAAAATAAAATTAGATGCAAAAGACCAATAAAAACGGAAAACCAACATCATTTAAGAAAAAAGCAGACATGTGTGTGTTTCACTATTTACAGATACATTACTGCTTGTTTCTAATTCCTCGATCCTCAAATTAAGTTCATCATGTACAAGGATTTATCGTTATAATTGCACAAAGTTATCCGTTTTTCATATGAAATAAAGATGTTTAATAATTTGGATCTAAATGTGTTCGTTATATCCGTTTTTGTGCCAACAGAGGTGTGCATATTGAAATATGTGCATCTGTCCGTCCGTCCGTGCGTGCGTCCGTCCGTCCGATTTTCGTGTCCCGGGGCTGAACTTTTGTCATGTATGAAGGGATTTTCAAATCATATGGTACAAATATTTAAGTACATCAAGACGACGATCGGCGTGAAAGACCCACGTCCCTACATGAAAGGTCAAAGTTTAAAGGTCACGGAATCCTGTGTATATGCACACATTCGTGTCCGAAATGTAACTTTGTCATGCATTGAAAAACTTTAAATTAACTTGAAACAAATGTTCAGTACATCAAGACGATGTGTCGAAAATACCCACTTTCCTACCTCAATGGTCATGGTCACACAGTTTAAAGGTGTAATCCTGTATATATTATAACTCTGTCGTGTATAGGCGGATTTAAAATCACATATCATAACTGTTGAGTACATGGAGATTACATGTCATGCTCTAGTCCCACAACCTTACATTGCAGAGCAAGGTCACTAATAGAGGTAAGGCGTTTTTTTAATCTTGTATATAAGCACACTTTTCATGTCAGCGTTTTAACTCTGTTATTCATTTACGGATTATAAATAAATTAGCTATGTAACAACGCCTTGCGGACATTAGTCACTTAAAATATAGATAGATAGATAGAGATAGATAGTTTATTGAACAAAAGGTTACAAACCCATGAGTTCCAACATGGTATACAGTTACATTACAAATAGGCACACAACAAGTCAATGGTGGTTAATTTCATAATCAATACATATATCATATTTCTTAAATTATAATAGGTTGGTTATTATAAAAATGTTTTGTCTACAAGGCAAGTAAAAATTCATTAGATTGACAGCATGGAATATTCTTTAACTGTACATGAAAATATTTATTAGCATACATCGCCAAAGAATATTCAATAATCATGTATGTAGAACATTTTCCTTTCCTATTTGAGGAGAAAAGTGTTAATTATAATAAATTGTTTCTCTTAGTTCAAAAGCCTTAAATACAAAAGTAGACAGTTTTCGTAAAATTTGATGTTTCCAGATGTTAGCAACTCAACTTTGGAATATTTGGGTGTTTCCAGAAATATTTCTTAATGTACTGCCTCCTGAGGTCTTTGTAAACTAAACATTCCATTATGAAGTGAAAATCATCTTCAAGAGTGTTGCATATAAAGCATTTCCGCTCATTTTAAGGGATTTTATTTGGTTTATGCCATCTCCCGGTTTCGATTAGTAATATATGTGCAGATAATCTTAGTCTCGTTAATGCGACTCTAAATTTTGAGACTTTCATATTATCCAAATACAGTTTGAAACTAAAATCAGAAAATAGTCAGTGGACGCTCGTGAAGAATCACTGATTAAGCCATACGTGATAGAATCCAAGATTTTGTATTAGGAGTTTTACTGATTTAGCCCAGCAGCTTTTATTTGGCCTACGCACCATATCATTTATCATCATGGTATAAACCTGTTTAAAAAATTCATTGTTTTCACATTTCAGTATATTGAACCAAAACTTTATGACTTGAACTAAGCTAGTGCTGCGTAAAGGTTCTCTTCCCAACTCTCCAAAGATGAATGAATAACCTTTTTACAGAACCGTAAGTGAATAGTGTCTAGCTTTTTGGATTCGTTAAAGCCCCACATTTCACAATCATAATTTAAAATGGGAACAATAAGTTTGTCGAAAAGATTTAGTACATGTGAAACTGATAGTATAGTGAACGATTTTACGTACGTTTTAATTTTGAAAATAGCTTTGAGTGCTTGGCCTGACAATGTTTCATAGGTTTGCGTAAATTACCCTCCAGGTGTAAATACTATTCCTAAATATGTGAATTTAGTTACAATTCCTATATCGTTATTCCAGTATACAAGTCTATAACTTCTTATGCTTCTTCCTGTTTTGAATATCATTACTTTAATTTTATTTACATTAACAACCAGTTTCAATTTTTGACAGTATTCATCCAGAATATCTAGCCCTTTCTGAAGATCTTCTGCGGTTTCTGATATAATAGCAATGTCATCAGCATATATTGATGAAAACAATTTGAAAATGTGGAGATCGATGAGTAGTAATATAGAATATAAGTAGTTTTTGTACTGCCAATTTATAGACACCACACAGTTATTCTCAACACGGTTATTCTCAACAGTAACGATTGGAGCTTAATAATCATTAACAGTCATTGAAGAGATCAATTTTTTGACAAGTCAGAAGACATTCTTTACGTATATTCCTTAACGTTGAGGTCGTGACCTCGTCAAATGCTCTAAAGGTATCGTCAATAATTGAATAATTGAACCACCCGAGTTGTTCACACCAGGTACTTTTAAATGTGCTCTACAAACAATATTGTTTGATAAAATATGAACGGTGGCATTCCAATATGAATGAAAGACATCTTCAGTATGCTTTAATTGAAAGAGTTTGTAAAGAATAGCACGCATTTTGTCCTGCTGTTCATTAACATTTTTACATCAGAAATTAAGTATTATGAATTGTAGATTATGATTGAAAGTGAATTATTTTTACAGTGAAGGATTGTTTTGCATAATTTTAAGTGAATTTGATTGATTAGAGTAGTATTTTCACATACCTAATCTTCCAACCCGTGCAAAAGTATTTGCATAATAATGATATCAAAAAGATGCAGTTGTATATTTTAACCTACATTTAGCTCGTCTAGCTTGGTCGCATAATACTTTTTGGTAGATTTTCCAGTGTAATTAAACTAACTAGCATACTGTTAGTCTCTATACAAGAGAGTCATGATGGCCCTATATCGCTCACCTTCATCTAAGGAAGTCACTTGTTCCTGAAGGGAGTCAGTAGTTGCTATGGAATTCATTAGTTGCTATGGATTTCATTTGTTGCTAAGGCAGTCAATGGGTGTTAGTGCAATAATAAGGTGCTAGGAAGATCGTTGGTTGCTATAGGAACCAAAGGAACGTTATTGTGAAAGCTTTAAATTGGTACAAGTGTTCAGATGAGTTTAATGGGGTGAGCTAAAGTTATGGTTCTTAGTCACTGCTCTTTCTCTAAATTACCTCTATCTGTAAGTTTTCAGAGTAGAAGGTTATTCAAGATTCTTATAGAAACCTATGTAAAATCAAGTGACCCCAGGCGGGGTCAAGTTTGACCGGAGATCATGATTTGAACAATTTTGTTCCCAAAACAGTTATACATGCCAAGTATCTAAGCTCTGTGCCTTTCGGTTCTGGCGAAGAAGAGTTTAGTTTCAAATTAATCATGTTCTGCATGGATTTCATTTCATTTAACAATTTTGTAGAACAACGTCAAATGTCAATTTCTGTGAAATTCGATTAAATTTGACGATTGCTTTAGGCGGAGAAGTTGTTTGTGACGGGCAGGACAAAGATACAGCAGATCAGAACACTACTTCGTGCCTTGGTGAGCTAATAAATTAAGTAACATTAATGTAACATTAAGATGCTATATTCAACTTATTACAGCAATAAGTGTATGTAGCAATTATAAAACTGCTGTAACTGGGTTATAAATTATTAAACCGAGACAGACAGATTATATACTAATTTTCCTCTTGGTACTGAAGCTTCACGTGAACTTTTCTTGAATCTAAGTCTGTGTTTTCCGTTAACTTTTGGAAACACGAAGGTAAGTATGTTATAAGATGCGCGTAGCAGTAATCCAAAGACCATAACTGTACATCGGAGGTTGTTGACATTATGCGTATATCCGCATGATAGTGAGTCTTGCAATTAAGTTTTATCGAAATTTATTTGGTAGTTGCTGAAATGGGCGCGGAAATGAAGGTGTGAATATGCTATACAGGATTATATTCTGTATGTAGCAACACTCAAGGCGCCATATGTAACGTATTCTAACATGTAGCCGAAATATACTCGAACAAGTTTCCCATGATTTTCTTAACAAATCGAATGGTTGCTGACAGTAATAACAACCAAAGGGACATAACTCTGTTAAAGATTCATAACATGCTTATTGCAATCACATTTTCTCAGAGTATTGAAGCTTCACATAAAAGTCAAACGAACTCGAGCGGTGGTTGGGGAGATACGGAGCCACAACATAACCCTCGTTTTTAAGGTATCCACTTTAATCTACAATTCTTGGTAAACAGTCAAACCGGAAATAGAAAAATGTATGATATATATTTTCATATTAAGAGAATAAGTTTTGCGTTTAAATAATAAAAAACATTCCAAAGGGTCACATTTGTAGCGCGAACACTACACAAAGTAATGCTGGATTGTCTCTTGGCTTTTGTGATGATAAGTACTTGACTAAATGTTTAAAACACGATTGCGCAGTTTTTCATTTCATGACAGAAAAATGTTTCGAAATAGTCAAATCTCTCACGTATCAAAATTAAACATCGCAAGGAGTTACGGCATTAGCTGAAAGATGCAAATAACTATTTTCGCAAAAATAGAATTTAAGATACGAAAATAATTTGTTTTGGTTAAATTATGTGTTAAATTGGTAATCAGACAGCCCATTATGTTAATAATTGAATTTGTAGATTATTGTCCAAAATGAATAGATTAACTTTTTTTCTTTTAAGCCAGTTTGCACACACGTCCGCAGAACGTTTCACACTCTTATTGCTGGCCATGATTTAGTTATCCAATCACCATAGACATTATTGTAATGTCTGCCTTTATTTTCTTACTTACAATGTACTAAAATGCATTGTGTGTGCCTTATAACTTATGATATCTCAATTGATTAGTTGAAACATTTCTACTACCAAGCATAAACTAGTAGAATCTTGCTCCCCGACTACATAAACATACTAGGAACCATCATATCCCCTCGGGGATTGGTAATCTAATCTAAAATCTTTTTATAGGCCCAGTTACAACAGCTTTAATAAACAATGATTCGTAGTTTTGATGCACAGTAATTAACCACGAGGGCCAAAATTGCCTTTAATTACACCAGCATATCGATATTTTAATTCTGATATAGATTTTAATCTGTATAATTTAAAACGCGAATGAAATAGGAGTAAGCTTTTATTATAACAAATAAAATGAAGGAATTAACTCGCAAACAGGTGACATATCTGCACAAATAGTCCTCATTCCATTCACGAATAGCCCCTTTCAATAAATATTGTGCATGGTTTGAAACATTTAATTGTTGCTGTCTTAAAATTTCATTATCATGTCAGACTTTCCAGGGATAACTTAACCCGTTTGTTTGCATATCAAAATAGGGAATGGGGGTTTGCCTTTTGATTATAGAAATAATGTTGAATGTTTTAAACGTTAATGACGGTGCGGGAACCAGCAATGCCGGTACCACGTCCAATGTGCTGGAAACGGATGCATTGACAAATTGTAGGTGAGCTTACGTTTTGACGTTTAAAGCACAGACACTTGGGTTCAGGAGAGCGATTCTGGCCCAATTGTGTCTATCTTGTTTTTTTTTCATATTCACATACTATAGGAACCCAGTATACACACTGAACAGGTTTAGTCACTGAACGAACACTTTGAAAAAATTTTTTTCACTATATGTCTTTATAGACATATATTATTTCACACATAGAACCGTGTATGTATTTCCAGAGGAAAGAATATTTCATGTTCAAAATCAAAACGTAAGCTCGCCTATATTTCTGTCAATAAATTTGAGCCAACACGTCCGTTTCCGGACGCCCGCATATCAAACACCCGTTTGCACCAGTGGTACCGGATTAGCTGGTTCCCCTGACGCGGTGTAATGTCATTTTGAGAAGAAACGTTTTTATGTTTATGAAATACTTACATCTAGGTTGATACTGAAAAGGCTGAAAAAGACAAGAAAAACATGATTCGAAATAGGTATTTCATAGAGACCGATGACACAACAAACTATCTACAAACGTATTTCGCTATAAACTATACTAAATAATGTTGATAAATGTATACCAGATAAATTATAGGACACCGTTATTCTTGAATTGACGTTTTCTCTGTCAGACGCAAACATGTTTTTCCATCTTTGATCATGTATGATTAAGTTCACCATGAAGTTTTTATGTTCAGCTAATTCCTTTCTTTTTGCTCGTAATGGTGTAAAGAATATACTTAGAGGGCCATGATGGCCCTACATTGCTCATCTGGATACCATTACATCCTAACTCAACAACTATCAAGTCTTGAGGTCAGTAGGTCAAGTGACCCCGGTGTGCCTAGAGAAGAAGTATGATTTCAACAAGCAAATTCAGTGAATTTATATCCCCTTCCAAATGAAACAAAAAACTGAAAAAGAACAACTGGAAAGTGTATTGGTTTGTCTGTTTTAGAAACAAGAGGGCCATGATGGCCCTATACACCTGCACAAGAGTACAAGTGCACTTGCTGGAAGGTGTTGTAAATTTTGACCCCAGATGCATTATTTGAACAAAGTAGGTGTAAGACCAATAGACAATGTTACATATCAAACTTCTAAGCTCTATGTAGGCCTTGTAGTTTTATAAAAGACGTTTTTTTTCTATACGAAACGATTCTTTGGGCAGGGTAAATTTTGACCCTGGGGGCATGATTTGAACACACTTTAAAGAGGTCCACTAGACACTGTTCCACACTAAATATCTAAGCTCTAAACATTGTAGCTTTGGAGGAGAAGATTTTTAAAGCTTTTCCTATATACGTCTATGTAAAACAAGTGACCCCCTAGGCAGGGCCAATATTGACCCCAGAAGCATGATTTGACAAAAGCTTGGTAGAGGGCCACTAGACAATGCTATATACTTACTATCCTAGCTCTAGACCTTGTGGTTCTGGAGAATAATATTCTTAAAGTTTATCCTATAAAACCTACGTAAAATCAAGTGATATCTCCAGGCGGGGTCAATTTTGCCCATGGTTGATTTTAGCAATCTTGGTAGAGGTCCACTAGGTAATGCTACTTGCTAAGCTTTAGGCCTTGTGGTTTCAGAGAAGAAGATTTTTTTAAGTTTTGCCTAGTTGTTGCCATAGCAACGAGAGTTCTGCATGGAATGGAACTATTTGAACAATTTTGGTAGAGCTTCATGCACGAAACTTCCCTGCCAAGTTTCATTTACATTGGCCCAGTGCTTTCAGAGGAGATGTCGTTTGAAGCAAAATGTTGACGGACGACAGACTAACCATCACGTCATTCCAGAGGCTGAATTTGTATATGAATGTCCTGTCAGTACATCATTAATTTGAAGAGTACGATTTTTCATTTTCAAACAAGAGTGTCAAACTGTCACAACATACGCTCGTCAGGGTGGCATAACTCAGTATCTGGCAGTTTATATGTTTTGTAAAACATGTTAGAACTATAGAACTGAAAAGACTAATTCATCTGTTTTAACTATAGAGCTGAGAAGGCTAATTTCATCACTTTTCGATAATTCAAGGGACATAATCCAAAATTGCCTCGGGCAATTTTGATTGTTAGAGAACTTAGCCTAGAAAGTATGGTAATAAATATTTTCACCAACTTTGGTGATATTCAGATCAAAACTGCTTCATTTAGAGAGCGGAAAAGCTAATTTTGCCAAGTTTGCATAATTCAAGGGCAATTATCCAAAAGTGCCTTGAGCGTTTGGCTGGTTATCGAGCTTGGTCTAGATAATATGCCCACACATATTTTCAAAAAGTTTGGTGAAGATCTGACGAAAACTCTTTGACTTGAGAATAGACAATACTAATTTGGCCTATTTGGCAGAATTCAAGGGCCATAATCAAAAAGTACCCAGGCGATTTGGCTGGTTATAGAACTTGGCCTAGATATTATGCCCATTTACATAAACGACGTTTGGTGAAAAGGATGAAAACTAGTTGACTTAGAGAAAAACACGTCATGTCATGTGCTCATCAACACGGATATCAGTAATGAAAATTTCTGGTTACCCTTGACTGTGACTGCTTCAATCATTGTTGGTGTTTCAGGTTGCAGAGCGTTTAATATAAGTCAGGAGAACTTTAACGTCTCAATAATAATTAGTACGTCTTTTCACTATATAGAGTCAGTTTATCATTTTATTTCTTGGCCTTTCCATGAGATGATATGAAAACACACTTATATAGATGATTTTCTATATACTCTAAAAGGCGTTATATGATTCAATGGATATCATCAGGACATAAAACTCAATATTTTCAGTGTCATGAAACCGAAATAATTAAAGAGGGCGAAAGATAGAAGAACACAATAATCTAGTGCAAGTACCAGAAAATTGTACTCATTGTATTGTTGTATTGCTGTCATAAATCAAAGGACTGAAAGTGCTGGAGGATCGATTGTCTCTGAACAACACAGTCTGCACACATACATGTGTTAATATCAGGGCAACATAGACTGTACACTAGACTCGCATCAGTCGTTAGAGTCATTACCTTGTCTTTTCTGGACATCTTACAACATCTTCACAATTTCTCCTTCCCTTGACTCTAACGTTGAGATGAGTTTTGATTGAGACAAACTTTTGATAGAGATATTTTTCTTAAAAGAAAATAAGACTTCAAGAGAAAAAACACCTCTCAATCTCAACAGACATTTATAAGTATTACTGTACACATACATGTGTGAATATCAGGACAACCCTTGCACGAGTAAAGTTATAAACTGGAGACACAGCTGTCCACAAAAGACCCTGGGTGCCAATTTCCTGTATCATAATTTGGGGGTCATTTAGAACACCGAGGGTCATACCCTTTATTCTAAAAATATAAAAGGCATGACTATGTGTTAAAGAAGTTTTATTTAATTTACTTCTGTAAAACTGCATGTGATACATCACAAAATGGTGGGTAATCAAAGGGTTGACAAGACAACAGGTGTTTCTCTTTGGATGCTTTCCATTTTGTCACTGCATCTCAAAAGTCAAATTTGTCCACAAAGCGAATTTTTCATAAATGCATTCAACCATAGACATTAAACTTAAATATTATTTGGCACACTTAAACCCCCTTCAATAGTGACAGTCTGATCGATATTACTACAAAATGATCATCAAAATCACTCAGAATAACGTTTTTGTTTCCCCTATTAAGGTTCGTCGACCATCTCTTGTTGTGCGTCTACGATCTATGATGACGGTATCATAGGAATCAACACACACAAAAACGCAATGGTACAAAATGCGGGTCGATCCAAAAACAGACGCCAACGACGACGCAATAGTGTCAAAATTAGACATATCCCATACTGGAAGCGTATTTTATCAACAATTTATCTTGCATTTCGAAGCGTTTTTAGAGGTTGTGAAATGTTGTTTTTTAAGTAATTTGATCATACACATTTTAATTGCGTCATAGAAGACGCTTTTTGCTATTTCTGTTGCGTCATTGACAAAATGAGTGCTTCAAAACCGCAGTAAACGCGCTCTCGCGGAAACACTGAATTCAGTGTATCCGGTGTAGCAATACGTATTTCACGGGTCTTTCATTTCTCATGTCACACCGGTCTGACGATAAAAACCGCGTAGGAAAATAGTTCTATACAGAACAGATACCTCGTTGATTGAAGTTAAAAATTATAAGAAAAACAACAATATGATATTATGCTATTCTGTACTGTTTTGATATTATTTAGATCTGTTATTTATAATTTTTAAAACAGAGGACAGTAATATAGAACTACTTTTCGGTCGTATTCGACAAAAAATTGTGTTAAGAGTTCGGCCGTGAGGGTCTGAAAACTCTGTTAACTTTGGATACGATTGAATAAATTCAATCGATCCAAAAATGTAACGTGAAAAGCGCGATTTACAGGGTGAATTAACAGATCTAGTCTACTAATGATTGAAGTACAGTGTTGAATCAGCTCTCTCGGCTAAATGTCTTAATAACTTCTCATACGTCTCAATAATAAAGCTTATTTCTTCTAGTTTTTTAGTGAAGGAACATTTTATGCCTCCTCCAAGATACAAGATTACCGTCGCTCTGTCCGTCCCGACACTCGATGCAAACATTTATGTCATAACGTCGCTAATACAAATATGTCATGCCAACATCAGTATATTGTCACCTTTTATTGTATATGAAGTGCATAGTACAATTATTTGATAGCATTATTCCTTCCGTTATTAGTCGGTCCATTGTATGAAAGCACCGTGAGATTGACGCAGTGCTTCTAGATAAGAAGTGCAAAAAAGTAGATAAAATGATGACGTCGTTATGTTATGTTATGTATGTTTTTACTTTATTATTTGGTCCTTTCTTTACAAAACATAGAACCGCCATTTTACTGATCTCATTGTATCTGTATACTAAGTGCAATTACCCTGTGTAAAAGAGTAACGTCTTTACACTGCATAGAGTCAGTGTCTTCTTAAATATACTGAAGAAGATACTGTCTATGTATCATGCACAACTAGGCATAGCACTAAGTATTTCTGTTAATTATGATTAAGTTCTGTCCAGGGGTCTTGAAGGTTAAGTGTCCTGAAAATTCTACTATCTCGAGCCAAGTAACCGAAACATAGACAATGTAAAACTAGGCTTTCTACTTGTCATGTCTGTGAAATATCATTAAAGTATCAGGACCACATTGACAAGTAGCTCTTATTTTACCAAGAAAGATGTCTTACGGACGAAAATGAGCGTTATTTGTACCAACAACGTTCATAACTTTAGTTTTTAAATCAATGTACTTGTTAGAAATATAGGGCAGAACAAATGAAAAAAGGTTTCCTGGCAACTCGTTTTAGTGAAAAGGCGACTTGACTACAAAAATGATTGTGTCAACATTGTTTTAGAGTGAATAAAACATGGGGTTTTCATTATTATACTTAATATATTTATTCTACAATATCAGTAAATAAAAAACACCCTGGTACTTTAAATTCTGACCGGGGGTTTTGGATATCGTGCGTATACAATATTTTACTATATCGAGTCCCTGTGACCTTGTCCTTTGACCTAGTGAACAGAAACATGGACAATGCACAACTAAGCATTGTACTTATCATTTCAACATGATGGGACATACCAATAATTGGTCCTCAGCTTAAAGTACTTCATGACGTACTGTTAAACTCCAATTACCGACTGCTGACAAGAATAGAATAGAGTCGGTGGGACTCAAACCCGAAGAAAGCTCGATTTGTATCGATCATGTTCTCTAAAAACTATACGAAAGTGTACATTATATTTTAGTTATATATTTCCATAAATTATTGTTTTAAATTTCGAGTTTTCCTTTTCAGTATTGATAAATATGAACAATGCAAAGTCTTTTGCAACTGCACCTAAAACCATTTTAATTGATTTCGAAAGGCATTTATTGAACATTTTATAACAGATAAAGAGATACGGGTCGTACCGACTATAGCCTCTGAAGAGGATGGTGGACCCAATAAGCACAATTACAAACAAGTTTCTGGAGATCGGTAGCAGAGCTACAGGAGAGCACATCGAGAAGATGATTGAAAAATAATTAAACCATAATTATTACCAGGACTTTGGCATAGTAAATACAGGCGAGGTTCCCTCATATTTGCAGCTTCGGCTCATACTTGAAGGTACTTGCAATCTGTATTAAACTATAAGTTCGGGTCGTGGTGTAAGCTGATGGTATAGATTATAGTTTCGAACATGGTTTGTGGCCAGGTTGCGACAAGGAGCGGATCGGTGATAGAGCTAAAAGAGAGCACATCGCAGAGATAATTGACACATAATTAAGCCATAATTACTTTCAGGACTTGTCAATGCATAGTCAATGCATAGTCAATGTCAATGTTCCCTCATAATTGCAGCTCCGGCTCATACTTGCAGAGTCTTCCTGATATCTGTATTGAACTACAAGTTCGGGTCGTGGTGTAAGCTGATGGTTTAGATTATAGTTTCGAACATTGGCTTGTGACCAGGTTGAGACAAGGGGTTTAAGGGTATAGGTTTGAGACATAGTAGGGACTTGGGTTGGAGCTTGAGGAAAACTAATCGTATTTTGTAGACTAATAAAAAGCAGATAGCTGAGGAAAATTATATATTCGTTTAATGGAATTACACTCTTCAGAAAATCGTAGAACAGTCATATCATAGTGTAGACCGCTCGATACACGTGACATTTTCTGTCCTGTTTTACGAATTCTAAAACTAATTCTTAATCTTGATAATTGACTTGTGTGACATTATCATACCAGTTTTTTACGACATAGTGTCTCTTCAAATGTTTTCTATTTTCGACATGTCGGACTTTGTATGCAGCGAAACTAAATACGTGTTACAAATGCCCCTTAGTCACATTTGATGTAATTTGACTATAATTTTAAATATGGTCTTTATCTTACAGTAGTAGCTAATATTTATCAGCATCTGTATCGGTTTAACGAGGGAAATATTTGTAGAAACTTCTGGCAAATGTCTATGTGCTTAGGAGTAATTTTTATAATGCTTATGAACTAATAATTAAACAAAGCTGGCGGAGAGCTTACCTTACTATACATACTGGAAAATTCCAACAAAAGACATATAGACACTCCCTTACTAACTGTAATTGTTTCCATTAGACACGGATGCCCCGCTTTGTGCTTTTAGATTCAGAACTGTGTGATTTGATTGTAACGAAAATGATAATATGAATTTTCATGTTTTTACATGAAGACATTCCCATCCACTCAATATGCAGAGTATGAACATGCACCATGAAACAGATCTGCGACAGGAAAACTTTTTTACAAAGAAATGATACATGCTACTTATCTAAGCATTATGCTGTGTGATTGCAGAGTAGAATATTTCTAAAATGTTTCCTATAGAAGTCTATGTAAAATCAAGTTACCAGTTGAGTGGGGTCAATGCTGAACCGGGATTATGATTTGAAAATTCTTAGCAAAGATCCACTTTTAAGATGCAACATGCCAAAAAGAAAGCTCTTGGTCTTTCGGTTTTCTAGAGGAAGACATTTCTATTTGTTGCTTTCGAAACCAGCGTTCTGGAGGGAATAAAATTAATTATTTAAACAACTTTGATATAGGACCACAATATGACCATTCCAGTGAAATTTGTTTAAATTCGGCGCCTTTGGGTTGGATATGTTGTTTGATGCAATTTGTTGACGTCGTACGACGACGGAGGTCAGAACCGGGGGATCCTTAAAATGAAAGTGACCACTTCGGAAATAATAAAAGTCATTTCAAACATAGAATCGTTCAAAATGTTACACTACATAACTTAAACTAGAGCTATCACTAAATGTGATTAATACCCCCAAAAGACTTGCTTTATAAACTGAGAAAGTTCGTAGTAACAGAATACCTTGCAAACAAACTAAAAGTGATATTGTTCTTGGCAATAACTTTGTAAATTGTCAAGATAGAGTTATGGTTCTTGTACACTGCGCTTCCTCTCAATATGCTTGACCATTGTATGAAGTTGTATTGAATTCCGACCAATAGTTTTCGAATAATGCTCCAGACAAGTAAAAGTAACAAAGAGCAATAACTCTGAAATGAGTCAAGATAGAGTTATTATTCTTTCGCACTGCACTTCCTGTCATTGTGCTTGACCATTGTATGAAGTTGTATTGAATTCCAACCAGAAGTTTTCGAATAAGGCTTCGGACAAGGAAAAGTAACAAAGGGCAATAACTCTGTAATTAGTCAAGATTGAGTTATGGTTCCTGTGCACTGCACTTCCTCTCATTGTGCTTCATCATTGTATGAAGTTGTATTGAATTCCAACTGGTACTTTTCAAATTATACTCTGGACAAGGAAAAGTAACAAAGGGCAACAACTCTGTAATGAGTCAAGATAGAGTTATGGTTCCTGTGCACTGCACTTCCTCTCAATGTACTTGACCATTGTATGAGGTTGTATTGAATTCCAACCAGTAGTTTTCAAGTAATGCTCCGGACAAGAAAAGTAACAAAGGACAATAACTCTGTAAATACTCTAGATAGAGTTATGGTTCTTGTACACTGCACTTCCTCTCATTGTGCTGCATCATTATATGAAATTGTATTGAACTCCTACTTGTAGTTTTCAAGTTATGCTCCGGACAAGGAAGAGCAACAAAGGGCAATAACTCTGTAATTAGTCAAGATGGAGTTATGGTTCTTGTGCATTGCACTTCCTTTCAATGTGCTTGACCATTGTATGAAGTTGTATTGAATTCCAATCAGTAGTTTTCAAGTTATACTCCGGACAAGGAAAAGTAACAAAGGGCAATAACTCTGTAATTATTCGAGATGGAGTTATGGTTCTTGTACACTGCACTTCCTCTCAATGTTCTTGACCATTGTATGAAGTTGTATTGAATTCCAACCAGTAGTTTTTAAGTTATGCTCCGGACAAGAAAAAGTAACAAAGGGCAATAACTCTGTAAATACTCTAGATAGAGTTATGGTTCTTGTACACTGCACTTCCTCTCATTGTGCTGCATCATTATATGAAATTGTATTGAATTCCTACTTGTAGTTTTCAAGTTATGTTCCGGACAAGGAAAAGCAACAAAGGGCAATTACTCTGTAATTAGTCAAGATGGAGTTATGGTTCTTGTGCACTGCACTTCCTCTCAATGTGCTTGACCATTGTATGAAGTTGTATTGAATTCCAATCAGTAGTTTTCAAGTTATGCTCCGGACAAGGAAAAGTAACAAAGGGCAATAACTCTGTAATTATTCGAGATGGAGTTATGGTTCTTGTACACTGCATTTCCTCTCAATGTTCTTGACCATTGTATGAAGTTGTATTGAATTCCAACCAGTAGTTTTCAAGTTATGCTCCGGACAAGGAAAAGTAACAAAGGGCAATAACTCTGTAATTATTCAAGATGTAGTTATGGTTCTTGTGCACTGCACTTTCTCTTAATGTGCTTGACCATTGTATGAAGTTGTATTGAATTCCAACTAGTAGTTTTCAAGTTATGCTCCGGACAAAGAAAATGCAACAGACCGCCCGACCGACCGACCAACCACCGGGTGACTCCTATATACCCCCTAAACTTCGTTTTGGGGGTATAAAAAGCGAAATCAGCTTCTAAGGGAGTAATTTTTCTCCGCTTCCTTTCCATCTTAACAATTTCAGAGTTTTTGGAAGGCATTTTAATCAAATTCTTACTCATATTCTTAGGTTGTACATGTATACTACGGGCGGTCCCGAACTTATTTTTTAACTCAATAGAAATTATAACTGACACAAAACTGCATGCGAATTTCAAAACGTTTGTATATATAACCTGTATTATTACACATAGTTTACGGCACATGCAATCTTCGTCAGTGTATTTCAAGATAGTACGTCGTAACATATGCGATAAAGTCGAAGGTACTGTACTCGGGAATTTTGGGACTTATAGTGTCAACAAAATTTAAAATCAATGGAACAAAAGGTTTCTGTACGGAATATTCGTTTTTACGTTGGAATAAAACGCAATATGACTTCTTCTTATGATCTGCGAACAAAGTTTAGAAAACGTCCAACAGTGACCACTCCGGAAAAGTCTCACGTATTATTTCGAAAGTTAACCCGCCGACTTTTATATCAACATAGTCTTTAAGCTGTTTTAAATAAAGATGTGACCAGACTGCTCCTACAGGGGTTAAACAATATGGTGCTCCATCAGAACAGTACGTTTAAACAAATTTAAAACGATAGAAATATATATTTTTTGCACCAAAAGAATGGATGCCTACATCGCCTGATGCCGGACTCTAGTATATGGGTAACCTGTGGTGACGTCTCCAAAACGACTCGTTGAGAGTGCTTAAAATAACATTAGAGAGACAGAGAGCCAGAGAGACAGAGATAGAGACAGAGAGAGAGAGAGATGGAGAGAGAGAGAGAGAGAGAGAGACAGAGAGAGACAGAGAGAGACAGAGAGAGACAGAGAGAGAGACAGAGAGAGACAGAGAGAGAGAGAGAGAGAGAGAGAAATGTCTTAATGTTGAATTCTACACAACCATTTTAAAAACTTTCGAGGCATTGTTTGATTATTGCAGACACAGGTTGTGTATAAACTTAACAGTTTTACACAGTCATTTTGCTGTTCGTTCCTGAGTACAAAAGGCACTTTTCTAGTTTTAAAATTGCTGGAATATTCATAACAAGCGGTATAAAACTTAACTGAAAGTCATTTAAGAGAATTATCACAAATTGATCCATATTGGCTATAAGAACCAGATGCAGTTACTACATGTAAATTAAAATCAGATAGCAAAAGCATGTTTCTGAATATGAAGTAATCAGGGTGGTAGGTGTATAGCGAGAGCAAACTTGTGAAAATGGCGGAAAACGTGTTTTTTTTACTAGGTCAAGCGCATTCATTTCAGGAAAAGTCGTTTTGTATACGCTGGGAAATTATATAAATATGCCGTTAGTTAAGGGTTTTATGTTACCTTCACTCGGTTCTTTGTTTCCACCCGCAATGATTTGCAGTTTTGAAATTATTGAAGGTTGAATCTGGTCAGGTGAAAGATTTTACGAATAGAAACCGAAAGTGCCCTGGTCATTTATCAAAAGTTTTAATCAAATCGATAGATGTTGAGGCCAGAGATCGATTGTTTTACGAGAAAATATATGGGATATATTTACCTGCACTGCGATCATGAGTATTTTCATACTCCAATATCTTCGTTTAAACTGTTTTGGAGACAAACTTTCAACTTTAATACTTTTTAAAGACAAGCTTGTCACGCGCGATTCACTTAGTATACTCCATGAAAGAAACCACTTATACAAATAATTGGAATGAACTGAATATCTTTTAATACTGCATTAATAATTCACAAACCTATATACATGTACGTGTATATAGGTCCGTGTATAATTGCATGTTGTTCTCCTTTGAGCACACACACACCAGTGTTTGCTCTACATTCCTACCTGAGACTACCTCGAACAATTCATTTCTGCCTTTTTTGCTACAATTAAATTATTATTCGGTGTAATTTTAAAGAGACAGGGTCATATGCATCTAATTTGCACAAGTACAAAAAGCCTCCTTATAATCTAAATCATATTAACAGTAATAATTGTATTCATAAAATCAGTCAACACTTCCCCAAAGAGAAAAGTGCAATAATTATTATAGATTGACATACTTTCTCGTCCAATAAAATTGGCGGATCGTACTAAAGATTTGAAAACAATATTGCATATGATGCAGGTAAACCGAATTATACTTATATTATCTGATACATGTGTGAAAAGCGCATGACGTCATCCCTTGTGGAATTTTGTAGCTAAGCATCAGCGCTAAAGTACTTCAAAATGAGTTTTTCTAATGCCATTGTTCTTTTCACGACACTGTTAAAGTAGGAAGTAAGCTTTGATATACAAACATCGTTGCAGTGGCGTGAAATGAAATAGTATTTATATTTAAGCATAAAATGCATTTCCAAACAAGCATGTTTTAACAAACAAAATCCAAGACGCGAATCGCTTTCTCGTAATTTGCACGTAAAGCTTTTTTCAGAATAAATGTATATAAAATTTGACTAATGCTGAATAATTCACATAACCAACGCATCTAAAACGATGGTAATTGTTTTAGCATTAAGGGAAAATGCAATATACAATCTCAGTTCCGGAGACATCCCTTTATCCCTTCGCAAGTCCGGCGTATATCACAGATACATAAATGAAGGACATCAGTTTAAGGTCTAGTCCGAAAGACATGTTATTAGAGGAGCAGAAAATCGAACCTACGATCCTTACAAGTCCAGTCCGTTACACTACAGTACATAATACAAATACTTTTGTGGAATTGGCAGGTAACATAATTATCTTGAGTTAGCCTGGTTAGCTCAATCGGCAGAGCACGAGACTTGTAATCTCGAGGTAGCTGGTTCGATTCCCGGGGTTGACCAAAGCAAACTAATTACAGTATTTAGGATATGAGACTTAAACCGAAGTCCCATGTATGGGTGCTATTCACCTGTCATGTTAAAGAACCAGGGGTATCTCTGGAATTTAGAAGCTTTCTGTATCTTTCACCATCCTCCGAAACATAAAATAACTAACCACTTCTTGGGGCGTTGGTCATTTTGGAAACCGGTACCAACGAAAAAATCCTTATATACGATACGACATATCTTGGCCAATAAGACTCGTCTATATGTGACATATGTATACTAAAATAAGAAACCTCCCCCGGATTTGCTTGGACATTGCTGGATGAAATCAAAACTGGGGACTTATTGTTATATATGCGTTTAAGGAATATTTCATGATGCATCGTTCGGTGAAAAAATAATGGTCAAATGTTGACAGAACATGGGGGAATATTTGACCAAGTGAAGTAAGGGTTAAAAACAAAAATAACACTTAATAACGGGTATGGCCATCTCTTATTATGACTTTTAGCGGACCAGACATCGATGCCATCAATGTTATTTGTTTTAAGAAAACTTACAGTGTATATAGCTGTATGAGATGTGGCATTACCATGCTGAAAAATCAAGATATTGGCGTTGTTATGAAACAGATGAATGATTTTTCATTGATGACAGGCCTGCTAAAATCCTGATCTCAACCCAATTGAGCACGTCTGTAATATTATGGACAGACGAGTGAGGCTTCGTCCCAACCCACCTGCTAACGTCAAGAACTTCGTCAAGCGCTCATTCAGGCATGGAACAATATTCCACAGGCAGAAATCAACACTTTAGTCAATTCTATGCACCGGTGATACACTGCAGTGGTCAACTCAAGAGGTGGTCATACCCGTTATCAAAAGTGTTTTTTTTTTTTAGTCCCTACCCCACTTGGTCAAAATTTCCCCCTTATTATGTTAACCTCTGTCCATGATTTTTGCACTAAACGATGCATCATGGAACACTCTTTCAACGCATCTATAACAATGATTCCACCGTTTTGCTTTCATCCAGCAATGTCCAAGCAAACTTGGGGGAAGTTTCTTATTTTGTATAGTATATATTAAAAGTATTTGACCAGATGCCAATTCACTAAACATAGCAGTGATATAAACTGTGAAGCAGCTGTTTAAATAGCGACATTAAGAGCGACATAGAAACCAAGTAGTTCGCTGATGCCGTTTGGTTTTCTAAACTGTTTTAGCTTTTAGCCTAACCACGTTAGCCCACAGCTAAACCTTGTTCAATTATTTTAGATATATTAAATTTATAATCTAGATATTCAATAGAATTAACAGGGAATGCCGACAACCTCAAACAAGTCGTATAAAAAGTATTAAAGTATAAAATGTTTGTCTCCAAAACAGTTTAAACGATGCTATTGGAGTATGAAAACTCTCATGATCGCAGTGAAGTGCAGGTAAATATATCCCATATATGTTCTCGTAAAACAATCGATCTCTGGCCTCAACATCTATCGATTTAATTAAAACTTTTGATAAATGACCAGGGCACTTTCGGTTTCTATTCATGAAAGCTTCCACCTGACCAGATTCAACCTTCAATAACTTCAAAACTGCGAATCATTGTGGGTGGAAACAAAGAACCGAGTGAAGGTAACATAAAACCCTTGACTAACGACATATTTAAATAATTTCCTAGCGTACAGGAAACGACTTTTCCTGTTATAAATGCGCTTGACCTAGTTAAAAAACCACGTTTTTCCGACATTTTCTCAAGTTTGCTCTCAATTTTCTCACTGAAACCAAGTTTGCTTTCGCTATACACCTATCTCCATGGTAATAGAGATGAAATAGATTTGTCATCATTTATTGTTCTTAACAATCATTCGTGCCTTAATGTGCATGCGAAGATATGTATAAGAGGGAGTTTAGCGTTGAAACAAAAATATTCATTTCATCAGCTTGCGGTAGCTGGATTTTCGACGAACCACATCACACATTCTAAGCAGTGTGTACTTGAATATTACATTATATTACTTTACTTATTGCTACATACAATGTAGTTTAGATTTCATTTCGATAATTACAAGTCAATAATGTTGTTTTTTTTTTGCCACGAAATTCATTACAAATGTTTTAAGAGTATGTAAGATGGCGACACATTGAAAATTCAGGTCCGTTTACTAATTAATACAATTTTAAACCCGTATCTAGACTATTATACATAACAAAATATATTAAACATGATTTGTCTTCTTATGAACTTGATATTCACTTCAATGACGGAGTCGGTGCGAGTTTTTGTCGAACTATTTTCATCTATATTTGATAAAGAAAACAGTTTGCCGACATCGTACTGAACAATTAAGTTCGAAGCGATGGGCATTAGAATCCTCAGAAATTCATGTTTTTCTATTAGACTTTCGAAATTGACATACTGTTGACATACTGTTTCTGCAATAATTCAATGATCTGTACGAGTATTTGTGTATGATTTCAAACAACTCTCAACGACACTTTAATGGTGTATTAAAATTACTGCTGGTGATACATGTGTAAAAGACACTACATTTGAACATGTGCAATACACGATTCATACATTTGCGTTTACTTTACAGGTGTCAATGTATTATATACTGTATATGGCAAAAGGGTTTGGTAAGCAAGTAATGCCGGTAAAAAAACACGTTAGTCTAGAAGTACAATAATTGATACAAGTCATTCGTTCATCGCATTAGGGGAAATCAGCCTGACAAACGTCCGTTTATCAATCGTCGCGTGTCCAGGTCAAGGGACGTGGTTGGCTTATATCAGCCTTACAATACCATTGCTAACCGATTATATACATGCAGTGATACTTAAAATTTTGATATTGTTGACAAATTTAGCAGACAGAAAGAGTGACGGTAAAATATGTAAGTATTTCTTTCAAAAAACACATAAGGTGAAATAGTCTAATGCCGGCATGTTAACTGATACTTTACCCTCTTACCACAAAAACAGCGGTGATAGAAGCGGTTCAACCCAATCAGGCCAAATGAGATTCTTCTTTTGGCAATCACTTAGTACATGTATCATCAACATAGGTAAACGTCAATAGAACTTAAATAACTTAAAGTTAAGAATTATAAGAATAAACAAAAAATTGCTAATATACTGTTGCAATGAAATTTATAAATATAAAAGCGAAACTTACCTCTGTGAATAAGGCTGTAAAACAAACAAAAGAGCAAGCGTAAGTATTATATTTTTTTCAAACTTGAACACGTATGAGTGTGAGTTTAAATTGCTATATTATGTTGGAAAATGGGGAAAATATACGTTAATATGAAAATGATGATATAAAACCGTTGTTGTAATAATGTGTTGTTGTTGAATTTTCCATTTCTATTTCTGTAGGAAAATGGAATAATAAATGCATCAATTGTTAGATGCGTCGAAAGTGGTTGATATTTAGTTTAGTTTTCAAATGAATTATGCAACTTGTAACCATATCACACTAGTAACGTTAACTGTTTTCATGTTCAGAAATTACAATACAATATTACATGTTTCGTAGGTACATATTAATAGGCCTATAATAACTCTACATCAACATTTCTCTGTCAGGGGAATTATGTACAGGGTGATCATTAATATATGATAGGATAACAAAATTTAATAAGATCTTTATCTTTGAAGATATTCAACTGGGCAATGTATATTATTTTAGCACATATACATAAATTTTGTCCTATGTGTAAAGTTATATGAAAACACATTTCCAATTTTTACAGCAGGTGTTAAACATTGACATCCTAGTTCTCCAAAACCAACAATATAAATATGACCCTATTGTTCCGTGAGCACTAAACACCACCAAAACGGTCCCTTTTTCACTGCACAATGCCATCTCATCGTGGAATTTAGACTTTTCAGTACTTCAATATATGAGATGTGTACAGTTTTTTGTAATTTTCTTCTTACCAAAGTTGGATTTTCTTCAATTCATAGTAAAGTTTGATTATTTACGACTGGAATCTAAGTGCAATTTTGGAAATCCAAGGAAAATTTGACGTCATTGATGACGTCATCAACGTTACCATGACGTCGTTTGACAAAATTTTGAATTTACAAGACAAAATTTATTCAATTTTCTTCAAATCAATACCAACATGAGACCTCTAGTGCAACATTTGACAAATTTACTGTGATTTCTTATCCTATCATATATTAATGATCACCCTGTATATATATTTATATCGCATAAAGGTAACTAAGGGAAAAAACGCGTAAAGGACGTTTGCCCCAACGACCAGTGTGTAGACAAATGGATTTGATACGTCTTTCACTATACTTTAAGAAAATCGTACTGTAGAAAATTCCCCGGTAGATGGAGTGTGTGTTACAGCAGCCCAAAGTCTAATACCCTTTGTTTGTTATATTGTGAAAGTGTGGTAATGCTTGACCATTGCCGTACAAAATCATAAGATACTTTCCTAAATGTAATATTGTTAAGTCGAAATCAATTTTCAAAGAAAGCACAAAATAAAACTATAACACGTTCAATGCATTAAATACATCACGCATTTTGACGTAAAGGAACTATATCCGAAATAAGAACATAGACCCTTTTATCACATCAACACTGAAACATATTTCTACTGTAGCGTTATATAATTTAGCAAAACATGAAAATCGCCCAATAAAAATATTTTATATATCCTATAGGGAATGCAAAACAATAGAAACTAGAGCTATCACTAAATGTGATTAATACCCCCCCCCCCCCCCAAAGACTTCTTTATAAACTGAGGAAGTTCGTCGTAGTAACTGAATACCTTGCAAAAAAAACTAAAAAGGAGATATTGTTCTTGGCAATAACTCTGTAATTACTCAAGATAGAGTTATGGTTCTTGTACACTGCACTCCCTCTCATTGTGCTGGGCCATTGTATGAAATTGTATTGCATTCCGACCACTAGTTTTCAAGTTATGCTCTGCGACAAGTAAAAGTAAAAATGGGCAATAACTCTGTAATGAGTCACGATAGAGTTATGGTTCCTGTGCTCTGCACTTTCTCTCAATGTACTTGACCATTATATGAAGTTGTATTGAATTCCAGCAAGTAGTTTTCAAGAAATGCTCCGGACAAGGAAAAGTAACAAAGGGCAATAACTCTGTAATGAGTCAAGATAGAGTTATGGTTCTTGTACACTGCACTTCCTCTCATTGTGCTTTACCATTGTATGAAGTTGTATTGAATTCCAACCAGTAGTTTTCAAGTAATGCTCCGGCAAAGAAAAGTAACAAAGGGCATTAACTCTGTAATGAGTCAAGATAGAGTTATGGTTCATAAGCACTGCACTTTCTCTCAATGTACTTGACCATTGTATGAAGTTGTATTGAATTCCCACCAGTAGTTTTCAAGTAATGCTCCGGACAAGGAAAAGTAACAAAGGGCAATAACTCTGTAATTACTCAAAATAGAGTTATGGTTCTTGTGCACTGCACATTCTCTTATTTTGCTTGACCATTATATGAAAATGTATTGCATTCCAAACAGTAGTTTTCAAGTTATGCTCCAGACAAGGAAAAGTAACAAAGGGCAATAACTCTGTAATGAGTCAAGATGGAGTTGTGGTTCTTGTGCACTGCACTCCCTCTCAATGTGCTTGACCATTGTATGAAGTTGTATTGAATTCCTACTTGTAGTTTTCAAGTTATGCTCCGGACAAGGAAAATGCAACGGACCGCCTGACCGACCGACCACCCGCCCGACCACCGACCGGTGAAAATGAAAGGAACAATTCCTAGTTTTTTTTTACACATCTTAATTCATACAATGGAAAAGTAGGCTTCTAGTAAATCCTGATTGTTTTGCAATTACATTTGCCTCGCTGCCTCAGAGGTTAGGGTGTTCGCTTAGGAAACGGGAGATCCCAGGTTCGAATCCCGGCCCGAACACGAGATGTGTCCTAGGGCATATATACAACAACTTTAAATGGGTAGCAGAGAGGTAAAATTTGCCGTCTCTCTCTTGCAAGCGTGTTGACATCTGGAATGAGTGTACGAAAGCGATAAAATAAGCTACGGAGCTTTCTTCGTAATCGAAAGAAATAAATTCGTATAAACTAAATGAATATTTTGCATCTGAATTTATATTTTGTTATACGAAATATATGACGATTTTTATCAACCTGAGAAGCATGTTATATTATATTCTAAACATGCATATCAGCTGCAAGTTACGATTCAAATATAAGAATAAGCAGCTAAAACGAACAGTTCCGAAACTTTTCGCATTTCACTCCGTTCCTAGTCAGTGATGTTGTATAACAGCATTAAAAACAAAAACTACTGTCAACTAGATGGTTGACTTTGTCACAAAAACTCTTATATGTTTCCCAAATGGCAATCTGTCAATGATTGTAATACTGAAAATTTAAATAAACAAAAACATATTTTAGTGATAGTGACATTTACCCCCCGGAATAAATAAAATAATATTTTTTCTCAAAGAAATTAAAAGCTAAAAACTTTTTTTAAAAACGATCTTATTTAAATAATAGTGACCTTGACCCTCCCCCTCCACCTCTGAATTTATTTTTGCTTAAAACAATTTAAAACTAAAAATAAATAGCGACCTTGACCGTAGTGGTCCTCAATACAATCCCAAGCTTTACCTCCACGCAAGCTACCTACACACAAAGTTTCATTGCAATTTATCACTCATAACTTGAGCAATGGAGCCAAAATCATTTTTCTTCTTTTAGAAACAGTGATCTTGAATTGATACTAGTGGTTGTTACATGTGTTCCGCACATCGTCTCAATATGGTGAACATTTGTGGTACGTTATTTTAAAATCCTTCAAGGGGTTAAAGAGATATGGAGGGGACACAAAATATAGTCATATGATCTTCGAAGTTTATGGTGACCTTGAACTTGAACCAAGGTGGATCAAACGTGCGCTCTGCACATCGTCTCAATATGGTGAACATTTGTAGTGAGTTATTTGAAAAAAAAAACCTTTAAGGGGTTCAAGAGATATGGAGCAGACACGCTTTGTGACGGACGGACAGACAGATAGACAAACATGACGGACCGACGGGCTGGCGGACGGACGGACACCTCGACCAAAAGCACTATGTCTCTCCTCCGTTATATGAGGGGAGACATAATGATACAGCGACCGATTTGTTGGTTGATATGCAAGGTATATAAGTATATTGATGACATTTCTTCATTATAACATAAATGTTACTATTCGGATCATGAAAAGAGGTCTTATTTATTTTAGCCAAGTGTACAAGGGTACAAAGGTTCAAGGTCTGAAAGCAAAATCGAAGTTTCATAGAGGTGTTGGAGATTAACGAGTAAAAGGGAAAAGCTACCTTGTCTTTATATTGACATCCTGAAGTGCTACTGTACTTGAAGCGTTGTGTTAGATCGTTCATGTACAACGAATATTGGTTCCTTAGTTTAGAGGTTTTCTTCTAAGTGTCTTATATTTTAATTGTTTAATACGATTATCAATAATAACATTATTTAATTAAGAAATAATTTATGGCTTGGAGAGCTTTTTCGAAATCGAAGCATTCCCCGGAGGTGATGTGCCGGGCGGAAAAATTCACGAGGGCGAAGCCCGAGTGAATTATTACGCAGGCTCATTACCGACGAGAAATGCTTCAATTTCGATAAAGCCCTCCAAACCATAGATCATTTCGATTCTTATACGCTGAATTTAAAAATATTATCGTTACTACTTTTTTCAGTTCGACGGTAATGTGTAAAATGGCATAAATAGTGGCTGTTGGAATTCACTCCCCTATTTCGGGCCACAATTCAAGATATCATACATAGCTATCTTATACAAACTTATTTTAGTTAAATCATCTAGGAATCAAAACACTGTATGACGATTAATCCTGCATTCTTTCACCCGTTTAAAGGAAAACAAGGTGATGGGTATTCTACATGTAAGTCTTAACAGTCGCAGCCAAAAATACTATTTAGGTTCTTAATCACAATTACCCCATGCGACTGATGTATTTATACAGATATTAATTCTATTTCTATATATTATTTTCTTGGCAGGAGTAAATTAGAAAAGTCAGAAAGAGCTACTTCCATGTCCGAAACTCCGCCTACTTGTCCGAGTCCATAATCATATTAAAGCACTCGAATTGACTATAGAATGAATACAACGTAAACAGAATCCCACTGAATGTTTGTTTTTAAAAATTGGTCCCAGTATTTATGAATATATGGAATTTCAAATTTAGTGCCCAAGAAACAATTACAGATGTCTTTATTAGTCATTTCGTGAATTAACTAATGTTTGGTGACAAGGCAGATTTCACCGACCCCTTTTATTTCTTTATTAAACGTTTCATATAAGTTACGTTCAATATTGCATGTATAGTATTGTTATTCCTCTCCGACTATTTTGCTGTTTTATACTATATAGGGTATTGGTTCCTTTAAAGGACGATGAAAAACATATATGTTTGCAGACTTTACTGTTTCCCATTTATACGTATGTTCTTTAAATGATATTTTTATCAAACGTTTTGACTATTCATTTGGAATAGTTTATATAGTTATAACAATAAAGGAAACTATAAATGCTTGACAAGCATAACGGGCGTCTTGACTTTGTTTAAATGCCACCTGATGAAAATGATGCAAACTTACTTCTAGTATCTTTCATACACATGAATTCATTAATATATCTTCACTTTTGAAACCACTATTTTTCTGTCACATAAACTCTGTATTTTGATTTCTTTGGATAATGAGTAACCATTGGGGACATTAGTGTAGAACAAGTAGAAAATGTGAGAATACTTAACCTGAAACCAAGTTTATCGGAGTACATCCTGTATTTTAAAGCCTATAATCAGCCATGACTGCATCACCTTCTTTCAGGTAACCATGCTCTTATAGAAATTTTAACAGAAACATAAAGCTGTTTTCTTCGCAGCTCATCTTATCTGGTATCTAGCTATTACCTTAAATCTGAAAACAATTGATCAAGCGGGATCATAACCTTTTAAAGCGTTTTAGAGTAGTGGCTGAGTTGCAATAACTGTGCATTTGACAATGAATAAAGTATTTAATGTTTCAATTAAAATTCAAAAGAGAAAATAAGACTTCGTTTGAAGAGAACATAATATAATCTATTATGACCAGCTTTCGAAATATCGTGTTACGTTATATCTACCAAATTTAACAATCTTGTTTAGAAATCGCTATTCTGGAGTCTCGTGTTTGATTTCCATATATCACTTAGTGAACTGCTTATATACTTTTAATACATTATGCTCGACCATAATTAAACAAAGCCATTTTGAAGAGTAATATAAACACAAAGAATGTATTTGTAAAACGAAGAAATTGTGTACCTTTTACTGACATAATACACTAAAACGTGATAATTATGTATTACTAGCAACCGTTTACGTTTTGCACCCGCATCTGTACGTACGGACGGGCGTTCCCATTTGTGTATATGCATTAATATCATAGCAGTAGTATATGTACAAACAGGATGTCTTTCTCATAACTAGCCGAACATGTTAGTATCCTTTCTTACTTTGCACTGCTAGGCAATCGCGGCTCATGTTATATGTTTGAATCCAGGATATTGTTTTGTAATTAATGTCCTAAAGCAGGCATACTACTAAATCACCGCATTATAATCAATTTCTAGAAAGCCAAATTGCATAATGCAATAAACGATTTGATATCTTTAGTTGAATTTCGTCAAATTTCAGCGCTAGTGTAAAATATACAATTTACCGTGTGATATGTGTTATGTTCTAACCATATCTATATGTGAAAAATTATGGGGGCCGTGCATTGTGAAGCTTTGAGATCTCTAGTCAATCAATTGATTGCATATTAGGGCGTCTTTAAATTTGAATGTTCTCTTCAGTTTTGTACCGTCCGTAACTATGATCTGGATCAGTGAAAACATGCTGTGTATGGTTGTAGATGCGCTTCCGCATGCAGAACCAATACATGCAAACCACTCAAGTCCGTTTTATTCTTAGATAATTATTATAAATTTATCTTCACATATAATTGCTTACTATTCTATCTCCAACAAGTGCCAGTTTGTTTGTGTACCTTAAACTTTGAACGCAGCTCAGTTGACTGATCGGGATCATTTACCTCATTTTACATTTGAAAGTGTCACCTTTTCCGGAAATATATGCAGCTCCTTGCTATCTACACTATTCCAAAACACATTAAACTTAACATTTAATTGATCCACATCTGTTAACCGACTAGTGTGCAAAATTTAAAGACATTTCACCGTTTAATTAAAAATAAATTCCGTTTTTTGTTGCCCTACCCCGACATTATAAATACTGACCATATTAAAAAGTACCATAAAAGTTAAAATAGGTATGTTTGCAAGTATCTATTTACATTTAAAAAAATTTCCAGGTTCAAAAAGTACTTCAAGCAATGTAGAATTACAATACATGAATTATAATTCTACAAGCTTAACATGTGTAACAAAAATTATGCAATAATGCCAAAAACTAGGGTATACAATTTTCTTAATTTTGCCACAAGACATATCACACATGTACATATACACGGCTTTAGCAAAAGATTCGGAGTAGGGCCATCACTAACGATTATAAAACTTTTATAAGTAGGATATGAATTAAAATATAAGAAAAAAATAAAAATGTTTTACCGTCTACTTTTTGAGATATTCAACTTTCAGAAATGAGCACGGTCAATTTTTGTATTTTCAAGTCACTGTACAGCTAGATAAAATCAAGGAAAATTAAGATACAGTTTTCAAATCTTGTAAAATGGCTTAATTTTTCATGTTATTCAGTTTGATAACTAAAAAAGAAAAAATAACGAAAAAAAAGTTTTGGCTCCTTCGGGGATTGAACTCAGGACCTCTTGATCTCAAAGCAGACGCTCTAACCACTGCACCACAGTACAAAATAGGTACTGCTATAAAATCCAAAGTATTCCAAATGATCCTTAAACAGGAAGTACTCATTACACATCCACTACCTTAAAACCATAAAACAGGCGATTAGTTTTGTGTTTACATATGCTTTAAAAACAGAGAAACTCAAGAACGCTTATCAGGCTTCTACCAACAAGGTCAAGATGGATATGTCTTAAGAGAAGGGTTGCTTATTTGGAAGCAACCGTTACCAAAGAGTCACACCATAAGATGGCTGCATGTACTATATAAAACTGTAGCATATTGATTTGCTATCTGGCGAGCTGAACAACTCACAAAGGAGACCCTCAGACACATTGAACAACAACAACTACAGCGATGGAACTAGAGAAGACACATGATGAAAGAAACTTTGGACAAAGTTAAAACACTGGAAGATGAAAACAGGAAAGAGCAGGAGAAACAACGATTTCTGGACAGGGAAGTGACACTCGTCAGAGAAAAAGAAAACCACAGTGCATAATCGATTAGGAAAGATAACAATCACGAGCACATACCCGATCACAGTACGACCTACCAAAACACAGAAGAGGCGGTCACAGCCTGAGGTGACCACAGCTGTTAAAACACCACCACAGCAACAGCACGAGTAAACACCAAAAACAACCAACGGCCCTTTTCAGGGCCAACCGAATAATAAAGATAGAAATTACCTCAGTGATTGTCTAAAAAAACAAAATGAAATATAGTCCAAAAAAATACACTAACCTATATACGGTGCCATACTACCCATGCACGGTTCCATATAACGGTTCCAATACACACGGTGCCATACTGCCCATACCTTGGTACCATATCACCCACCCTTATAACTATTACCAGAAAAAAATATTGTGACATGTTTCTAAATTCAGACTTTGCTAAAACTTTCATTGAAATTTTATTGTACTTGAGCTTTTAAAGCGTGTGAAGTTCATGCAAATTTCATGGTAAAACTTGATCATCTTATGTTACGACGTTCTTCAATCATCTTCTCATTCCGTATTCGTACGTAATACGTATTTTGACAAGGCGTAGATAATTGTGTATATATCTAAGCGTTTTATGCACGGAAGCGTAAGCAAATACTACGTGCGTCTACGATTTCGTATTCACACTTTTATATTGGTAGTTACATGTAGATTTGAAACATTTTGTCAAAAATGTTCAGCGCACGGTGACAACGTGTTCGGGCATGACGCTGGTCCCGCTGTCTCTTAAATGAAGGTCAAGTTTACAATTATAGACGAAATATCACCGGATCCTTGCATGCAGTGTACTGTAAGGTAGTCACGTTATCTGCTGTTGTGTATGAACTTAACGTCCGTTCCAATCGTATTTCAGTCAATGTGTACGGAACCATCGTTCCTGGGAAGAATCAGTACCGGAATAGTACATGGTCGGTAGAATGACATAAACCAATGACCCTCACTCAGTGAGAGGTTTCTGTGATTTAAAGTCAGTGAGTCTAACTAATAGACAAAGAGGCGTTATCACTCACATATAACTTCATGTTTGCGGATGTAATTAAGATTTACATGCCTGTTTGATAGATATGTAGGAATGGTGATCTGAATACTTTAATTTTAAGCTGTGAAATAGCGGTACACAGCTACATAAGACTTTTGGCATTTCAGCGCTTGCTAAATTATATTGATGGTCACCACCTTACCTCCCTTGCTCCTACGCCAGTTATTAGTGACGCAAAGCTGTTGAGTCATCAGATAGATATGTTACGAGCGTATAAAGATTGAGTACACAATGTCACAAGGTTGTATGTTTAGAAATTCGCACAAGTCATTTGTTGAGAAATGGATGGATTAAGTTCTATGAAAAAGGGAGTTTTTAAAGAAATTCTTCAGGGACATACCGCGACATGCTTTACGAACATTGTGAAATGAATGCGTTTCATTTGCATGTCCTGCCTGGAATTACATCAGCGAACTCTCTGTAAACAAATTACTGAAAATAAATATGCGAGGGTCGTGTTGAACATGAAGAGTAGGATAAACAGTACAGTACCGGAAAATCTAAACAATCTAAACAACGTAAACAATAACGAAAATAACATATAAGGTTAAATAATCACTGAGTTCTGCTTCTTGTCCAATTCCGCGATGAATCTTGTATCTTTCTTCACGCTACAATAGTTTTAATACGTCCTTCCGAGTTTCTCTAGGATAAAGTGTCAAGGTCGGTGGCATCCATGTAATCAACAGCGCTTTTCCAATAGAGAAAACAAAAATCAGTTGTATGCGAAAACGAGCCAACTGCTGTACAAATAATTGAATTGAATCGCGGATTACTTGCTTTCCTTGACTCGAAGGTTTTTACTTACTCACACGCGAGTGCACGCATTGTTTCAATTGATGAATACGCTGCCGCCGTCAATTTCTATTAGTTGATAAATTGAGCCCTATCGAAATCAAATCGATGTATATACAGAGAAGGGTATTATATTGGTCTATGAAAGTATCAAACGCCATTTTATGGAAAAAAAGTTGTTTAAAAAACTGATGAAAGCTGAAAACAAAAACAAAATGTGTCTTTGTGGCTCTTTTCTGGCGTTGCGCATCAAGTAGATATATAGCTTGAAAGTAAAAAAATAAATCATTTCACTGAAGGGGAAGAGAAAGGTTTAAACTATGAAGACATTTGTTTGGAGTTTTATCAACATGTTCCTTGGAAAAAGGATAGACTCAAGAGCGGTAGCTACTATACTCAGACTTCAGAACATTGCCGATTACTTTTGAAAGCGGTCGGAAAGTTATTGCACTATTTGGTCGATTATCACACAAAATCGCTGCTCAGCCATTAATTTTTCCATAATCAATTTTCAAATATTATTTTATCAGTTTCATTTAACAATACATTTTCGGAAACGGAATACATTGTATACAAAAAAAACAGTAGATTTTGATTGCTTGGAAATAATGTGGTCATTAATGGTTCTATATTAACTTACATCACAACACTCAAAGGTTTATAAACTCAATCAAATCATTGAACCGGATAAGAATGCTTAATCAAAAATGTACATATAACCCCTGCGGATGAACGACCACCGGATATTGGGGCGAAGTGGGCAGATATAATTAGTTTTCGCGAGGAACATGTTACAATGGATAGTTTGGTTAAAATCTGATATGCAGTGTTATAGAAGAAGAGCTTGATAACTTTCCTACCATTTATTCATGAGGACAACCTATAATGGCCCCTGTGTTCAACAAACTGGAACCATTTTATCTTTCCTTTTCTTTTGAATGAGTCATTGCAAGAATGCTACAAAACAAGTTTGGTAACTTTCCTACCATTTTCTCATGAATAGTAGCTCTTTGAAAACAGTTTTAAGAAACAGTGACCACTGTGTTCAACGGACCGAAACCATTTTCAGTTTTCTTAGATTAAGTGCATCGATGCTACGAAAAAAGCTTGGAAATGTACTAACCATTCCATCGTGAGACGAAGCCATTTCAATATTTTTTTCTATTTTTAGTAACAGTGGTCCCTGTTAACAACTTACCCAAACAATTATACATCTTTTGAAACGGTTAAATGCAAGGATGCAACATGAAATGTTTGGTTACAGTCTGATGTGCAGTTTTATAGAAGAAGAGTTTAAGTGGAGTATTGACAACGAACGATGGATATTGGATACTGGACAATCAAACTACTGTCACCGTCGCGATTCCGTAAACCTAATACGAACACAGATACTTGGAATTTAGAGTCCCAACCCCATTTTCAAGCATGATTAAATAACTACAGTACATCTACGGTCATACAGTAATCGGACATAAAGTTTGGTTGTTATCAAAGCATGGTCAAAAATAAATATTCAAAATTCGTGAAAATTAAGACTATGCCGAGGTTATCAACTCGTATTGAAGCTGTTTAGCAATAATTACACATGTTACCGGCGTTTATAGATGCAGAACATATATATCTTCAAGATGCTACACACGACAACACTTTATTTTTTCTACTGTCGGTAGAATTTGTCTTAAAAGTCTACCGGAGGCAGGAATATTGTCACAAGGATACTCGTGTTGTCAATATGTTCTACATCGATAGAAGCAATGTTCCGCTTCGACCATAGTAAGTTCTGCTCTCAAACTACTGGGCTTCGATCGCTCTTATTTGACTGTAATAACTGAATAAAGATTAATGCTGTCAAATGTTAACATAAATCAGATGCGTTCATAATTTCTTGTCATTGACAAGTGACATGACTTAATTTTTTATTCTCAAATATATCACCGATATCACCGTGCTTATTAATCCTTATATTTGCTATAAATGACTGAAAAAATCTTTCAGTTGCAGTCATATGTGTCATGAAATTTCTTGAAAATATATCAATACAAAACTGTAATTCTACATGTCTTTAATTTTATGTATTATATCAATAATAAAAATGAAAACTACATTAGCAAATGCTGATACATTATGTGTACGCTGGAACTCTTAAAGTTTGTTGCGTGTCTCATATGCAGACATTATATTAATAGTGTTTACTCTATATATGTCATAACAGAGAGAGAAATGAAGAAAAATCTTATACATTTTATGACATTCATAATCGTATTTACAAAAATTGAAGCCTATTCTAAATAGTTGTATTTAATTGTGTCAGCCGCAGGAAAATAATAGCTTGCACTAGTCCGGTGGGTCACTGTAAAAATATTTAATGTAAAACTGTACCTCTACACATTGGCCATAAAAGATGCATTTGCCCTGACAAAGCTACTTTTTATGAACTTTCAAGTAAATGATGTCTCATATTTAAAAGGGGCACTCCCTGCATCTAGCAGATTATATACTCGAAACAAAGATTATGTGTTCAATGAACGTAAATTGATAAATAAATACAATTACAAGAAGAACCTATGGCGAAAAATGCCTCATTGTACCACAATTAATCAATAAAGAGGCTTTCTGTAATAAATCGCATCCAGCCATTAATTGTACAACAACAACTCTGCATAGATAAATGAATGGTTTACGGTACTGCAGTGTATTTTAAACCGCTGATTTTATCAATAAAGACTGGGAATATATAGCTGAAACATTTAAGTTAAGTTATAATACTTCCAAAGATTATATTATTTAGGTTTAGGGGGTTATTTAGTTCGGCATCAGTTATAGGGTATGCCCCTTTAAGCCCTGATATAAAATGTGAGATGTATTAACCTTTTTCCTGATTTTCTTGTTGCAAAACATGCAAACTATCCGCCATTATTCAATGGCAAATATGTCGATTCTTGTAATCAAAATTACTTTCCCAGACATATGTACTATCAAAACACATAAGTGAGAATGCAATGTGTGTTTACGAATAACAGTAGTGAATGTACAGTGTATTCTGCGACAATATTGAACTGTCACCCATGAATATTTCGTATATGTGGTCGGTAATCTTCGGATAAAAATATAACAAGGGATTGATATAAAATATCAATTTCGTATTGTCGAGATATCGCATTCCGCAATGGTGTAGTGGATCAGGCTTTTGACTACAAATCCAACGTATGCCGGTTCGAGTCTTACTTGATGTTTTGTTTTACATTTTATTAATCGTTTTGTTGCATATAGTATATTAACTATTGTCTTTGTTCATCACGTTTCAAGATTTTTTAATTACTATTTGAGCATTCTTTCTCCGTCGTCTTGCATACATTTGTATATAGAACTGAAAATGTCGACGAGCAGATCATCAAAACAGCTAAACGCTCTTAAGATAAGATTGCCTCGGCTAATATATCGAAGGATTTCGAAGATAACCCAGGGACAGACGGAAAAACATCCATTCAACGGACGATGAAATTTTATGTTATTCCTAAAATGCCATGGATATCAATAATAAGTATTGATACATAAAAAATTAAAACACAGACAGCAAAGCAAAGTTATTTAATCAACAATAAAAAAATAAAAAACAGAAATCATAGAATAAACGGTGCAAAAGACTGTCACAAATTAAATAATAATAGCCATACTCCTATAAGAATTAAAATTTTCTGTACATGATTCGAACTCATGGTACATTGCATATAAGTTGGGCATCTTACCACTACACCACTGTCTTCGCGGAGTGAACTTAGTCGGTGAAATGTATTTGTTCGATATGATAATCAATTGAAATTACGAAAACACACCCGAACGAAGCCGATGATATTGGCGAAGATTAAAGAGTGCCAGGTAAATATTGTCGCACAATAACACATTCCAGCAGGGACGACCATGTTATGATACTTGTAACTTAACCATTCATGAAAGGCTATATACATGTATGTAAGAGCTAAAACATGTTCCTGAATGTTGCCTTTAAATGTTAGCCGCATTTCTTATTTTTGTATGATAGTTAGCTTTTTTAAGTACGAGTATCTAAAGAAGCTCCACATTTTATAACCAATCTTCATATGATTCCAGGATTCCAAATGATTTAAACTGCTGTGATATTGGAAAGGATCGGAATAATATTTAGCTTAAATGCATCCAAATAAATGAGTAGACATATCGTTTATACTATTTCAAACACGTGTATCTTCATAATTATATTTTTATAGCTCTTTTCATCTGTAAAACATTCAAGTAAATAATGCAAAATGAGTGTTCAATTCTTACATTTATTTTAGTTTAGATACTAGAAATAAGTTAGCCATAATGAAACATAGCTTGAAAATGTATACCATAGCTTACTATCCAACAATATATGACCGAAGTGAACACATTGATATTGTGTCTACCTCTAGTCAACCTGTTCACTAAGAAAACAGATGGAATTCGTGTTTTAAATTAATTTGCAGATTAGCAAAGTGTTTGCACTTAACGAACATAAATAGTCTGTTACAGTAAACTACATGTATTGTTCATTATTCCCACGCAGCAGGGGAGAACACTTTACGAATTCATACATCGGCGAATTGCTATTGTATACTCATTGCGGGACCGTTTTAGTCTGGTGTGTTGGTCATGTTGTGTTGGGCAAAATGTAAAGTTTAATTGTTTGTTTTAGCCGAAATGTTATTGCTATTCCCCACAAGTACAAACTACCTGAGTTACAAACAAGCATTGAACGGAATTCAACATTCGTATACTTACACTGTAACATAAGATAAGATAAGATATTAGTTTATTATAGCTACTTGTGCATTTATACAGAACAATCACATGTTGATTAATGGGCATTAGCACCCGGCTCAAAAAGCATTTTAGTCACCTAAGACATATAATCATAGTAAAGTACGTAACTATGTAGTTTAAGAATTATAGCGGATTTACAAGAATACAATTCTAAACGTTAAGTCAGATAATTTTAACATATCTTATGTATCATATGGTTTAGCATCTGGATATTGATGTTATCACAAAACACAGAAGCTATGTCTAAATCCGTCACATGATAAATTACCTTCGAGCAAAAGTAATATACTTGTCGAAATGTACATTTACAAATAATACTAGTGAATGTACAGCGTAACACATTCTTGCAGGGAAGACCATGTTATGATACTTAACCATTCATGAAAGGCTATATACATGTATGTAAGAGCTAAAACTTGTTCCTGAATGTTACATTGAAATATTATCCGTATTTTATTTTAGTATGACAGTTATCCTTTTAAGTACGAGTTTCTAAAGAGTCTCCACAATTTTCAACCGAATCTTCATTAATTCCAGGATTAAGAATTAAACTGCTGTGAAGTTGGAAAGGATCGAAGCAGTATTTAGCTCAAACGCATCGAAAAGAAATGAGTAGACAGATCGTTTATACTATTTCAGATACGTGTATCTTCATAATTACATTTTTATACAATGTAGTTATTTTCATCTGTAAAACATTCAACTAAATACTACAAAATGAGAGTTCAATTCTTACATTTATTTTAGTTTGAATACTAGAATTAAGTTAAACATAATGAAACATAGCTTGAAAATCTATAACATTTTTAAATACACAATATAAATATAATTACGAAAACAATCAGTTGTATAATGATATCAGATGTTCCGTAAAATTGAATTGAGTTGAATTTGATTCCATGTCAACATTGAGGACGGTATTGACTTAAAGAAGCATTACCTATACCTAGCATATTAATTTCCAAACAAAAACAAGACGGCCAAGTCCGTCCTATGTCGCCGCCCATCTGAGCCAGCTGTATTTCATCTGGTCAAAAGCTGGAATTATTGTCACCAAGGTAATGTATAGTACTATACTATATAATAGTAATGTGTGGTATTTTAGTTTTCTATGGTACTCTGCAGAACTAAAACAAGCTCTGTAGTACAGTACAGAGGGGTCAGTAGAAGTGTTTCTCTTTCTTTAACGTAATAGCAGTGGACTGGAATCATTTCCTAAATTCGGTCATTTTAAAGATAAAGATGTAATAACAGCAGCGCCTGTGGACCGAAATCGTTTCCAGTTTTTCGAAAGGGGCCCATGCAAGAATGCTATAACTTTGGTGACATTCTGGGATTCATAAGGTTCAGGATTTTATATACAGACTAGAGGTCTTATTAATAGGACTACTACCACCTGTAATTGTCCGGTTGGCCATTCTCACTCAACTTAATAAAACAAAATTACAATTGCATATTTTCTCGCCAAAGCACTCGTTTTGCTATTATTATGCGGTTGTGATTGCATTTAACGCAATAAGGGATTGATTCTTAGTCAGCATGGTTACTACGTACATGTAAGTTTTGAATCAAGTTGACATATTGCGGGAAAATTACACATGTATACTTTGTCCAATCAGATTGCTTTAGTAGGAATAAGGTATACCGGAAGCTGAGGTAGAGTTAGAATTGACGATTCTGTCTAAATGTTTAAAATCGTTTAATTTCAGAAGCAAGGTTTCTTTTGACAAACATTTCTTATTGAACGTGTTAATCAAATGTTAGACCTTTCCAATAGTGTGAGAAGTCAGCGTTAGGGCCTAGGTCTGTTGTCTGCCACTAGTTGGCAAATCATGCTCATTCCTTTCACGCCATTTTTCTCGTTTTTAGTAAGACAGTTCTCAACAACCGTCTTTGATTATATAATTTTAAAGTAATCATGTAGGGGTGAGAACGTGTAAGCATTGTCTGTCTAGTCAGATTTTGTTTGCAATTCTACATACAGGCATTCTTGTTACCTATTGTCACGAATTATTTGCAAGTGTGTTACATGGTCATTCAGAACATATTTTAGGCATAGTTAGTTTATACTAATTTATTTATTCTCGATTGCGAAACAAGTTCTTACAACTTATATTAATCGCTCTCGAGACTCATTCCAGATGGAATCAACCTCGAAGAGAGAGAGGCAATGTGGATTTAATAGTGTCTTGCCTAAGGACACTACCGACATGGCGATGGTAGGGATCGAACCCGGGGCCCTTCGATCCTGATGCGAACGCGCTACCATTGCGCCACGGCGGCTCCACTTAGGCATAGTTGTGAGACTTTGTTCAGTATAATTTATAGAAAGTGGTTTAAATGGTTTCCTATTAATCATTTAACAACCTTTCAAAGAAAATCCTAAAGCGTAACAGAAAAGTTTATCAGAAACAATGGACGAAACCTTTCAGACTAATAATTCTTCAAATGAAGTATATAAAGCATGACAGGAAGACTTGTGTTAAATGCATCGAGACACAATAGAATACACCATACGAAGATTAGTTTGCTGTAATGAAGATTCATCCCAAAGTCATTATATAATTTCAGATAATACATATTACTTACGATGTGCATGGATTTCTATAATAACGAAAAGTATCATTTAATGCCATATCCATATTGGCAGTGATAAGAGGCCCAAAAGAATCAGTAGTAATTTACTTGACTGACTGGACTCTTTATATTTGATGAAAGTTTAATGAAAATTGGAACCTGTATAGCGTTATTACGTAAAAGTAATCGGAGGACATTGTGACGTTGACCTTGGACCTACTGACCAAAAGACAATAGAGATTCCTCACAAATTACAGGTAACCTTCTGAGCAAGTTTGATGAAAGTTGACTTAAAAGTGTGAGCTGTAGAGAAACATTAAGGGAGAAACAATCGGAAGACACTGTGGCCTTAACCTAACGGAATCGTCTTAACTTTGCAGGCAACTTTCTAAGTAAGTCTCTGAGGTCAAATGAAAACTGTAATATTTTATATGATATATGGGTCATATAATCCTACTAGTGTCATATATAAATCCATCAAGGAGTACATGTGTTTTACAATGTAGTATTATTTTGTATGAAATTAAAAAGGCATAGCCTATAACCGGAAGCGACTTAAAAAGCCTCAAATAATTATTTCATCAATAATTGAAAGGATTGCGACCAATCCTGAAAGTTTCAGCAACGATTCCCAGCGAAATCGGAATAAGAAGCATAATCATAATACATTTGGGTGGATAGCTATTGCATGTAATTATAAAACGTCGCCATATGAGTGAACGAGACATTTCTCGATATATGTTCTTATTGAAAGACTTATTAATTCATTACTTTATATATATTTAACCCATTTGAAAAAAATTTTGCTCTTTGTAGGGAATGACCCTTTAACAATTCTGTCTGCTGTTTTTAAACGGTCAGTTTGTTTTTTTGTATCGTAATTTTATAAAAAAAGAAATAGATTTATAATACAATTTTTTTTATCAATTTTAATCATAGGGATTTTATACCCGACATACTTGCGCACATTAGAATGTTTGCCGGATCTTTCAAATGGACAAAGACTCTCCACGTGAGTGAAAAAAGTAGTGAAGTTGGTGTTCGGGGTTTTGTGAAAAGCAATTGGCAAACAATACGATATAAGGCTCATTGATGTACTGGAATGGTATATTTATCTCCAATTTAACTTATATACTATATGTATCCTTAAAGAGTCCCTTTACCGGCTTGCTATTTAACCACATAACGCATGAATATATATATAGAACAACTGAAAGTAAATGCAGACCGAGCCTGAGAATGACTATTCGTTTATACGTGTTGAAAACGTTTTTGTTTTTTGTTTTCTGTGGGCCTAATTCTAAAAAAGTGAAAAGTTATAAGGAAAAGATACCGATGTAATTAACGAAATGAGACATGTCGTACTTTTACTGGGCTCTCATTTTAATTTGTTTGAATATTTTTGGGACGAAAAAAGATTAAAGATTCAATTTAGCATTATTGCCATTTTATGGTTTTTTTTTATAAAATAAGATTAATAACAAAATCCTTTATTCTTTACTTAACATACGTTCATTTCAGATGAATATACTGCTTGTCATAGGGTAAGACTATTGAAAAAACATTTTGGTCTCATGCCGTAAAATCTTATTACTGTGGGAAATAATTTTTTCGGTTCTTTATAATTCGACGGCTCAAAGACTACCCCTCTGGCCTTACTATATCTGTACTGTGTATTTATTTGTAAAGGGAAAATACTCACTCCTCAAACTAATTTAGTTTAATGCTGTTTTGTTGTACAAATATTTGACAAATGGATTGGGCCACGAACTAATGGGATATGACCGCTTTTATTTTGACTGTCATAACTAAATAAAGATAAATGCTGTCCAATGTTTATACGAACATGTTAACAAAAATCAGACGCGTTCATAATTGCTTCTCATTTACAAGTGACTTGACTTATTGTTTGCTTCTAAACTATATCACCGTCCTTATTAATCATTATATTCGCAGTGGAGCCACCGTGGCGCAATGGTAGCGCGTTCACCTCAGGATCGAAGGGCCCCGGTTTCGATCCCTACCGTCGCCATGGTGGTAGTGTCTTTAGGCAAGACGCAAATAATTCCACATTGCCTCTCTCTCTTCGAGGTTGACTCCATTTTGAATGAGTCTCGAGAGCGATTAATATACGTTGTAAGATCTAGTTTCGCAATCGAGAATAAATGAATTAGGATAAACTAAAGTATATTTGCTATAAATGACTCAAAAGTTCTTTCAGTTACAGTCATATTTGTCATGAAGTCTCTTGAAAATATATAAATACAAAACTAATTCTACATGTATTTAACTTCATGTATTATAGAGCAAAAATAAAAAGTGAAAACTAGTAAATGCTGATACATTTTGTGTTCGCCAGAACTCTTTCAGTTTGTTGCGTGTCTAATTTGCATACATTTTATATGCAAATGTAAAATCAAGTGACTCCCGGGCGGGGTCACTATTTACCCGGGGGTCGAAATTTGAACATTCTTGGAAAAGGTCCACTAGACAATGCTACATACTAAATTTTAGCTCTAAGCCTTGTAGTTTCAGAGAAAAAGATTTTCCCATATTGCCTATGTAAAACCAAGTGACCCCCGGGTATTTTCAATAGAAACACTGAAATCTGGTTGTTAAGTCAGAAACTGCAGACTTTGTCCTTTCGAAATATATGTGTTTAGTTAAGCTAACCATCCAACAATATATGACCGAAGTAAACACATTGATATGTTGTTTACTTCTAGTCAAAATGCTGACTAGTTAAGAAACAGATGGAATTCTTTATCTAAATTAATTTGCAAATTAGCAAAAATGTTGCACTTAACGAACATAAATAGGTTGTGATAGTAAACTACATGTTTTGTTTATCATTCTCACACAGCATTGGAGAATACTTAACGAGCTTATACACTGGCGAATTGCTATTGTATACTCATTGCAGGACCGTTTTTGTCCGGCATGATGGTCAAAATGTAAGGATTAATTGTTTGATTTTATCTTTTCTCAAAAGCACAAATTACATTTGTAAAACAACAAGCATTAAACGAAATTCAACATACATTCGTACAATAACACTGTATCATAAGATAAGATGAGGTAAGAAATTTATGTTTATTTTAGCTTCTTGTGCATTTGTATAGAACAATCACATGTTGACTAATGGGCATGAACATTAGCACCCGGCCCAGCAGGCCTATATGTCACCTTAGGCATAAAATCATGTTAAAGTCATATGCAGAATAATAAGAGTTGTAACGGATTTTCAAGAATGAACAATTTTAAACGTTAAGTCAGATACTTAACCATGGTAGAGCTAAACACATCATGTTCCTGAGCATTGCTTTGAAATATTATCCACATTTTATTTTTGTATGACAGTTAGCTTTTTTAAATACAAGTATCTAAAGAAGCTCAATAGCTTTCAACCGAATCTTTATATGATCCCGGGATTCCTATGAAGTTAACTGCTGCAAAATAAGCCAGGATCGGAATAGTATTTATCTTAAATGCATCCATAAGAAATGAGTAGACAGGTCATTTATAAACGTGTAACTACATACTTATATTTCTTTATAGTTCTTATCTTCTGTACAACATACAACTAAATAATATCTATACAACATTATTGTTAAATTCTAACATTTAATCTAGCTGTATAGCTAGAGTTAAGTTAAACATGATGAAACACAGCTTGAAAGTATATACTGGTAACATTGTCATTTTACAAGCTGCTCGCTCTCAGATTTTGGTTAATAACTTAAGTTCTTCAAACTGTATGAATGTTTTAGAATGTAATTATACTCATATACAAATGTTCCACTATAAATTCCTGTGAAATATATCTGTGAGTTTTTAATGATACGCTTCCATATAATAAAGTATCGCACACGCTTTAAGAATTCCAATACAAGCATATAGTGTAGCGGTGCCGTATAACTAACTTTTTCAATCGATGTTTGCAAATTCCGTACTAGCTTTTTACTTATATTACTGATTCATATATCATGTATAAGTATATCAATGTTGAAATCTTTTGTTTTGCAACGGCAACTGAGAGCAAGTAGCTTTATATGCACAATCAATATAACTATAATTATGAAAATAATCAGTTGCATTATGACATCAGATGTTCTTTAAAAAATTGAATTGGGTTGCATTTGATTCAATGTCAACATTTAGGACGGTATTAAATTAAAGAGGCACTACCTACATCTAGCAGATTATATTCTCAAGGGCCAAGTTGGTCCTATGTTGCCCATCTGAGCCAGCTGTATTTCATGTGGTCAAAAAGCTGTAATTATTGCCACCAAGGTTATATTTACTACTACAGTATGTTAAAGTAATGTATGATATTTAAGTATTCTATAATACTCTACAGAACTGAAATACTCTGAAGTACAGTACAGCTGAATCAGCAGAAGTGTCTATTTTAGTAGCAATAGCAGTGAACTGGAACCAAGTCCTAAATCTTAAAAGGGACCAAATGCAAAGATATTTCAATGCAAATTTGGTGACAACCCATCCACTGGTTCATGATAAGAAGCCATCTTAAAAATGTATAGTAACAGCAGCCCTTGTGGACCGAAATCGTTTCTTGTTTTTCGGAAGGGGGCAATGCAAGGATGCTACAAGTATGGTGACATTCCGGGATCCCGAAGATTCAAGATACTATGTAGAAAATTATTGTTCATCTAGGATCCTTCCAAATCAACGACAAGTTCTCATATTTACCAATAATGTATAATGTGAAATTAAACAATCTATCTTTTTTATAGGACTACTACCACCTATAATTGTCCGTTTGGCCATTCTGAAGCAATTTTAATAAAAAAGCATACAAAAGTATACAATTGCATATTTACTCGTCAATGCACTCGTATTGCTATTATTATGCGGTTGTGACTGCATTTAAAGCAATAAGGGATTGATTCTTGGTCAGCCTGGTAACTACCAACATGTATGTTTTCAATCAAATTGACACATTGCGGGAAATTTGCATATGTATACTTTGTCCAATCAGATTGCTTTAATGGGAATAAGGTATACCAGAAGCTGAGGTCGAGTTGGAGTTGACGATTCTGTCAGAATGTTAAAAATCGTTTAGTTTCAGTAGCAACGGGTTTCTTTTGACAAAGATTTCTTATTGCACATGAAGTCAGCGTTAGGACCTAGGTCTGTTGTTTGCCACTAGATGATAGATCATGTTCATTCCTTTCACGCCTTTTTTCTCGTGTTTAGTATGACGGTCCTTGACAACCGTCTTTAAATTATATAATTTTGAAGTAATCATCTAGGGGTGAGAACTTGTAAGCATTGACTATCTAGTCAGATTTTGTTTGTAATTCTACATAGAGGCATTCTTGTTACCTATTGTTACGGACAATTGCAAGTATGTTACATGGTCATTCAGACCAATAACTCTAAGGTAGCGATCTAGGGTCGGCTCAGTGGAGTTAAATTACCAATTTAGACAATAATTGTATTATATATTTTGTATCTTTTATATAGATTATGACTAAAACAAGTAGATTTCATGATTTTTTAAAACTTTTAAAAATGTTTTTGGCCTTTGATATTGTATGATATTTTATAAATTTCGTAAAATTTTGAACAGCGATAGTAAAGCCATTTTTTCGATTTTTACCACCAAATTCATAAAAGATGTATATAATCATAATGTCTAGGGATCCGTGTCACAGATTTTCCATATCATTCCCCAAACAAAAAATATTTAACATCAAAGAAATTTCAGCCTTTTTCTGACCGCTTGTTAAGTATTTAAAGATAATTAATCCCCTGGACAATTTATCAAAATGTCCTGACATGGATTCCTCCGTAATTAAATTCTCTTTTAAACTGGTCCAAAACCCCATGTTAATCGACCCCCAATTAACAAAATTGTGTTTGTTCAAAGTTGACACATCTTCCTTCAAAGCAAGTGTCAAAAAACGCCGATTTCTAACGACACTCATAATTTGACTGGATTATATAAAAACAAAACCCGTTTAAATGTATCCAATTATACGTAAGTACAATGATATGATAATACATACAATACTAAACCCTGCCAAATCAGAAAAAATACAAGATCCGCCCACAGAATCATTTTAATGCGAGAATTACTACTTTTTCTATGTGATTTATTGCCACTACGGTATTTCGACAAGACGGTCACGTGATTATCTAAAGTATTTGAGGTACACAGCGGGGAAAATGGAGAAAGTTGAACGAGAACTTACATCTGCAGTAGAGTCAGCGGGGTAATTGATAATTATTACACTCGAGACTGTTGTAAACAACTTGAAAAGATGTTAACGGTTTTTAAGCAATTGATATAAATTCAAACAAAGTAATTCATTTCGTAATCTGAGCTTATAAGACGATGAATAAAATTTGGCAACATCTGTAAATAATAAGCACAACTATCATGCACTGGCCTTCGTGCAACTGTTTTATACAAATTATTAGATCTAATATAATAAATGGTTCTGAAAATTGTTAAAAATGACTTTGTCAAGAACGCAAATTCATTTGAATACTGTGATAGTTAAACTGTACTGTTGTGAATAAACTTTTTTGACTAGAATGATTTCAATTATATGTATTTTGCTTAATAAATCTGTTCAAAATAAAAACTCATTTTAAACTTATTTATTGTACACCATGATGTTTTCCTGGGTATTCTACGGATTTTCGAGTACTTAGTACTTTTTTTCATTTCAATTTTTTTTTTTTTTTTGAGCCTTTAGCTTGTAAAATATTTAGCACGAAACCTATCACTAAAATCATTTATAGTTGAAAAATAAAAGATACCCATTTTAATAGTACATGTATAAATCGGTTTGTCGCAGAATTTTTCATGTATGCTCTACGAATGAGTGTCGACATGCAGCAAGATATTTGTTTATTTATGACCCAACATTATACTATAAATGAATTTATCTGCAAACTACAAAATTATGAAAATTCATAGTTCTACCTTACAAGTTACCATAAAATAGTGTTCTCTACATTTTTGGGATATTATCATAGGTTCACATAAATAATTTAATAAATAAATAGTTCTATACTACTAAGAGTAGTAATTAGACTAAGGTACATTTCACTCCTTTGTTGTAGGCTATGCTTTACTGTTCATTTAGTGTTTTTGTTGTTGTTGTTATGAGCCAGAATGATTCGGAATCTTGTTTTCTAATCAAGCATAGGCGGTCCACTATAATCGGTATGTGTGATATCGACTACGGTATATACCTACCTACTTAGTCAACCATACCGCGCGCGAGTGCTTTACTGATCGCGTGTCATACTGATAATGCCCGAGGCTCTAAATTAATTAATCTCATACAGTACCATGGATCGAAGATGATTTATGTATCCTGATTTATTAACACTTTCAAACTTTTTTGTTAAATTTTCAATAAAAAAAAGACATTATGATAAATATTTTCCTATTTATTTGTCTCCATGTAGTCCAGATATTCTGATATCTTTCTTTTCGTTTCTTATTTTCCAATTTTCAATTTATGAATGATAGTTTTTTTTTATATTTAAGTAAACATTCGGCAATAACATATAAACTGTAAATTAGTAACAATAAGCAAATTGGAAACTTTATTCACAGGTCTAACAGTGGATATCAAACTTAAATAAATATTATTTTTATTTATTTATTATTATTACTATTATTATTATATGATGAGCAGGTATGCCTTTACGACAGTGAAATGTATTTTTTATGAAAAGGGACCGAGATAATTACCACCTACGAGAAAGTAATGATAAAACTTTTTTCTAACTTTAGAAGCATTATACCTTACAACTTCTGTGCATCACAACCCCGTTTGTTTAGTGAATAACTCATTATATGATAAACTTCTAGTCTTCGCATATGCAGCTTTATGGAGGGCACCTTCTTATTTTAATACGAAACGTTCTATTACAACATTTTCCGAGATCAAATGCATATTCATTTCTTGAAAAGTAATTCACAAACTTTATCAATTCTTATATTCAAATGCTTTTAGAAGGTCACACATTTCTTCACATGTCGACACGAATGGAAGGATTTGTAAAGAGAATAACTCTTAGTTTTTTTGTTTTCGTAACATATTCGTTTATATTTTCGTATGTATTTTAATAGATTCTGTCAAAAATAAAAACGGATTGGATTTACGCATTGATAGTATACAGTTAGTATTTATGTGAGATGACAATTTATACAAACAAATAATCCACATTTTTACAATTACCTGATTATTGTTCCTACTGTTCGTCGTGGGAGATGGGGGTAGCCCCATAAAGTCGAACATTTCTATTATTTCAAATGCACATAAAAATCTATTTCATTTATAATTTCTGAATTGCTAAGCGTACACATCTAACTATCGAAACAATTAACTGATCAATACCGGTTGACTCTACCAGTTTATTGATAATCCATTATCGGCACCTCAAAAGGGGCGGAGCTATGAATGGTTATTGACACACAGAGAGCGCGACGCTGTTGGAATACGTACCGATCAACTTTTACGGTTCATAAAGCACGTTTTAATTATTTTTCAGCATCTTTGATTTCGCTTATATGTAGAAGTTAAATTGAACATATGATAATGCATAAAAACGGAAATTTGCGATTATAAAGCAAATTAGCATCGATAGCTACCTTAAATGAAGTATGTAATGCTTGACAGGAAGGCTGGCATTGGCCACATCTTGACCGTATAGATATTTGGACTAAGAGTTATTGCCATGCAGACCTTCTGTCGGCCCATGCAGAGGAAGTGCAATCTATGTAGGGATGATGAGAATGACATTGAATTTTGTTAAGGCCAAGATCAAAGTGACAATAGTTAAAAGGTTCCTGACGTATTCATAGAAAGTTGTTGGTATACGGTTGAATTTTTCAAACTTTGGTGGAAAGTTGTTTTAATAGGTAGTTAGCCATTATTATGGTAAATAGATCTAGTAACAGTACTGTTTGCAAGAATAAAACAAGTACAAATATACATATTTCGTTCGAGCAAACAGTTCTCAATCTAATTGATATCTTGACCAATGTTTTACTACTCAATTGAAACTATGCTTTATTTCAGATAACAAGTTTTAAGCGCTACCAGCTTGCACAATGCAAAGTATCATAAGAAGATTAGTTAGCACTGATGAAGATTCACCCCAAAGTCATTATACAAGTTCCAAATAATATATATTACTTACGATGTGCATTAATTTCTATAATAATAGTTATAATAATGAAAAATAATGCTAAATGCTAATGCCACTCTCATATTCATATTCTCAATACAAAGAGGACCATAAGGGCCGGTATTAATTTACTTGACTGACTGGACTCTTTGTGTTTGATGAAAGTTGATTCTAAATGTGACCTGTATAGCATTATTACGTAAAAGCTAACGGAGGTGATTGTGACGTTGACATTGGACCTACTGACCCCCTCCCTAAAAAAAACAAAACAAAAGAGATCCTACACATATCACAGGTTACATTTTTGGCTAGTTTTAACCGGTTTAAGCTCCCCAGTGGTGTTTTTGCCACTGACCGTTCCAAGGCGGTGCCCCACTGTGTTCCTTTAATTGTTCGTTTTGTCCTCGTGTGTTTGCTTTGTATGCTAGTGTGTGTTGGTAGTGTATATGTGTGTGTGTACATGATTGTGTGTGCGTGTGTGTGTGCGTGTGTGGGTGTGTGTGTGTGTGTTGGTGGTGTGCACTTCTGGGTGCTGTGGGGTTCGTTTTGGGGAGGCTGCGTTTTTGGTACGTGGCATTCCCTGTTTGATATTATTTTTGTTTTTATGAAAGTTATGAGTATTATTCAGGGAAAAGCTATCGGAAGACAAAGTGACCTTAACCTACTGGAATCATCTACCCATTGCAGGTGACTTTCTAAGTAAGTTTCATGATACAATTATCTTATCTAATTCAATGGGGTTTTTATACCCGACATACTTGCGCACATGTTTACCGGATTTTTTCAATGGACAATGACTCTCCACGTGAAGAAAAAATGTGAAAAAAAAGGTTTTTCACCGCTTAAACTTATGTTGCAGAACTTTCCTGTACTAAACACGTTCCATTTGCACTTGACAATTTCCATACTGTCAAGTTACGTCAAAAACGGACCAAAGAGGCATGAAATACGTTTTCCGCCGAAATTGATGTTTTTTTTTTCGTAATATTTTCATGGAAGAAGTCATTCTTTTATTTTGAATAAATGAATATTTATCTTCTGAAGAAGAACACATCTTAACGAAATTCCGTTAAGAATTTCGTAACATAACTTGATTTGGGGTAATTTAATTGAAAGTTTCGTTGTTACATTAAGGCCGTCAATCTATGAAATATTTGATAATTTCTTAACGAAATTCCGTTAAGAAAACGTGTTTAAACGAAATACACGCATTGAAATAGAATATATTTCTTTGTAACATTTCCGTCAATCTATGAAATATTTGATAACTTCTTAACGAAATTCCGTTAAGAATCTGGCTACATAAACATGTTAAGCGAAATACACATATTTAAATAGAATATTTCTCTTTGTTACATTTAGACTGTCAATCTATGAAAAAATTGATAATTCTTAACGAAATTCCGTTAACGGTCAGTTATGCTTCGGGCGACTTTGCTATACTCTTGGACGTAAATTTTAATTACTTAGAGTTATCACTGAATGTGATTTTAATACCTAAATGATAAAGTCAAATGTTTAAGGGAAGACTTATTTATTTTCAAGAGGGCCAAGATGGTCCTATAACGCTCATCTGGCTAACATTGGCTTTAATGCAAGGTCAACGTATAAAATTTGAACTGGGGTCCTGATTTGAACAATCTGATTTGAACAATCTTGGTAGAGGTCCATACACAATGCTACATTCCAAATATTTAAGCTCTAGGCCTTGTGGATTTAGACAAGAAGATTTTTTTAATTTTCCATCTGTGTAATCAAGTGACCCCCAACCCAGGCGGGGTACATTTGGACCCGAGGATCATAATTTGAACAAACTTAATAGAGTTTAAATAGGCAATGCTACATGCTAAAATATCTAGTCTCTAGACCCTGTGGTTCAGAGAAGATTTTTCCTATAGAAATCTATGTAAAATCAAGTTACCCTCCCCCAAGAACGGATCAGTTTAAAATCCAACCAAAATTTTACTTACTACTTCTTTATCAGTTGAACAATAACAAGGTGCATTATGAATTATTACAAATTCAATATTAATGATAGCTAACCAAGTCTGCAAAATATGATATTATGTTGAATAGCAAAACAGACTAAATACCTGTCAAAATGAACAAGTTCTACAAAATGTTTAAACCTGTCAAAAAGAAATGTCACACTGTTTTTATGTGTCTGGTGATGACTGTATGAGTTTAACTTTTCTACATTTTAGGTTGTTTGTGAAACAGCAATTAATCAATTAATTTGCAAAAATCTGTTAATGACTAAAATCAGGAGAAATGTTAAAAACTAAGGAATTTAGTTAATTAATTTAAGAAAATAATTACTATAGATATATAACTTTTTAGAATCTCTAAGGAAGATAAAATTGCCAAAATGTTTTTGCTATTTAAAATTTAAATCATTAATTATTAATACCTTAGAGAGAATTTAGAATGCAGAAGTTGACGGAGCAAAACCAAATGCCAAACTGATGAATCTCTTGCAAACAATACTAAAGAAAGACTACCCAGAATGCAATTTTCACCATTCTTATCTCTAAGCTACTGTACTAAACCAATTTGTAGCAAACTCAATTTGACTAAAATAGAAATAGACAAGCAAAACGAGGCTGAAATGGGACAGCCCAACATAAGGTTTACAGACTGCATGCTAAGTGATAATCATCACTAAATACTACGTTTTGATGTGCTTAAATGTATAATAGAATATTTCAAAAAATGATCAGAAATAAACAAATACAACTAGAAAATCAATAAACACACACGAATACTCAAAGAAATGACTTCTTTTCAAAACATAATTTCCTATATTAAATAGGCTGCTGTGTCATCTTTACCTTGTGGCAGATCAGGATGTGTATTTACATAACAAAGGAAAATGTCATTTCCATTCTGTTTTGTGTTACTGGTGTGACAATGAACTTGTTGTGTGTTCTGCTTAATGTATAAACATAATAACCATTCATGACAAATACATCAAACTAAATGTATCATTGTCAACTTTATGATTAAAAACAAATAAACTCTAGTGAATTGTTTTACATACTTTTTACTGCATTTTTGACTGAATTAAAAGGTCCAACAGACAAAAAACAAACACTTACATAAGATTATATGTAACTCTTGTATTTATTAACATCTACATATCCCTAAAGGGTTGTTTTACTGACAGGCTATATAACCACACAACGCATAAATACATGGTAGGCCAGATTTTCACAGCTTTAATTTCTTTTGATTAGCCGATCACAGTTACGTTACTACAACCAAAGAACTATATAGCTATTTAATTCAAGTCGTTCGTTGTATAGATATTACTTGTATCATCAGTTATTAACGCAATGAAATAAAAAGCTGGTACTTTATCAAATGCCATGAAAGTTTTGCCTTATGACATTCACTTCAAACTTTCTAGTCACGTTTTTTTCAGATTTAAATGAATAAAGACATCAAAATAATATATTACAAGTATATTGAACAGTACTTCAAATTTAGGAATTTTGTTTTTCAGATTTAAATGAATAAAGAAATCAAAATAATATATTACAAGAATTTTGAACAGTGCTTTAAAATTAGAAAAGTTTATTTCATGTAAATACATTTGGCTAAAACGCCCATGAGGCATAAATATACAATCATTTATGGTGCACAGCACATACTAATAGTGTCAATACATATGTCATAATAATGATAAATGATACTTAACCTAAGTGAACAAGGTGTTACTGATTTTCAGGACCATTTACTTGATATTTTAAAATCATTTACATAATAAAAATAATAATAATGATAATAATAAAATCTTTATTTCAAGAAGGTAACACAAATAGACATTAATACGAAATCGTACATACATCGCAATTTCATTGTGGCCTTCCATAAATACACACCAACAACATATTAGATGTAAATGTATCAGAATTTTTAATGATTTATTAATCTCTTACTTATAATCGGCGTGTCGTGTGCGTGCACTATCACGCGGCGTTATAATTCTCTACCAAATGGACGGTTCTGGGGTTTACAATAATATTCAAATTAATTAGGCCACATTGGGCATCACGTATCACGTTTCCTGGACCAATGGTTGGCCTGGTTTGCGCAACAGAACACTTGGGTATGTTTTTATATTGTTTTTGAGCAGTTGACTACCCGTGAAAAGAATATAATAAAACAAGAAACCGAGGTAGTCCTAATTTATCCTACAAAAACAGTACATTGTACTTTAAGACCGGAAAGTTTCCTTAAAACTGATTTTGATAATTAAAAAAATGCCTAGATACCGGAATAATATAATAGCGCCGGATGCTTTGCGTGTCATCATACATCAGTTAAATATGTTTTATGAAATCATTGTATATTAGTACAATATGACAGGTCCGGAAACGCTCTCTATAATATCATTTAACGGTTTTATCTCTGCTAGACAACAACTTTTGTAAATAACGCGGAAGTGAAAACCCAAGTAACGACGAGAGTTATTGTTGTAATTAGTCATTGTACATATATGGCCTTCTCTAATAGTTAGATCGTAAATATTTTGTCTCCAGTCATTGAACCAGTTGCATTTTATAACGAAGTGATTTTCATCTTCTAAGACATTACCCAATTTACATAATTCTCCATATGGTGGTGTAGCTACTGGCCTTATGTTGACATGATTTATTTTACTTTTTATTTTCCATAAAATTGTGTTACTGATAATAATAAATGTGGTACTTTGTTCTTAACTTAATTAAGATATGATAAACGTTGCTTATGGTATATTCTTATTACGGTTTGTCTTAACAGAAATAAGCACTATCTACCTCGAAGCCATGAGTTATCATTTGTATGTTGTGGGGGCGTTATTCCTCCTGTGGCTCCTTCCATATTGCCTAAAGAAAATAAATACAATGTATATCAATATTTTAGATAATAATGTTGATACCTTTACACAAATCATCATACAGTGTAACGATAATTATATATGTATCGTTCCCATACAAACCAACAATGATAATACATGTAATAATGATGATGACGAAATAGTAATAAAATCACGTTGTTACTAGTGATAATGTTTGCAATGCAATGAACTTTATAAATGGTCAAATATCTTTCTCATGAATCCCGTTTGGTTTTGTTTGGGTCTTTTTTTTCCCCTTTCTTTTTTTCGTTCTTTTTTTAGTTGTTTAATCTTGCTACATACATGTTTATACGATGAAGTTGGCTGTCAAAAAGGAAACATTTGAACGTAATTTTTTGAAAATCTGATAACTAGTTTCTTAGGAGATAATATTTTGAGGCAAAATTAAAACTAGCACCGCATGCAGAGACCATATTTGCAAATCAAAATCGGTAAAAAAAATGGTAGGAGGTAAAAAGCAGATTCACCCCTGAAAACTGGAAAACCTACATTCGTTTTTGAAAAGGCAAAATACAATTTATTAATTCTTTTGTTAACCTAAATCTATTAACACAATATGGTCACATTCAATGCAGTATGTCATACTTTTCCTTCTGAGAAGACGCCCGTTATAATTCCAGATTTAAAAGAAAACTTGATTTGTACTTAGTATTAAATGGACCTTTAAATATTTTTACTTGAATCAAAAACTTTTAAATATCTTTATCCTTTCAAGAGTCAGTGATGGAAATTGTTAATTTTAGAAAACCTTAAAATTTTATGTGAGATAATACTGATTGAATAAACTTGGAAGAACACCTGCGAAGGAACGTCTGAGAAATTATTTAGAAATCAGGTCATTGGTGACAGAGGAGAAAAAATCGAAAGTCCCAGGTTTGACTTAGGGGGCAGTATTGGGATTTGGAAACCAATATTACAATTACATCTAACGAGCATTTGGATGCGTTCGGACTAAGACAGTTGCATGACACTTATTTGTACGGGACAAACAGGTTCTGTACCATTATATGTACTTAACACGCTGTTTAGGGTTTTCTAATAACTTGTCCCACATAAGTTCAACGGTGTGAATTTAAAAGGGACTCTAATGCCTAGTACATTTGTCCGTCGAATTAAAACAATCTTTAGAAATTATGAAGTATCGTAAACGGAAATACAAATAGACTGAATACAACGTTCAGTTTCAAGATAGTTTTTGTATAAAATTATCGATGTTTTTAATATTTAGTTACTTTTAATATAAGTATATTAAGACATATTATAGATGTGAAAGAATAAATGACAAGTTTTCCAAGTATTTTGTTTCCACAAACTGCACACTAAAAGAGGTTACATTTTATGGGAAACAACCTATCTTTAAATACCATGGGAAACCATTGTATGTATATATATGTAAGTGTTCTGAAGCGAACATGTATATACTTTTCTATTTTATTTAAATATAAACACTTTCAAGTTTAAGTATAGATTAAAGTTATTAAATTAATAAATATATAGAATATCAACAGGTATCCTTGAATACGAATTTTCAAAAAATACGTAAAACGTTTGGGAAACCACGATTTACGTTGGAGCCTATATTTATCAATTTTTCACTAACATAACTGGAAAACCAATATTTCAATATGACACTGATGTGTATATGTAACCTAACTTTAACCAATTCATATGCCCAACTTAACCAATAATATATATTTAACCGGCTGTTTAGGGTTCCTCAAAGACATTTGGCCTACTTAGTTCAAGTTGTGTATTTAAAAGGATCTCTTATGCTTTAAATTGTACCTAGTAATGTGTCAAATCTTTAGACTATTGAATTTATATAAATAACTTATCTCAAAACTGCAATACAAATAGACCGAAATAGATTTCATCATCATAAGTAAAATTATTTTTTTAATAATTTACTGACTTTTAATATGAGTATGTTGAGATAATAAATATTAAAGAAAATAAAACGTTTTGCATTACCTGCCATTCTTAATCTCTCCCTAACATTTAATGGGAAACCACGCGTTACGTGGGTGCCTATATCTAAATATGAAAATGTAATCCCCTGATGGGAAACCAAAACAGGGCATAAAATATGTAGAATGATCGACGGGAGTGAAATGAGCATGTACATGACACAGGCTATATCCTACTATTAAACTAATGTGCACATGCACCGTAAGAAGTAAAAACACCTTGTGTTTTATAGTGCATGTACATAATATACCCTAGCTATAATAGTAAGATTAAGCATGTGACTGTTCTATTGAAAATAGATAGATCGGGTGGAACCAAGCGACAGCTAAGAGACTCTATTTTCCATAGAATATGTACAGATAAACACTAACATACAAGTACAAACTACGACAGTCGAAGCAAATTCAGGCATTAGTATCTACAATATTTAATACTCCACGCACCTGTTACTACGTCACGCTAGATCTGCTTTTATATGGTCACATGGTAAGTTCGCGCCAATACTTCCAGCAACAATATTAGCATATTTCTACGCTATGCAAACGATATGTAAATTAACATTCTTTCAGCTATTTGTCAAACTCATAATGCAAAAGCAAACGCATTGTCGGGCGATTTCTGCAAGTCCAACGTGCAATAATTTATTTTGTATATGTGTGCAATAGCTCACCTAGCCTAATTAATTTGGCGTTTCAGTGTGACCCCTTTCACAGATCTGATATTTTATAACTGTCACACCATTTTGTAGAAGGCGGACAGCTATTAAATGTCAACCTGTAAAATCGGTTTGCCTTCGAAGTGCAAATAGTGAGACTATAGCTTACCCAGTGAAGTTACCACATAAAGGGAAATAACCACAGTAACGTAAACATGTAGCGTGTACGGAAAAGAACGGCTATTGGTTGTTAGTTGTTCCAATTTTCAATATCACAACGTTTAATTTATAACGGAAACACACCGAAAAACGGCTTAGGTGCTACATTGTTCAGTCAAGTGTGTCTGTACAATTCTAAGTGTCCCTTCCATGGAAGGAACAATAAGTTGGAAGCTTTGTTTGTCATCCGGTGAAAAGGCCTTATTGTACTATTATACCCACTTGGCGAGTCATAGTGAAGTGATATGAGCTGATTTAAACATATAGCAGGTTTTATGAAAAACAGTTTAGACCAGGATTTTATTAGATGACAAATAAAGCAAACACAAAGACATAAATCAGTATGTGGAGTAGGAATGTATTCTCTACAACATATAAGATTGTCACTATAATTAATAGGTAGCATACATACTAAACACGCAAGTTTCCAGTAGAAATAAAATAATATAGATCTGGTTATTATTAGATATATGAGCAAAAGATCAAATTATAAGAGAAACGTTTTGCACTACCTGCCATATCTGCCATTTTTTATCCTTTTCTTAATTCTTATAACTGCGCAATTCGAAAGTTTATTAATGAATATAAGTGACTATATTTATCAATCTCAAAAACCAACGACAATGTATTTAAAGAAGTTAAGTGTGTGAAATTTTTGTTGTCCAATCACAGCGAAGTATTCGCTGCATACCGATTCAGTAAATAGGGCAATACTGCTGATTTACAAAAAAATAATTTCAAACACTAATTTACTACAATTTGTACGTACATCTTAAACTACACATAATGGACAGTTAAGAAATATATAAATGGATAGTACCTATATATAGACCTATATGGCGTTTTTGTATGTTATCTAAGTTTAACAAGCAAACATCGTTTAACAAGAGCTGTCCCTTGCAAGTGACGAATGCCCCCGAAAGAGGTGTCTCACAGTCTGTATCCTCTCCGTGTGCTCAATAATTGTGGTATGTAATTTTAAAATCTTTCCATGCATGACAGAGTTACCATGCATACAGTATTCCATTACTTTTAAACCCGGACACGAATGTGTGCATATATAGAGGATTATATTACCTTCAAACTAAGTGTTACCTTGACATTTGAGGTAGAGACGTGGGTCTTGACAATGACACGTCGTCTTGATGTGTTAGACATTTGTGCCAAGTTATTTTAAAATCCTTCAATGCGTGACAAAGTTACAGTCCGGACACAAATGTGTAAGTGGGGATGCACAGACGGACGGACGGACAGACGGACGGTGCGATTTTAATATGCCACCCTTCGGGGGCATTAACAGATAGATGGTGCTGATGAAATCTTATTTAATACAGCTGTAGAACAATGTAGACTTACAGAGACGTATATAACTTTTTCACTAAGTTTGTATACGTTTGCATGTTTCAACGGTCTAATACAAGAAAATCTTCCTTTTAATAATACGTTTTAACTGTAAATTGTGTATTTTGAGATTTACTGTCTTCTGCAAAATTATAGCGGATGTAAGTGGCGGTCAACATTCGAATTTTTCTATAACTGGGTTTTTATTTTGTTTGTGAATGATTCTCTATAAATAAAACTAAAATTTCCGTTATAGACTATTTTAATGTGTCTATTTATAAACACAAAATTTCCAAAATTTTCTTTAAATAGGTACATATAACATAATACTATGAATAGATCAATACAAGTTCTTTTAACTGTGGTTAACTATGGAAGGGAATCACCGCCATAAGTCTATGGGTCTAGATGACATTCTTATTTATGAATACTACATGCTAATTTGTCTTCTTTCTTACATCTTACATGCATGTGACATCTCATGTGTCATTCTTACGAGTGCATGTTGTATGATGCTAATTTCATGTTTCTTTCTTCCACGTGCATGTTATATACTTGTTATTTAGTAGTGTATGCTTGTGTTGATTACTTCTATGTTGACATTATGATTTCATTCATCCTACTTCTTTCGTGATAATAGTCTGTGAAACTATGGCAGAAAGCATTTGTGGTCAAGAATTAAGACGAACCAAGTATGCACTAACAAGAATGGCAGGTAGGTCATATTATGATACCAGATGGCGCTTTAAAAAGTCTTGGTCTAAATCCGAAAAGAGCTGTTTTTGCAAAAAGAGAATTTCACATACGAAAAGAGATTATTATTCTGTTACTGGTGAATAAAATGGATAAATAAACACATATTAACGTGTGTGTCACAATTTTCGAATTGTAACAGATGTTTTGACCCATTTGAAATAGAATTATGCTGTATAAGGAAAAATGACGAAAGTCAGTCAGCAAGTCTACGTCCGTCCGTCCGTCCGTCTGTCAGTCAGTCAGCAAATTTTAAACACTTTATTGCTAAAGATATAACAATTTTTGGCCTGGGGACTGAAAGTCCCCAAGGCCTAAGTTAGTATACCACATTTCAAACCCTGCAAGAATTTTAGCCGTGCTATGTGCGAATAACAACTGTAAACATGCGCTATGCGAAAGTAGTGCAAGACAGACCAGATCAATCTTCTGTTTGAATGCCGCATATGATAAGAACATGTTACAAATAAAAATAGTACATAAAACTTCAAACGACTGCAGGAAGGTATATAGCTTACGGGCTGCATTACACATTTTTTTCTGTTTTAGAAATTAATGCGCTGTTAGCTGATTACGGAAGATAATCATATGCATATCACGGAAAAGTACGGATATTTACGGAAATTTACGAAAACGTACGAAGCTCGATATAAGAGTTTGTAGTTTGATTTTCAAATTTCCGATGTTATTTCATTGACAACTTTGTTATTTACGAACGATAACATATATATTTACCTAAAAATAAATGTCTCTAAAAAAAGATATAATTTACGTACATTCCCGAGAAGGAACTAACGTGATCAAATTCACCCGCCATTTATCGAGGACGCTGCATGTCGAGGCCCAGTGAACGGTTTCACTGATTACAACTACAAGGTAACCCAGAATCATTTTTGGTTTTCTCTGTTATACACATTGTACAGTACTGTATTTATATTTCATTGCTGGTATTGCTTTGTTTATTTCTGTTTCAAGGTCTTGTCATTGGTACACAATAATTTTCGATCCACATCATCAGATCATAACAAAGCGCAGATCGAATTATTTTTATTGGCTTAAACAATTTATAATGTTGACTATGTGATTATTTTTCATATAACGTACGTTTTATAATGAAACAAGCTTCCCTGCCACCCATATATTTGTGAATCATTCATTCTGTGTCATATATTGAATTTCGTCCTCTGCACATTTCGACCCGCGCTTTATGTAAGGTTCAGCGCAAAACACGTAGGTCAAAAGTTGTTTTTCGGGGAGTTAACCTATAGCCCCCAGGCCTTCAGCGCTCCAGCGCTTTGATTAATACTGGTATAATACTATCTATCTGCATCAAGGCCACACCACTGGGAGGCACTCTGATCATGGCCCGCCCTAGTCCCCTTAATAAAAGAAACTTTGATTTGTTGAATACATAGATTTATTGAGTCGGTGTGCTGAACACCCGGTGAGGTCCAAAAACTTCCCTTTCCGACCGAAATTTAAAATGATATGCGAGGAAATATAAAGTTACTATAATCACAGATGGCATAAATTGAATAAAAAATCTTGTATTTTTGTGTCTTTTTTAAGAACAGAAGAAAAGCTGTTACTTCACCAAATGTCAACATTATAGAAATAATTGTATGTAACAAATACTAGCAAATAAAACAGGTGTGTGATTCAGGAAACCTGTTCGATCATTGTTTTTTCCATACTTAGAAACGGATATCTAATGTATAGTACATGTATACTGATGAACATATTTTATAAACCAACTATTTTGAAATATTACCTGAATCATGCCTGCTTTAGCAAAATTTAATCTATGTAAAAGGTCACATTGGGTGGCTGACGTAATTGTTTGACTGGCGTTGAACTATCCCCATTGTCAGCGACAAGAGTAGACACGGCACTAAATAAACATTTCCCATCGTCCGTACTATACAGAGCGAATGTTCTTCAGAAACAGCAACTCTCGGCGCACACCATTTTTGTAATGCTATCAACAAAGGGCATTGTGGCGAAATGGCAAACAGATCATGATCTGCACTAGTCACAAAGGCAGAATATTAAAGTCCACATTGTCTTTTTTTACTATAGAAAACACATAGATATATAGCAAGTCGTTCAATTTGCTTATTGCGCCTGACCACAGCTGAAATTGCATTCTACAAAATCACCCTTCTCATTTTATACAGGTTAAAATGATATAATTTTTAAATTACCATTTAATACTTAGCGACGACATACAATCAATGTTTGTATTTTCTGTTTGTTGCAGGAACTGAAATATTCGTACGGACGGACGCACGGACGGACAGACAAATATTTCACGTAACAGTCACTCAAATACCGCGTTTTATTAAATGTTTTCGGTGTTTTATCGAAATAACGGTGGATTATATTCCGATGGAAGTACTGTCCACGCAGTGAAAATTATCAAAATTTGTTACCCGGATTAACGTCAAAAAGTGTACCGAGCGCAATCAATGCGGGAAGCCAAATGGCGATGACGTCGTTAAAATGACGTCATGCTTGCGATGCTTTCTGATGACGCTTCCTGTGGTTTTCGACATTTCATTGAAATAAACTCAACAAAAGTAGAGTTTGAGACATAAAATAAACAGAAAAATTGTTGGTATCGATGTAATATCACGATAATTTCACTCGTGAACACCAAACGTAGTTATTTTCACTCGTGGCTGTGCCACTCTTGAAAATATCACTTTTGGTGCACACTCGGTGAAATTATAACGCGATCTTACACCGAAACCAACAATTATCCTCTATATCATGCAGGTCAGTGAAGTTAGCTAGAAGATGGAATTGGTTATTGGGTATTCAATACAAGCTAGATTTGAATATCCAGCTAGCCATTAGTTGCGTTTTTGCGTAAGTTAAGACCATTAACGAGTAGATCTAAGCTTCGAATAACCAGCTAACTGGGAGCTGGGTATTCGCAAAGAGTAAAGCCAATATCCAGCTAGATTCGAATACCAAGCCAGCTGGTAGTTGGGTATTCGCAGAGTAAAGCGAATACCCAGCTAGATTCGAATACCCAGTCGGCTGGGAGTTGGGTATTCGCTACACGTAAGGTTAATACCCAGCTTACTTCGAATATCCAGCCAGCTGGGAGTTGGGTATACTAACCTACAACTTCAGTTTTTGGGCAGTTTTTAAATCCCACTGGGACGAAACTGTTTTGATTTCTGTCCTCTGGCCTGTTTCGTCGGGCCCTTAAGGGTGTTTCTCTTGGTGCTCTGCCTTCTGCAAAGGCATTGAGTACATACGTTTTTTGGTTCTCAAGGTTTGCTTTTTATATATTTATACACGAGTATTTTTGTGTTTTACATACCATGCCTTTTGTTTCCATTGCGTGTGTTAGAGATTCACCTAGCAGGGATTACTTTTATTTACACTGTCCTGTGACTTTGGAACATGGTGGGGGTAAGAGTGAGGTTGGGTGCGCACCATAAACCGGTTTAAGCTCCCCAGTGGTGTTTTTGCCACTGACCGTTCCAAGGCGGTGCCCCACTGTGTTCCTTTAATTGTTCGTTTTGTCCTCGTGCTTTGTATGCTAGTGTGTGTTGGTAGTGTACGTGTGTGTGTGTACATGATTGTGTGTATGTGTGTGTTGTGTGTGTGTGTGTGTGTTGGTGGTGTGCACGTCTGGGTGCTGTGGGGCTCGTTTTGGGGAGGTTGCGTTTTTGGTACGTGGCATTCCCTGTTTGATATTATTTTTGTTTCAATTGATTGACTTTCTTTTATTAATTAACACAATTAAACCAAAAAATCCTCTTTTCGTATGTGAAATTCTCTTTTTGCGAAAAGAGCTCTTTCCGGATTTCAGCTACACCGGGATATGGTATATTTTTCGTTCGTACGCGGTTATCTCCCTGGCATAAGAATTTAATTACTAAAATGACAAGTTTGTTATTTTGTACCACGTGTATCTGCTACTTTTTCATGTCGGAGACTTTCAATAACAGAGTAGTCAGTAGTACAAATGAAACATGTATTTGGAAGAAAGTAACATGCTTTTAGCAACATACAGCAATCACTTGGAAGAACGACACATGCGATGGCGCATAACAGAGTAATCAGAAGTACAAATGCATCATTACTAAGTAATCAGCACACGCACAATAGAAAATAGCAAAAATATAACAGGCATGTGTAATAAAGATGCATGCAAGTTGAAGAAGAAACAAGCATGTGGAAGAAAGAAACATGAAATTAGCATCATACAACATGCACTCGTAAGAATGACACATGAGATGTCACATGCATGTAAGATGTAAGAAAGAAGACAAATGAGCATGTAATGTTCATAAATAAGAATGTCATCTAGACCCATAGACTTATGGCGGTGATTCCCTTCCATAGTAATCTAAAATGTTTTAAACTAGAACGTTGTTTACTACAAAGTAATGGCAAAATATACGGTTTGTAATCGTGTATATATAACGTATGAGGTCGAATTCGCATACTAGTAGTCGAATACAATCTCATTATTAAGCTTCAATATTCTCCGCAAATGCGGAAGCGTTTCTAGAAAATTAAATAAATGGGTATCGAATATTGGGTGTAAATGAAATATGACAATGAATAACGATATGTATGTAAACGTATCCTTACAGATGGCCTAGTGGTATGAGGTGTAACGCTTAGATCAGCGGAGTCGAAGTTCTAAACTTATAAATTTGGAATCTTCTTTTTTCTGATTTATATGCAAATATTTTACAATATTTAAGAGATTTTAGGTGAGGGAAAAAAGCATACTCCTTTAAACTTTTATGTCTTTATTGTGCAAAAAACCAATTGTGCGCTATTACCATTTGTACCGATTTCTATACGATTTTCCTCGGCTGAAACTGACAAGACCCCTGACAGGCGCAGATTGAAGTGCCATGTGCAGAAACAATGAAATTCGGGTATCAGACCCCAGCTCGTGAAATCCACATGTAAAAATAATGACATTAACCTTGCATGTCATATAGTTAAAAATATAGCGTGAAACAATGAAATTCGGGTATTAGACCCTAGCTCGTGAAATCTACTTGTAAAAATAGATGACATTAACCTTGCATGTCATATAGTCAAAACATATAGCGTGTATAGTTTATAGATGAAAAAAATGTAAATCAGACATATGTGTATACTAGTGAACTAGGATGTTGTCATACCGAGCCAGGAGTATCGTTGGCAAATATATTTTGTAAAGCTTTAAAGCTCTAGTGATAAAATTAATAAATTGATTGAATCAGGAGACATATTATTGGGACAGTTGCCTGACTTGTTCAATGTTTTTAAAGCGACTATTTTAAGCTTCCGAGGGTGCATAATCATTCCGTTAATTAAAAAGGGTGACGAATTTGATATTTAAATAGCGGAATTACTCTAAAACGTATACTTGTGAAAATATTTACTACTATATCAAACCCAAACGTTTCACCGATTGGAGTGAGGAGAATAATATATCAGAAGTTCAACTCGGGTTCTGGCACTCGTATTGGCCCTCGCCCTACGGGCTCCGGCCGATACGAATGCCCTTGGACAAATAACAGGGCCAATATCAAATCACTCATTCAATAACATATATTATTATTCAACTTTACAATATTACACATGTACACAGTTGCGCACATGATATGAAACAGGTAGAGCTACGAGGATTGTTCAAATATGAATGCATGTAGAACGTTATCTCGCTCAATAATGCGAATATCAGGAGGAAATCAAGATTATTGGGTAGATAAACAAGTTAGCTTTACATTGATACCACATCCATTAAAATCCGGTCAATTTAGTTGTGTTTATCGCTTGCTAAACATTACCTACTCGTGTATATTAATACAAAAATGGTCGGAAGAAGGTCAGCGTACGCCGTTGAAATACGGTCCTATATTAAGAATCGTTGTATTCTTGGCATAGGGTGTAAAGACATTTTTGATGAAATATGTTCTGTTTATGGGCATAATGAAATGTCTTTTTCGACAGTTATTCGTTGGTTTAAGAAATTCAAATGTGGGTTAGTTTCAACAGAAGATGCACCACATGGCCGTCGGCCGAAAACAGCAACGTCTGCCAAGATGGTTGCTAGAGTGAAAGAAATAGTTGCTACTGATGCAAGATACACCGCTAGGCAAATAGCTAGTATGGTTGGCATCTCATTAGGAGCAGCTCATGCAATTCTAAAACGTAATTTTAAAATGAGAAAGATCTGTGCTAGATGGCTTTCCCATCAGTTGACAGATGAGCAGAAAAAGGCACGCGTGCAATGCGCGAAAATGTTGCCTAAACAGTTTCCAAATTACAATGCACGGTCTTTCGCAAATGTCGTCACTGGTGACGAGACATGGGTTCACTTTTTTGAGCCCAAACGAAAGATTCAGAACAAAATATGGGCAACAAAGTCTGGCAAAAGACCATGCATTGCAAGGCGGACCATGAGTGTCAAGAAGGTAATGTATGCCATATTCTTCACAAATCAGGGTCCTGCCATTCAGGTTGCTGTACTTAAAGGCAAATTCGTAAATGCGAAGTTTTACAAGACTAAAGTTCTTTGAAAACTGGAGAAATATTTCAAAATTCGAAGACCTGAAACTGGTTTGGCCAATGTCAGATTGCTACATGACAATGCGTCATCGCACAAGGCGTCTATTGTACAAGACTTTCTGAAGCAGGAAAAGGTTGATCTGCTCCCTCACCCTCCGTATTTGCCTGACCTTGCCCCGTGTTACTTCTTTTTGTTCCCAATGCTCAAAAAATACCTTTCTGGTCGAAAACTTGTCCAGCACAAACACCTCGGTTCTGCAATATTCCACTGTCTTCATAGTATACCTAGAAAATACTATGAAAATGCCTTCAAGGATTGGATTAGAAGACTGAAACTTTGCATATCTGTTAGAGGTGAATACTTCGAGGGGACAAAATAAAATGTTCATTGAAATCTATCAAGGATACATTTTTATGTGCTTAGATGCATTCATATTTGAACATTCCTCGTAATACAAAGCATAACTGAGCCAATATGAGAAAAGCAGGGCCAATACGAGAAAACAGGGTCAACATGGAATTTAAGCATTCTGATTGGTTTAAAAGAGAGGGCCAATACGGAAAAGTCACTTCCGTTAGATTTTTAAACGACGCCATATTGTAAATCAAACAATTAACGACAGTTTGAAAATTCCTGCTGATATCTTATTTTACTAAGTTAAATACAAATAAAATTGTTATTGTTAGAAAAACATTTATATTCTTGTTTTTTAGCCAGTATTGTAAAGTTGAATAATAAAATTATCATTCATCAAGTGATTTCATATTGGCCTTGTTATTTGTCCTCGGGCAGTCGTATTGGCCCTCGGCAAACTGAGCAAACATCAGAAAATAGCGGATGGCGTGTTTTCGTAACGAAGTCAAGCGCATTCATACCTGGGAAAGTCGTTTTCTTTACGCTATGGAATTATATGAATATGCCGTTAGTCAAAGGTTATATGTAACCTTCACTCGGTTATTTGTTTCCACCCGCAATGATTCGCAGTTTTGAAGTTATTGAAGGTCGAATCTGGTCAGGTGGAAGCTTTCACGATGAAAATTGAAAATGTGGCCTCAAGAGTGCTTACAGGGCCTGTAATAGGATAACATGAAACATTTTAACAGCTAATATTAAGATTTTTCACATACAATTCACTGTACTTTTTTGGAGAAGGGATCGAAAGAATAAAAATGGTGTCGCAGTTATGGTATACATTACTGACAAAATCCTTCATAAACGTTTTTACGATCTCGGACACACTGATATAGAGTTCATTTGAACTGGAATAAAATTTCCAAACACAAGGCCAGTCTTATTTAGTTTCGTGACTAGTTTCGTTTATCGACCTCCATACTCGAAACAGTGATAGATATGGCTAGCGTATTTTAGTTGATACCGACATAAATTATTTTGTTGAAAATTTAAAAATGCAAAATGGGGTGACTTTATTATGAAAAAAGGCCTAACACAAATAATAAATACCCAAAAAGAATTACCCTTCGACCATTAGTGATAATATTTACTCAAACAATCCAGAACATATTACATTACTAAGGTTCTGAATTACAGTACCAGTAGAAGTGGTCATTTCCCGATTTTCTTTATACATTCGACGAGTCACAACTTAAATCATTTCATAAAACAAATTAAGTATAGGTTCTTTAAAAAGTTTGACGAAAGTGATTTTTAGTATGATATATTTAGGTCTTGATACGGTGGAAATGTACGATGATCCAAACGTTTCATTTCAATTACTCAATGGTACAATAAATGCGTGCCTAGGAAGGCACACACCAATGAAAGAAAAAAAAGATAGAACGAGAATTAGTTCTGAATGGTTAAATGGCTTTAATAAAACATTATTCGATGAATACAAAATTAAAAGAAATAAAATACACAGTATGATCAAGAAAACAACTTCAATAACTTTGCCATAAAAAATAACGCATCAAAACATTACTTATGGAAACGTATTAAGAATATATCTGGAGATACACAATACAAAACACGATACCTATTAGACTATAATATACTGATAAGCTCGTAAAAAACACTCGAAAATATAAGATGCTTTGAATGAACATTTTGCCAATATTTCGGATATTATCAAAAAGACGCAGTTTGTAAATGAAAACTATTCAAAACTCAAGAAAATGTTTGACAATAACATTAAGTAGGCCACGTACAATATTGACCATATGTTCGCATTTGAAGTGGAAAAATCATTCATAAATTAAATCCCAACAAATCAACATGAATTGGTGGTGTTGGTCCGAGAAGGCATTAGACATGCAATATTTCCAAATAAGTTTAAAGAGGCATTTGTTATGCCAATTTTTAAAATGGAGATAGGTAGGCCCCAATGAAGTATCGACCGGTATCGATTTTACTAACTCTGTCCAAAATATTGAAAGACACATTGCTTCACAGCTTCATTTTTTTTTTCAAATCGACAAACATACCCAGAAATCCATTCCAGTCAGTCAGGTTTCCGTCAGCATTATTATTACACTTCTCTTATTCACTTAATATATACATGGTTAAAAGATACAGGTTCTGGGGAAAACATGAGGGGCACTCCCTTGATTTAAGGAAATCGTTCGATTTAGTCGACCATAAACTTCTCTTACATAAATTTAAACTGTACCATATTTTCTTAGAATTTTGCTATTCCAATCGCATTTGTGCAAAAGAAATCAAGTATTACGCAAAATAGTGTACATCTAAGAATCTATAAATAGCTTCCGGGGTTCCTCGAAGCTCCATCCTAGGACCTCTTCTCTTTCTCCTCTCCTATATATTAATGGCATTGCCTTTGAAACGGAAACAGAAAATATCGGCCTTTACCCGACGACTCTACCCTTTTTGAATTTTACTCTGATAAGCATGTCTTATAGACTAAACATCAAACAGACTTGAACGCAGTTACTGTTTGGTGCAAAGTAAACAATATCACGCTTCACCATACAAAGTCTAAATGTATAGTAATTACTATGAAAACAAAAAAACAAAAATAATATCAAACAGGGAATGCCACGTACCAAAAACGCAGCCTCCCCAAAACGAGCCCCACAGCACCCAGAAGTGCACACCACCAACACACACACACACACATACACACACAACACACACACACACACAATCATGTACACACACACACATATACTACCGACACACACTAGCATACAAAGCAAACACACGAGGACAAAACGAACAATTAAAGGAACACAGTGGGGCACCGCCTTGGAACGGTCAGTGGCAAAAACACCACTGGGGAGCTTAAACCGGTTTATGGTGCGCACCCAACCTCACTCTTACCCCCACCATGTTCCAAAGTCACAGGACAGTGTAAATAAAAGTAATCCCTGCTAGGTGAATCTCTAACACACGCAAAGGAAACAAAAGGCATGGTATGTAAAACACAAAAATGCTCGTGTATAAATATATAAAAAGCAAACATTGAGAACCAAAAAACGTATGTACTCAATGCCTTTGCAGAAGGCAGAGCACCAAGAGAAACACCCTTAAGGGCCCGACGAAACAGGCCAGAGGACAGAAATCAAAACAGTTTCGTCCCAGTGGGATTTAAAAACTGCCCATCACAGAGTCCTCCCCCTCTTCCGTCAGACACAATCAAAGAGGGAAGCATAGCGTCCAACTGTAAACGGGTTGAACACCAAACATGCGGTGTGTCTCAAAACAGTTGGGTCGTAACCTCTTTTAACAAAACGTTTTATAATTTTAGCAAATACAGTTGGAAAATTGCCATGACCCAAAATCTTACGAAGTTTGTAAACCACATCCCCATAAAAACTATGAGTCAAACATTACGGCATCTGTAGTTAAATATAGCCGACTCTGAAATTGAAAATGTAACTGTAGAAATGGCTTAATAAATTCGAAATAAAGACTCCAGTAAGCCTAATTCGTCATTATTACATGAACTACAATGGGTGTCTTTTGCATACAGGTGTCATCACAGTGTACGAACTCAGACTGTATCAAACCGGAAGTCGCCACCGTATTTGGAAAAAGAAATCAAAACATTAGGGCAACATGGAGCATTCGTCATAAAAATGGTTTAATATTGAAAGATATGGAGAGTTATTTGCCTCAGAAGTGTTGTTTACAGTTTGGTCATTCATTCATGTAATGGGAACAACCTTACTTACTGGTTAAAACGTAAGGAATGTGTCAAAATGCTGTCGGTATTTACATGCATTAAAGATATGCACTGTATGTATATTCGCAAAAACAAAATTGTTTACTGTATGATAACCGTAAAACCACTGTACAATAATTGCACAGAACGCAACAAATGTAATATTGATTTAAAAGCGCAATTCTTGCTTCCGCTACTAATTTTGGTTTCAAAGTTATCAAATTGTTATCAAGCATGGACCTGTGTATATATTAGCTTACTATGACTCTTCCTACTTATTTTGAGGGAGTGAAATACGCAATAGATTGAAGAGTACCGAAATAAATATGGCAACCGTTTATGAATGAAGCCTGTTTGACAACTTAAAAGTATTAGCGTGTACAGGGATTGTCATGAACCATAATTGACTTGTCGTACGTTGCATTATTGAATGGCTCTGTTGCCAATCATCAAATACAGTGTAGATGATTTACTTTCTTTCATATAAAGATCGAAAATATCTGCTTTTAAACTTTATTATAATAACCTTTCGTTAAATGAATTTTATCTCGTCCCTTCTTCCCAACATGGTATGAATTTAAAAACGCAGTTTAAAGTGTACTGTTACACCGGATACAGCTCCTTTCGAATACAGCTCCTCCGTGAGCTGTAGTCGGTACACATTGAATACAGCTCCCCGGGGAGCTGTATTATGTGCGTTTCAACGAATGTAGCTCCCCTAATCAAATGGGAGCTGTAATCGGGGTTCTCGTACCTTTTTTCGTATAGAGCGCCCCAGCGACCCTATGCAACATATACGTATCATTCGTTTATACAAATATGCGGTAAAGAATTTATTATAAAATAACAAGGATCTATACCACTATTCAGGATGCAGTACTTAGTCATGGGATGTATGTCTTTTTGTCCGGACAGTTGAATGGAAATTTGAAGTTTAATTACTCTTTTTCTGATGTTGAATTTTTTTTTCAATAAACCATCATTATTTTCATACAGACAGACGGACAGATAAGACATCATACAGGATAGGACAACATACAGATAGTGGGACAAATAAACGGACGGAATAGATGTATAACATGCAATATATTGAACATGTGTTAGATGTTTTAGGCAATTAAGGTTCCTTATTTCTATCTGTGGACATCTTTAACATAACAATCATGGTTCTTTAAATATTCTAATAAAGCAAACATAGGGAGATTCAGTCGAATTGGCATATGCTTTGCTTCGAATAAAGCTCCGCTATACCAAGGGAGATGTATTCGTTAATGTGCACCGAATACAGGTCCTCGCGGAGCTGTCAGCTGTATTCGAAAGGAGCTGTACTGCTAGAGTTATTGTATTAATATACATATACATTTATTACATTTCTCTGTTGTTGTTTGAATTGGGGGCATTCTTTAGTAAATGAAATGTGTATGAATGGGTCATATCTTATCATCTTCTGTCGTCGAAACATGTCATGAAACATTCGATTATAAGATATTTAAGCAAAAATAACCTTGTTCCTAGCGATAAAAGAATTGACCGTGCAAGGACTCGAACTCATATCCAAAGAAGAAGTTTCACAAATTAAGCATCATTTGTGACAGAATAAACACAGTCGCATGTTTATCATATTTTGACTTTTAGAACGCTGTTAACGGGAAATGTAATGGAGTGGTTGATGATATCACTAAAGGATGTTGAGGTCAAATTTCAATAATAGCACTGCCAGTCAGCCATAGCTATCTGAAATAACTGGAAATATAAAATCGACATATTTGCGAATAGGCATACAGTCATTTTATAACGGTTTGCGATTTGCATACAGTGTCTTAGCGAATAGGCATACAGTCAAATCGATACATGTACCGCAAAAAAAGGTATTTTCTTCAAAAGAACTGCAATAAATGGACGGCAATGTTGGAACTGATCTACGGATAAGACATCCTTGTAGGTGGCTACTTAAGTTCGCTTAACAATGTTGGGAAGAGATAAATTGACAAAATATTGCAATTTTAGAACAAGTGAACTATTTTCAACAATTCTTTGCTATGTTTTCAAACAAATTAACAGTGTAAAGCATAAACTTCGATATTTCCTGATACGTGGCATTATCTCTTTATCAAATATAATTGGAATAATTGCCGTACTCTTTCTATTTCTACTTGGAAACTTGAAATAAAATTGCACAGTAAACTTGAAAACAGTTACTGTATGCCTATTCGGTGGCGACTTCCGCTTTGATACAGTCTGAGTTCGTACACTGTGGTCATTATCATACAGCAGTCTCGGTTTATAAAAGTCATTAAAAAAACCTGGCGCCGGATTATATAAAAGTTTTGCTCACCTTTTCCTTGAGCTTTTCCTCTAACATCAGATATTTGGTTAAAGAGGCTTGCCCTATAATAGATGTCAAATGAAATAACCTCAAACACATAAATAATGAATTATTATACAGTACCGTAACCCATTCAATAATATGTGTAGAATTGTTGTACAATTGATGGGTATCACAAAAGGCCTCTATTTTGATTGATTGTGGTAAAATGAGGCATTTTCGACATATGTTGTTCTTTAAAAGTTTATTTATTTATCATTTTACGTCCATTGCACACATTATCTATGTTTCGAGAATATAATCTGCTAGATGTAGGGTATGTCCCTTTAAGATGGAAATATCCGTCACTTCGGGTTACTGTTTCGCGGGAACTCGGAAGAGCCTCGTTCCCGCCAAGGCAAATATATTTCGATGTGAACCGCGTGCTCATGGAAGAAACTAACATTCTCTTATTATACACCGTTCGATTCTTCACAAAACACATACATACATTATCTGTTTTCTATTATTGAGTGATTGCCGTTTCAGTGTGTAAATGGAGTATGACATGACTTTTTTATCTTAAAGAGGGTCGTGTTTGAATATTTTGTAAATATTTTGTTTGCATATCTATTATTATTATTATTATTATCATAACTATTATTATTGTTGTTGTTACTATTGTTGTTATCATTGTTATAAATTAATATCATTCATTATTATAATTACGCACAACATCACTATATGTCCTTAATGATTACTCTATACCAGCAGTGTACAACACCCTTGCCCAGCTCCCTTCATAACCACATAGTTTGCGTTGATCACAGTCATCTTGGTCCTATAAGGAATCAAATCTTCGTAATACCCCAGTCACGTACGCAATAGCATATTAACTCATTTTCCCCAAATCAATTAAGTACTGGATATGCCTTCCAAATGATGTCAAGTCATAATCATGCCCAAGTCTCAATTCCTTCAAGGTGAGTCCGGGGACGGTCAAATTCTAAATGTTGATTCTAAGGATGTTTTTATTAGGAGTCAGTCGGCGGTCGGTCGGTCGGTCGGTCGGTCGGTCGGTCTATTTCATTTTTCTTGTCCTGGGCATAACTTGAAGACCACTGGTTGGAATTCAATACAACTTCATTCAATGGTCAAGCACAATGAGAGGAGGTGCAGTGTACAAGCTCAGCTCTTGACTTCACAAGATACCACGTGACGATGCAAAATGTCACGTGACGGCATGTAAACAATTTATTATATTAAAATCACTCTTTTGCAATAACTTTTAAAAAGTCACACATTAAACTGACAAGAAGTCAAAAACAAATGTATTTGACCTCTTGACATTTTCTGAAATTTAACGTAATAAGTACAACAAGAGGGCAATCATGGCCCTATATCGCTCACGGCCTGAGTATCTTAACTCAGCATCAACAGATACGTTACATGGATTTTTGTATATAATTAATAACTGTGCTGATAGATAAATATGTTTGCTCCTTTAAAAGTAAAATTAGAGTAATCCTCACCTAGAAATCATCAAGATAAACATTCTGACAATGTCCCAAGAATTTGAACAGAAATTGTGGCATCTAGAGTGATAACAATGTTTTTCTTTGATTTGACCTTGTGACCTACTTTTTACCCCACATGACCCAGTTTTGAACATGGCCTAGAGACCATGAAGACAAACATTCTGACAAAGTATCATGACGAACAACATAAGAGGCCTATAAAAGTAACAAGGTAAATTATTGCAGTTTTTGTAACATCAGAGGAGGTAACTCAAGAAAGTACTGGTTCGATCTGGCCCATTATCGATCTCATCCGAGAACTTGTGGTCATACACATTCCATCCACATTTGGTTAAGATTGCTAAATAAATTTAGTGTACAGAGTGTAAAAAATATGAAATATTGCAATTTTTGTGTCGCCCTTTCGGAGAAAAGGCGATACATAGGGATCGCTTTGTCCGTCGGTCCGTTCGTCCGTCCGTCCGTCACAAAAACACAACGTTGGCTATAACATTGCCATTTCTTAGGAAACCTTCATCAAACTTTCAAATTGTATTGCTTATGACAAAAGGGTCGTAATGATGCCAATCTGTGTAGGTCAAGGTCATATTTGACAGAGTTATGCCTCTTTTGTACTTAGATTTTGTCACGAAAACTTTACCTTGGCTATAACTTTGCCATTTTTTAAGATTTCTGCATCAAACTTACAAATTGCATTGCTTATGACAAAAGGGTCGTGATGCCGCAAAGTATTGTAGGTCAAGGTCATACCCCTTATGTACTTTGTTATACCCCTTTTTGTACTTGGATTTGTCATTGGTTATTGGTTATTCTGACAAAGCGTAAGAGGGCGACACAGGTGTTGTACTGAACACACATCTAGTTGTTACATCAGGGCCAATAACTCGAGAGGTACTGGTCCGATCTGACCCGAATCTAATCGAACTCATAAAAGAACTTGTGGTCAAACACATTCCGTTCACAGTTGGTTCTGATTGCTCAAGAAATGTACTGCGCAGAGTGCAAACATGGTGAAATATCGCAGTTTTGTTACATCAAGGGCAATTACACAAGAGGTACTGCTCCGACCTGGCTCATAATCAAACTCATCCGAAAACTTGTGGCCATACACATTATATCTAAGTTTGAATAAGATTACTTCAGGATTGCAAATGCTAGAGTGTAAATTTACAAACTAAATATGAACGGACTGTAGTGATTCTAGGCTTCTGAGTATCTAGAAGCCCGGTTAGAGCATCTGACTTGCAAGCAGAAGGTCATGGGTTCGATGGGTAGATGTTTTCTCACTAAATGTTACTTCATTGGCGACGAGACAGAACGGACAGTTGTGGCTTTATAAGGCTAGTGGACGGTTCTTAGTGAATCAGGGAGCATGCGGTTTGCAGGGGTTATCATTGATGCCCCGCTCAACAGTTATACAGTTCCACGTACTGTATAAAAAGTTCCACTGTATGGTAAAAGCCTTCAAATTCAAGCTAACATATTTGCTCTTATGGACGGACCTTTATAAAATTTGCTTCAAATAAAATCTAAAAGCCTTCAAAAATAAAGTGGAGAAGAGTCTACCTAGTGATCCTAGGCTTCTAAATATCCAGAAGCCCGGTTAGCTCAGTAGTTAGAGCATCTGACTTGCAAGCAGAAGGTCGTGGGTTCGAATCCTACACTGGGTAGATGTTTTCCCACTAAAAGTTACTTCAGGACGAACGACGGACATCCAACGATCCTAATAGCTCCCTTTGAGCACAGCTTAAAAACTACTGCTATAATTGAATTTTTTTTTTTTTTTGAAATCTTGTTAAAACAATTTGTGATGGCAGTGGTAAAATCGTTTGTAATGGCAGTGGTTACTGAATACTGTAAGGGGAAGTAACCGCAGCAGGGAGTTTGATCGAGTGCACTTCAATTTCTGGTAGTTACTGTACCTTTCGGTTAATTTTTTCGTCATGCGGATTCATTCTGCTTTCATCAAATTGAGGAAGTAGCGGATGGTTCTGGTAATATTTGTCAGTGACATGCATTTTTGGCATAATATCCATTAACAAAGATGGATGAGCTAGATTCGAAAGAAAAATTGTTTCAGTTTTGGATGATTTACACATCAAAGGTAATTCCTAATGTTGTCCTTTTACAGCATTGTAAATATTTATCTGAAAATGAAAAGATTTTGGCAGTTTCAGAGTTTGTGACGTCTGTGTTGGCAACTACAGAGTGAGAGTGCGTGCAGGAATCTAATAAAGTAGTTAAATCATATCATTTTTGAAAGGTTTTCTTCAATGTTAAATAAAAAACCAATTGATTAATGTTGAATTAGATAGAGAATCTTTCCACAAGACTTGAGCTGTTTAGTCCAAATAATTGTACTCAACGGGTGAATATCATTATAATTTTTGCTAGGCGCTATCCAGCCTCAGAGTACAAACCAGAAACCCGGCTAACTGTGTTGGAAATATTTTATTCTTTGCCTATGCAATGCCTATCGATGCCCAAGAAAATTTATTGGGCCGCGATATTTCGCAATAATTTACAAAAATATCAATATGAAACTTACATGCCTAGAAAGGGTTGAATTTTCTGCTTCAGTTGCAGTTGATTGCAAGCAAATTGCTCATTCCAAAAAAAATTAACAAATTTTACTGATTTAACACGCTAGTTTACATTATCGGGAAAATGGCCGCTATAGGTAAACACTATAGTACTGTTGTGAAACCTGTACGATAATTGGACGCGAGCTTATCTCTAGCGTTATTTACTAGATTATAATTAGTTACTTATGAATCATTTATTAAAAGTGACTGCACGGAATCAAAGACCTATAAATCGTTATTTGATAGGTATTTGGTTGAATAAACATAAGAATCTTTAGAAGGCATGCATTTTACGATTGTTTTACGTTTGATCTGGAGCAATAATATTCGTCCCAGGTTGGATAGAAACCGAAGTAGTATCTATCATTTATTTTTAATAAATGGTAACATTATTTTAAAAAGTGTATTCTATGTTTGACATTTGGAATTTATGTTGACAGATACCATGTTCTTGTACCATACCATCTGAGTAAACTAAAATTACATTGACAGCGGTCACACGAAATACCGCAATACAATCGAAATACCGAAGTTTAAAGTTTCAAAAAAGTAATCACGTGACCTTACAATCCATGCATTTACGTTAACGGACCCTGGCGTAAATTATTTGATCATGGCGTGAAATTCAATTATCATGTTGTAGTGTGTTATAGCAATATTATTTTGAGACTGTATTATTGAAGCGATCGCGATTTTAAAAGCAAGACTCGCCGTGCCGTACAGTGAAACAATGAAGGCGTATATCATATCAAACGATATCGAACAAATTCAAATACCCACTGTAATAAATATAAAATTTACATAACCGTCGCGTATTACTCAAAGTTTCGGAACTTACAGTGATTTTTTTCTTACATAAATCGCCGATGGAGGCCAACTTATTTTGACGCTTGTTTGTCGATCAGGAAAACAAACGTATCGTCAATTGTTACCACAAATTCTTAGCAGTGACGTGTTCCATCTTAGACACATGCACATCATAGTTTGTGTGCAAAACATCTGGGGTTTTTTTTCACAGCCGATTAGGCATTTTCGACGTGAACGCTGCTTTGTACGATCAGTTACATGAATTAGGCGTATTCTGGACGTGCGCTTTTGAAAGCTTTTCAAATACAAAATTAAATAAATTGTTAAACTAATAGAAGGACATTTCTGACCAACAACCCACAAACATTTCGTTTTTATTATTTAAAACAAAAATGTATGCATACATTTTTATTTTGTACCCAATGATGAAACATGTCCCGTTTTCGAATGAATTTTTCTATGACGCTGAAATTAAAAAGTTTTCTACAAAAATACCGTAGCCGGAAAAAAAAGTTCATACTGTAGTTACTAGTATTTCAGAGCAAAAAATGCACCTGTGGAACAGAACACAAAGGTCTACACAAGCGAACATGTTGCAAATCTCTAAAGTTCAAAGAGACGAAATTATTTTCACAAATCTCAATTTCTCATAAATTTTCACATACTAGGTCAAGATAATGTTTAAAACACGCGGTTACTTTGTTGTTATGACTTATTTTAATTGTAAATTATTCCCAGTCAGGGGCGTACCTGGACCATGTTGAAGAATACGCCGTGGGGGAGGTTGGAGGAGGCAGTGTCCCCCTCCTGCGGGTGGGGGTACGGGGGGCCTCCCCCGGGAAAATTTTGCTTTTAGGGGTGCCTGGAGAGCTAATATTAGTGGGTTTTTTGCAAAAAAGAAACCAAATTACATAACGAAATCTGAATTTCTCATAAATTTTCACATACTAGGTCAAGATAATGTTTAAAACACGCGGTTACTTTGTTGTTATGACTTATTTTAATTGTAAATTATTCCCAGTCTGTTTGTATCGTGAATACGAAGAAGTAATTTTATCTTTTAAAAAGTCATGGACCTATATAATGTGTATATGGGTCCGTGAAAAAAACAACAGCAATTTGATTCAAATACTGCGGCGATGGGAATGAAAAGTTATTACTGAACTTGCAACGACTTTTTTATTACTATGGCATCATATGCATATGTCATTGTTCTCTCGGAACCTTTGATTGTCGGCAAATATGATATCTTCTTTCATGTTCCCGCACAAAATTTTCCCGCCAAATACGAGAAAGCCACGTGCTTAAAATAGAAGAGGTGATGTTAAAAATACGCCGCAGTGCAAATGCCGTTTTGTAGGCCTAATGGCAAGCATGATTCCACGAAAAAAAGTGAGTTTGATATTTACGAAAAATAGATAAACAAATAAAAACAAAATATAGATCTACATTATGTATTTACTTAAATGCTAAAACGAAACATTCAATCTACTTTAAATTCCAGAAGTTATCCTGCACAAAAACGTTTTAAAAGCTACACCAATACTGACGACATGATATACTTTTTTATGTACACCTTTCACAGGCGTTACACTAAATTTAAAACTCGCTCAAACGTTTTCATTGGATATCGCAGTCGTACTTCTATCTCCGTTGAAAATGTAAACACAGGTTATCGTGGGAGGTTTAACAATACTTTTTTGCATTTTGAAGTATTTTAGTCACTTATTTCTACATATTATTGTTATTTAACAGTTTCCAATCATTTCAGTATAAAAAATAACATGAAAACCCACAGAAAAAATAATTTCGAAATATCTGATTTTCCACCACAGTTTTTGTGGTTTCTGGTTGAGACGTAAAAGCGCAGATAACTATAAAATGTCCGTATGTAACATGGGTCTGCGTTTGGAGTCTTATTATTGAGACTATGAGCTGTTGAGCAACAGTTCTTGGTTCTGGCAATTAATGTGGAGGTACAATCTAGGAAACTCAGATGAACTTCTTAATAAGCCGATGAAGAGGGAAAAATTGAAACAACTTGTTAACAGAACAGTAAAAAAATACTGGCAGGACGAAATTCTGGAGCAAGCTAAGCTGTCTAGCACATTGAAATATTTGAACTGTAGTGAAATCAAGCACAGCAAAGCTCTCCCACTGTTACAAATACCACCTTCTTCCGTCTATGACGCAAACAGATTTTTGGTTAAATTGAAATTCATGTGTGGAGTATATATTCTTCAATCGAATAGAGCGGCATTTACAGGTTTTTTTTTCAGTATTTTGGGTAGATGACCCATACCCCTGGGATTGGGAATTTTCACGGTGTTTTGGGTCAAATTGGGAAAAAATAAAGAGTCAAATGATCTTTGCAAGTTTTACTGTTTACAAAGCTACATCTCTTGTTTTCATATTTTCAGGTAGGATGGTCCCCTAGACTTGTCCCTTGTATGAAAACATTGTCTATATCTGTTGATGAAAACAACTCGCACAATTTACAGCAATAACCGCCTTTGGCACAACTATAGTAAAGCCAGTCCTTGCTGGAGCTAAACAGGCGCTGGTCAGGGACTGGCACTGTTGTTTCAGTTCCAGACTCATCACTGCTGCTGTCACTGACATTTTCATTCTGCAACTTTTCACATGATGCAATACTTGAGCATACAGTTTTGTCCGTCTGTGGTGATGTCTGTTCTGACTCAGACTTCTGCTCACTTGTACTTTGTTGAGAAAGAAGTGCTTGTTTAAAAAAAAGATCGATTTTTTGGTTTTTCCCGTCGGATTTCTTTAATTTCTTAACGTAATATTTAGAATTGTGAGACATTGTTTATATTAAACTTTAGCCGACGATGTCATGATGGCTAGACGCTTAGTTTCCTCCATAGTAATCTCCCTTACCTATCAATAATGTATCAGAAGGGAAGTAACTCGTCGAAATCAAGCGTCTACACAATGCGGGCATGCAAATTCGGTTTAGACTGTGGCTTTTGTGTTCATTTTACACACCCGATATTCCGATTTTTTTTTTAAGTTATGATTGGGAATTTTTGTCTGAAAATTGGGGAAAAAAAACATACTTTTTTCAATTGGGAATATGACCGAATATTGGCTATAAAATCGGCCAAAAAAAACCCCTGATTTACTCAGAATAAAGTTGACGATACATGCAAATTATGCAATAATGCATCAGAGACCTTGGAACACTTAATCCTGAACTGTTTACTGTCTGTCACTCGTGACCCTATCGTCAGTGATCTTAAGGTTGACTTTTTGAAATTAGGATTTCATGACTGGGAAGTTATTAGTGATGTGGAAAAGATCAAGATAGTAATAGACTGTACCCATATTTATAATGAGTTTAAAGGTATAAAGGGGGGTGTGAAACAAATTCAAGATGTGGAGTTTCAGTGCAGACGTTTATTATTTAATCTGCATAATGTAAGATACAGGCATCTCAAAACATTTAATAATAAAAAATCTGAACTTCTGAGAAAGCACAAAATTGCATCATTCGGGCATGGTAATTGAACGTCAGTGTTTTCAGTGAGTTTACGAACAGACACGATAACTTTTTTGTAAAAAGTACTCTTTGGAACAATACAGTTGGTGAAAAGATTTATTTAGTGTATTCATATTAGTTTTGACGTGGAAATATTCACGGTTCGTCTATAAAGGCTGTGAAGACGAGGAGAAACAGAAACAAGGCGGCAAACTATCTATCTTCTATCTTGTAAAACTGCCTTAGGCCTCTCAAGAGTATTACAAGAAAAACTGTGATACTACGTATCACAGCGGGCCTAGAAACAAAGCTTTCATTTAAATATTTTAAAATGGGAGATGCAAATAAACTTTACAGACTTTATAACAGAGATAGAATAAATATATATTCTAGGTTCGTGCTGGGACGAATATATACTATATATATTATTGCTTCAGGCTCGTGTAAAGCAAATACTTGACTATCTGGTTTGTGCATTTACAATTTAGTAACTCTTTCTCATTTCCAGTGTATCATTTATGATTTAAAAAGAAACAAAATCATATTCATGAAAAAGCTTTAAATAGACTATTATAGTCTTTATGCTCTTTCCGTTTTTATGCCCCCGAAGGGTGGCATATTAAAATCGCACCGTCTGTCCGTCTGTCCGTCCGTCCGTCTGTCCGTCCGTCCGTCCGTCCGTGCGTCCCCACTTACAAATTCGTGTCCGGACTGTAACTTTGGAGGATTATGCATAAAACGCGAAGTGTGGAGTGAGTAGAAAAAAATGTGACTTCGCGTAACTCGGAGAAAAAACGAAAATGACTCAATTTAATTTCTCAACGAAAAACGTCGGCAGCGATGTCTGATTCGATCTTTGTGATTCAATGGATCTAAATTCAACAGGTTGCTTTTACAGGTGTGTTTTACCAATATTTTAATTAATGAATATTTTCACACAGTCACACCAAAATACTCTGAGAAACGTGAAGTCCCGCGATCGAAATTTTCACTCCAAACGGCCTCAAAGTGACTCCATTGAATGGAGTCATTTTCGTTTTTTCTCCGATTTACGCGAAGTCTCGTTTTTTCTACTCACTCCACACTTCGCGTTTTTTGCATAATCCTCCAGGCCTGTACTGTACGCACAAAGCACGCGCGGGCATTTAACCCAACCCATATATTCAAATTTATTCGTTACGTTTTTGAACCCGCTCTCACAGGATGCGAGGGAGTATGACAAGATAGTATGACAAGATAGATAAATTTAATCCCACCCGTATGTCACAGGTAGTATTTTATCGCATCATTAGCAAGAGTCCGTTCTGGCGTTCCATAGTTGGAATAGCCGTAACCCTCGCGCATGCGTCAGATTCGGCGTTCTTGGGTTTTTATCACTGTAGGTCACGTCGATGTATACATGTATGTCTATGTCAATGTGTTTGTCCAATTGTCTTACTTGTTGAGCAGGTGTGAGTGCATTATTGGAGAATGGTCCAAATCTATTGGTTTATCTTACTAATCGTTTTCTTTAGCCACTACCCCATGATTTTCGCCAGTTCTGCGCACTCTCTCTTACGAGTAGGTTACCTGATAAAATGTAGTGGTCAGATATTGCTATCCTTGACCATGAGGCTATTTCGATTTACATTGGAATAGGACACTGTGGTAAGGAAATTATATTAAATAGTTAATATAATTTAATATCTATTACTGAAATCGTTTGCACGGTACAATGAATTGTTGTATTTTATGTGGCTTTCTATACTTTTATTCTTATGGTCATAACTTAAAGTAATAATTGTATATTTTAGGTTTTTTGTCCAGATTGTTTCAAAATGAAATAAAGAACTCATCGAACCTACGCCAAATAGTTGTTTCACTATATTTTCCAACCTGTGACACGTATAATCACTTTTATTCGTAACAACTACTTGCGGTTTCAGTGAAACTGTCAAGGATTAATTATAAATCAATACAGGTGATAACAGTTTTTAGTATTATTCAAAATATTGTCATTTGTAGCGGGTAACAACTTAAACATTGTTTTATTGCTAAATGTATTCATTGGCTGAATTTGGAATTTAAAAAAAAACAATGATCTCCGACAGGGAATTAAACTCTGATCTCCCGCGTGACAAGTGTCAAGTGTACAAATTAAATCTTCCCTTGAGCAAGATATAAGGATGTTGTTCACGAAAGTGTTATTAACAGGATAAATACTTACAATGGTTACTTCGCGATTTTCTCATATATATAATTAATCTAAATATTAAATACGATCGTTACAATTTCTCAAAAATATAACAGAAAATTTAAAAATTACAGTTTCCGACTGTTTGACATCATAGGAAAATGTCTGCCACACAGCGAAAGGCAATGTATTTCCGAGTTTAAATGCTCTGTATTTATTCAAAAGATAATATAATTTTTGGATTACTTGAAAATAAAAATAACTTATTATCAAGTTGATGAGCTTTTGGTTGCAGATAATTGATTTATAATTGTATCTGGTTTTGATACACTGGCTAGTTGAACACAGCAAATTTCAAAAGCCCATTAAAATAAGGCCCTGACTCAGAGGTTTGACAACTATAACATGTATAAAATATCAGATCTAAAATATCAGATCTAGTAAGCCGGTCATATTGATGAGACAAATGAATTAGGCTACATGTCGATTGTCTAACTTCTTTGTCTTTGAAGGCAAACCTATTTTACAGGCTGATATTTTTGTAGTTGTTCGCCTTTTAAGTCTCACTTTAATGTGCAATTGTTTAAAGATTCCCAGAATTGATAGTTTTTGGGCACTTAATGCTGCATGATAATCTAGTATTTAGATATATTTACATTGTTGCAGGATTAAATAAAGTTAAATGATGACATTAACACAGGTCCCAGCTCAATTTACCTGTCTACACACATACAAAAATAAGTTAAAACAGAAATCTGACAGACAATTTGTACAATGTACTGCGGCCATTTTTAAAATATCGCTATGGTTTATAGGAAATGTATAACGTCATACTGTGTACTACCGGCAGTCAAAAAGCATAAAAAGGAAAATGCACTGAAAGTGACATTAATTTGAATTATCAAAATATCTGAAAACATAACTCGCATGTTCCTAAACCCTTTTGAGGGCACCATGCCCCTTTTAGCTTGACTATTCGGAGGATAAGGAGGCTATTGCACTAAGTTTAATATCTTGAATACTATTATGATGTGAATTTTGGAGCCAAATTGTTGAAAATAAAATTTGGTTATTGTTTAACAAATATGTTGATTTTGGTATCAAAATGTTCAGAATTTACAGTAGATTTTCTATGTAGTAATTTAGGATTTGTTTTATGCAATTTAAATCAATATTTAAAGAAAATTAATTTATTCAAACTTGTAATTTTTGCTAAAATGTCAAATCTTTTAAGATGTTGTTAAGTAACTCAAAGCCATAATACCATTTCTGCTCAAGGAAATAGTTTAATTGTTCAGGTATTAATCTTGAAACCTTTGTATTTACACCACTGATTGGTCACCATTCTCAAACAATGACTTTACTAGCTCAAGGCTTATCCAGGCTGCCATGCAATCACTTTGAAGTTAAATCTTTTATTTTGTTTGATTTGTTGTTAAATTTTTATTGTTAAATGAGTTAATAATTTCATGTGACAGATAAAATATCACAGAAATATTGGTATATAAACCGGAATTTTATAGGTTCAATATTAATTAATCAATATTCAGAAATACTTAAATTACCTTACTTACTCCGTGTTTAAAAACTTTGTGTACTTAGTGAAAAACTGGACATTTTCTAATTCTTTGTGACTCTTAAAAATATATGGACTTTGTGTAAACCTATGTGATATTCTAAATGAACTGTTATTTAAATGAAATAAAAGATTGTCATAATTTGCAGTGTCTTACTTGGAACTTAATTAAGGAAAGACTCTACCACTTGATATTAATTTGAAATTCCCCGAAACTTTAACATTAAGAACAACGCTTCTTAATAATACTATCAATTAAAGGTGTTGACTTGAATCTCAAAATATATGTTTGTCTTTGAAATTATCCCACCCCTCCAAGTTGGCTTGCAGAAACCAGGGTAAGACTTTGCATGTTATGTACATGTACAAAGGTCTTTGAACAAGTTTCATATCTTTGGTTTAAACAGTATCTTAATATGTAATACATACTAATATACAAAGTATAAAGGATTGAGTAGAAAGCTCTAGGTTTATTTATAAACATGATAATTTTCATCAAACATGGTCATGAGACAGCTCTTGTTATTGTGTAGACATAACACTATAAACAATATACTGACCCTGGCGTACGTTTCTATCTGATTTAGGGCGACACAGTCCGGGGCACTGCCACCAGAGTACTGAACTGTCATGTAATTTTAATTAAATACCAAAATAGTACCTAAATAACTCCCTATCATGAATAAATACACAAACTGGTAAAAAGTCATTTTCTGATTAAAACCCATTATACACTGTTCTATATTATTCACATGGTGTTGAACGCTTTGGACAGGGGTCCGGTCACCGCTCTTTTTGTAACATTCAAGCAAGCAATTGAAGATCAGCAACGATCGCATTTAACAGACCATATATTTATCTGCCAGACTGGCAAGTAATATTTTTTAAAAAGCTACCGTTCCTATAAAATTCTTCAAGAATATTGCGCTATTTCGCTCTCCGTTTTCCTAGTGTTTTTCTGTCACTGCCGACTTCCGGTTCACCTTTCAATTTTGTAACAATAAGTTTTCATTGGTTGAAAATATTCCGCGATATATATTTCGTGCACTGTGTCAAATTGGTGTATTTCGTATGTAAACAATGCTGAATTTGGCAATAAATGCCGCTGTAAGCGGCCGTAACATGTTAATTTGTGGACAAGCAGGTATAGGAAAGAGATAATTATACTGTAAAACAATTTGTTAAACGTTACGTAAGCAGCGCAAAGTATCACTTCTGTGCATAACTTTATGACGTGTTTGAAAGGTCATTTGAGGTGAACCGGAAGTCAACAGTGACGGAAAATATAGGGAAAACGGAGAGAGCGAAATTATAGCTCAATATTCTTGAAGAATTTTAAAGAAACAGTAGCTTTTTAAAAAGTGTAACTTACCAGTTTGGTAGATAAATATATTGTCTGTTAAACGCGACCTGACTGTTGATCTTCAATTGCCTGCTTGAATATTACAAAAAGAGCGGTGACCGGACCCCCTGTCGAAAACGTTCAACACCATGTGAATAATATAGAACAGTGTATACGGGGGTTTGTCAGAAAATGACTTTTTAACAATTTTTGTGTATTTTTTCATGATAGGGAGTTATTTAGGTATGTTTTTGGTATTTTGCTAAAATTACAGGGCAGTTCAGTACTCAGACGCCAGTGGTCTGGGGTTATGAAACTTCTTTATATATGGCACCCATGATTTTGTTCAGTAATGATTCGTGCTACTGATTTTTACTGAGCAGAGCTACCTGCATTTATGAACACAACTGGCTATATCAACCAGAAGGTCTTTACGAGAAAAATATTGCACCTTTCAAGTCATTACCATAAAGGCATATTCACCATCCTGAATATAGCGTACACACTTTTCTTCAAACTGCATCTCCACTGAAAGACAATGTTGATGAAACTTAGCAGGGATGTTTCTTGCATGAAGCTGCACCAATCTTGTTCAAAGAATTACATTCTTTGCAGAATGCTATGCTATGGCAACAAATAGTAAAAAAACTTTTAAAAATCTTTTCATGTAAAGTGAAATTACTTTAATGTTGATTAAAATTTTGGTAAAATACACCAGTCCTGTAAAAGTGACATGTTACATTTAGATCCTTTAAGTATTATACCCCTGAAACGAAGTTTGGGGTGTGTATAGGAGTCACCCGGTAGTTGGTCGGTCAGTCAGTGTGTTATTTTATCTCAGGCTTTCGATTGGTTAGGAGTCTAATATCTGGTTTCTGATTGGCTAGGAGTGAAATCCCCTTGTAATAATTATCTCCAGGAAATTGGGAAGCTAGATTATGTCTGGCAGCAACAACACCAGTCTTTTAAGTTACAGACTGTTTAACTGCATTTTTGAAACAGAATGTTCAACGGTTATTTTTTGAAGACGCATTCTGCCAAGGCTGAGAAAGAAGAGAAATTCCAGAATGTAAGGATAAATTGAAGGAATGGTTTATGTTTATGTTTATTTTGCAAGACGTTTTGCTGTAGACAGAATATAAACAACTTCCTAATCACAGGCTCTTGTGTAACAGATGTTAGTATATAAATCAAACTTAGTGAATCTCATGTGTACATGTAATTACAGGAATATGTTAGAAACTTCAAAATAATTTTTACATGTATTCATTGTACATTTTGCTATCTCTATTAACCTGTTGAAATTAAACAGATTCTGCTTTTGTGGCCAGTGAAGATCATGATCTATACTAGTGGTTATTCATTCACTAAAATGTGTACTGGGCACTCCTTTCAACAATGACTGTGCAAATTGAAGGTTGGACATTAAATGTTGTGTCATTACTCTTAGATTTATTAAACTACATTTGTGTATTATACTAAAGACACTTAGTTTTAATGCTGGTCTCTGTAATGTACTACATTAGTTTTTACTATAATTTATTTATTCCAGCAGTTATGTTAAATTTTAAACAGTTTTAAATTTAGCTGTATAGGGTATCTTCAGTCTTGTTAGTTTGATTCAAACCATAAGCATGATAAGGAATAAGACAGAAATATTTGAAAATGTAAAAATGATTAGGTATAAAATTTGGACATTTTATTCACAACTTAGTGTCATGAAATAAACCATAGAAAAGAATGACTGTGGTGTAAAAGTTTTCTATGAATTTCCAGAACTTGTACAATCAGTATGAACCTAGTTTTAGTTGTATAAGGTTAATGATGGTTTCCAACATGCAGGCACACAGTTTACCTAAATGTGTACCTGGGAAGAACCCATTCTAGATCCCTATCCTCTGTAAGAAACTGCCAACTTTCTCACATTAAGAGACAGGGTAGGTAGCAGGGCTTGCACCCATGACCCTCAATCTATGAGAGGTTACAGTGATTTCAAGTCAGCGTTTTTAACGACTTGATCATGGAGACTGACTTTCAGCATGAACAGTCAAACTTCAAGACTTTCCGAGACTTGTGTTCATGCCAGCACTAGAGTGTATCAGACTTTGCCAGTTATCTAATTGATTGATTTATGTGTAACTCTTCTGACAATATTACTGATAAGACATGACAAATGGTCAATTAACATGATTAAGAGATAAAGAAGAATACATGAATGTTTCTGTCATGTTGAATTAGTATATAGTAATCAAAGTACTGTAAGGACTTGCCAGCAGTATCCAGGAAAAAGACTGTTCAAAACTTTCTATTTTACTATTAGTAAATAGAACTTTTCACTAATGAGTTAAGAAAGACTACAAGGGCTGCTTTGACCTATATGATTTAAAAAAATGTATTAAACTTTTACTTTGCTAGTATCAGATGATTTTGCTTTTGTGACCAGGTCTGATCATGATCTGCACTGATTACAATTCAGTCAGTTATTATATTGAGTGCCATAAGATTGCACTGTTAATAGTAAATAGTGAGAGTCTTTAATATAGACCAAACCAGTTGATCAGCTGACATTTAGACTATATCTTGGTGTTACATGTAACCTAACCTGTTGTTTCTCTCCATTTCTTTAATTGAGTTATTAGTGGTGATACTGTCCAAATTGAAAGTTTTACAAAACTGTTTATGAGGGTAAGCATTTATTTTTGTTGTCAGAAGAGTATTGCAGCCTTGGTGTTTTCAAGACACCTTCCCTGTATTATCCCCCCGCCGAAGGCGAAGGGGATATTGGTAATGGTCTCCGTCTGTCTGTCCGTCAGTGCGTGTTTCTGTCCCAGTTTTGTCCGGAGCATAACTCCAAAATTACTTGAGGGATTTTCTTCAAACTTCATACACTGACAGAGCACATTGGGAGGAAGTGCAGTGTGCAAGAACAATAACTCTACCTTGCCTACTTTTAGAGTTATTCTCCTTTATCAGATTTATTTTAAAAATTTTGTCCAGAGCATAACTCCAAAAGTACTTGAGGGATTTACTTCAAACTTAATATACTGACATAGCACATTGGTAGGAAGTGCAGTGTGCAAGAACAATAACTACCTTGCCTACTTTTAGAGTTATTCCCCTTTATCAGATTTACTTGTCCGAAGCATAACTCCAAAAGTACTTGAGGGATTTTCTTCAAACTTAATACACTGACATAGCACATTGGTAGGAAGTGCAGTGTGCAAGAACAATAACTCTACCTTGCCTACTTTTAGAGTTATTCCCCTTTATCAGATTTACTTTAAAAGTTTTGTCCAGAGCATAACTTCAAAAGTACTTGAGGGATTTACTTCAAACTTAATACACTGACATAGCACATTGGTAGGAAGTGCAGTGTGCAAAAACAATAACTCTACCTTGCCTACTTTTAGAGTTATTCCCCTTTATCAGATTTACTTGAAAAAAAATTCAGGAGAATAGCTCCAAAAGTACTTGAGGGATTTACTTCAAACTTAATACACTGACATAGCACATTGGTAGGAAGTGCAATGTGCAAGAAAAATAACTCTACCTTGCCTACTTTTAGAGTAATTCCCCTTTATCAGATTTACTTGTCCGAAGCATAACTCCAAAAGTACTTGAGGGATTTTCTTCAAACTTAATACACTGACATAGCACATTGGTAGGAAGTGCAGTGTGCAAGAACAATAACTCTACCTTGCCTACTTTTAAAGTTATTCCCCTTTATCAGATTTACTTTAAAAGTTTTGTCCAGAGCATAACTCCAAAAGTACTTGAGGGATTTTCTTCAAACTTAATACACTGACATAGCACATTGGTAGGAAGTGCAGTGTGCAAGAACAATAACTCTACCTTGCCTACTTTTAGTCAAATAGAAAAATATCATACCTATACTGATAATGAACATTAATATAATTTTGCAAACCTTCTCTTCATTGCCTTATTCTTTTTCCACTTACTTGAAAACTGTACTCAGCATGACCATAACTATACGGCTTTTTAAGGATTTCCTCTGACCAAGTAAAATGTACGAAAGTACAACCTTAAGGTAACTTCTTCCCAGCGGGGGGATTAACCATGCGTAA